>JAWNZC010000414.1:190000-705000 GCA_035771165.1 Paragorgia papillata | reverse complement strand
ATAATTACCTTGACAGATAGGGGCTTTTGCAGACCATTCTCCATTTGAAAGACAGGTAAGCTTTGCCTCCCCCATCAGATCACGTTTTGGTATACATTTGAAAGTCACTACACCACCGATGGTAAAGTCGTTACCCATTCTTTTACCATACTTCGGTGCTACTGCATCCAACTCATCACACATGTATTCTGAAAATTGTTTAAAATCAATCAATCAATCAATCAATGATCAAGTGAGGTGAAGTGAAGTAAGGTGAGGTGGAGTAAGGTGAGGTAGAGTGGAGTGAGGTAGAGTGGAGTGAAGTGAGGTGGAGTGAAGTGAGGTGGAGTGAAGTGAGGTGGAGTGAAGTGGAGTGAAGTGAGGTGGAGTGGAGTGGAGTGAGGTGAGGTGAAGTGGAGTGAAGTGAAGTGGAGTGAAGTGAGGTGAGGTGGAGTGAAGTGAGGTGGAGTGAAGTGAAGTGAGGTGGAATGAAGTGAAGTGAAGTGAGGTGGAATGAAGTGAAGTGAAGTGAGGTGGAGTGAAGTGAAGGAGTGAAGTGAGGTGGAGTGAAGTGAGGTGGAGTGAAGTGAGGTGGAGTGAAGTGGAGTGAAGTGAAGTGGAGTGGAATGGAGTGGAATGGAGTGAGGTGAAGTGAGGTGGAGTGAGGTGAGGTGAAGTGAAGTGAGGTGGAGTGAAGTGAAGTGAAGTGAGGTGGAGTGAAGTGAGGTGGAGTGAAAGGTGGAGTGGAGTGAGGTGGAGTGAAGTGAAGTGGAGTGAAGTGAGGTGGAGTGAAGTGAAGTGAGGTGGAGTGAAGTGAAGTGAAGTGAGGTGAGGTGAAGTGAAGTGAGGTGAGGTGAGGTGAAGTGAAATGAAGTGAGGTGAAATGAAGCGAGGTGAAATGAAATGAAGCGAAATGAAGCAAAACAGAACAGAACAAAACAGAACAGAAACAGATACACGACAGAACAAAACGAAATGAAACGCAGTGCGGTCCAGTGTAGCGTAATACTTACTTTCGCAAATTGGTTGCACTCCTGACCAACTCCCGTTAGGAAAACATGTTCTTACAGGTGAGCCAATGATTCGGTAGGTAAATTCACATGTGAAGATGATCTCCATCCCAGGAAGAAAAGACTGGAGATTGTCTTCCCTTGAAGCATATTTTGGTGTTCCAGGATCTTGGCAAGACACCAAGGGCTTGGAAACTAAGAGAAATACACAAAACTTTTTTCTCACACACCGCATTTCTCTTATGTACTTCTCACTAAACAAAGATATCCTTCCAATAAACATGCTCTATTATAAATCAGTGTCGATAAATCAGTCAATAAGTAAGGGTTAGGGAATGGTCACGTGTGCTCTAAGGGATATAGAGTCCCGTCTTAGAGAATGGTTGCAACCACGAAGAAGTTTCAATTTTAACTATAAATGTTTTTGGGGTTTTTCGTCTAGCATGTTTACCGGAGAATTTACTCTATATAGACTACAGTAGTGACTCTATTGAATTAATTAGTGACTCTATATATAGAGTTCACTGTGCAATGATAAAAGAAAACAAAAGATCTTTGCAGTGGACTCTATATAGAGCTCACTAGTATGTCTAATCTTGATGAATCAAAACACTATGGAATATAGAGCGAGTTGACCAAGTGGGTGCAACCATGCTCTAATTATATGCATATACATTCGTACATATGCCCATATACACATACGTACCAATGCATATATATGTATTTCTTTAATTGTTTGGGGTTTTTTATTTTAGAAACCTTATTGATTATCTCAGAGACAACAAGATAAGAATCCTCGTGCATTACAAGAGTTTTATGAACATTTTTCGTAAACGATATTTTAGATTGCTTTCGTAAATGATAAGGCATCTCATTCCATACTTTCGTGCCGATACGGGAAAAAGGATGACGCTGATAATTAAGTCTGGAGTGTTGGTGATACAATTTTCCAGGTTTTGATGCTGTGGTATTAGAAGAATGTACCGAGCTTACCCGATAGGAGGAGTTACATTATTATTATCACGCATAAGAATCGACACTGATTTATAATATATATATATATATATATATAAGCTGTTTACCGAACAGCTCAGCGAGAAACTCTATGTGAATGCATCATTACGCATGGCGGAAGTATTAGTTGCCTATGCCGGAAGTTTGTTGTTTCAAACATTTCGCTGTAATTTTGTCTCTTGTACAGTGCTTGGCTATATAATAAAACAGTTATACCATTCGCTCTCGTTGTATACGAACTAATAGCCAACTCGGTGAAGCGCCTCGTTGGCTATGAGCTCATATACAACTCGAGCTCATGGTATAACTGTTATATATATATATATATATATATATTTCTAAAATCATTAATAATTCATGAGGAAAACACAAAGAAAAATCATGAGCGTATCGGATCTATATATGTGATATAGACTCGCTCTAAGTTTCTCGCTGGTTTTTAACGGCTGAGATAAGCTTAATTTTCAAAATTACTACGCCAATGAACGTATGAAGTGATTCTTTTTAGAAGCCATTTAAAAACCTTGCAGTACGGGCTTTATCGGCTCTAAAACACTCGGCTATCGCCTCGTGTTTTATATCCGATAAAGCCCTCCTGCGCGGTTTATAAATATTACTTATATATATATTTCTCAAACTCATTAATAATTCATGAGCCGAAAACAAAGGAAATCAGTACCGAGACGGTGGTTTGGATATCGGAGGAAGAAATTACATAAATTAAGCCAACTTTCGCCTCGATTTTCTCTTAAAATACTGATCTGTTTGAGAAGCTATATCATACACTCGGAAGAATGTTTCATCAGGATTCCAAACACCTCGAAATTTGTTAAAAAACCTCGGCTTCGCCTCGGTTTTCAACAAAAGTCTCGGTGTTTGGATATCCTGATGAAACACTCCTCCTCGTGTATGATATATTACATATATATATATATATATATATACGGGTTTTATGTATCATATAGATAAATCTTCTTTCTTCTTACTTCATTTTCAATGTTTTCTATTTGTTTTAAATTTACCTTAATATTGAATATATTATTAGTCTACCTGTAGAGCAATACCACTCATGGGTCTACAGGGTCCTTAGGCTAATGATACACGAGAAGCCGTTTCTTACCTGATTTGAAAACACCGGGAAGTGTGTTGAAAAACGAGGCGATAGCCGAGTTTTTGTATCTACTGCGCATGCCCTAGTAGATACTATGCTATCGACGGGTTGAGTAAGTTAAGTTAGTTAAGTTAAATTAACAATAGAATAACTTTGGAGCCAATGAGAATGCAGGGTTTAAACGACAATGTACCGAATGTTAGCGGATGATGCCTTCGGAGCCAATGAAAATGCAGGGTGGCACAACAACTTACCGAGTGATAGCCGAATACTGTAGATCTGGTCGTTTTCCGAATTGCCACGAATCTAATAGTTCGCGCTGAGTTGAACATAGACTTGCGAAATGCTGTGTTTTAATAAAGTGTGTTGTGAACGTGTTCGCGCTGAGTTGAGCACTGAATGGCGATCTGAAATACGATCAGACGACGTGTTGTGTCTATATGGTTTGTTGTGCCATTCCGTGTTTAGTGTATTGTGAATAGTTTGTTGTTATCCCTAATCATAAAATGACAATTTTAGATAAATTTGGAAAAAACAGGAAACGCGGTCGCTAATCGCATTGTTAAAAGAATGTCACACTATATCGCTTTCGTTCTATTAATCTTTACTATATGTTAGACTCTGGTAACACATTCATTGATTTGCCTCAACAATGATCAACGCGCTTTTGGAATAAGTATTTTATACGCCTACATATAACTCAAGCAGTGCCAAGTACAGTTGATTTCCGCGTATAAACTTATACTTGAAACATTAGTTAAAAGGCTATTCAGACTTCAGAAAGATCTTGATTCGAAGCCAAAATAATGCTAAAAAGGCTAAGCGGTGCCCTGTTTGACGTAAAAAATGTCGTTTGCTCTTGATTCCGCACCAACGAACGAATTAACAGACGAACAAACGACTCAACCAGAATAAACACAAATTTGCGGAATGTTTTGCTTCTCGGACATGTCGTCAAAAAGCCGCCAAAATAATCCCTGGCCTCAAAAACGTCGCTTGCATTCTCGTTCCCAGAGCCCAAGTTTCTGTGTCCGTGGTGTACGATTCCGCGCGCTGGCATGCGCACACGATTCGGCGCGGGCTAGCGTATACGGATTCCACAAAATGTGACAGCCAGAATATAAAGCTACCTTAACGTGAGTCGTTCAGCGGCTACTCGCAGAACCGATTTAAGTATACGGCAATAGAGGCATATGCGGTGGGCCCCACGCTTTATGGGGCCCCGCGCCGCCTATGTACCGCCGAAATTGCGAGTTACAAGTCGAAATTTCCAATTATAAGTCGAACGTTCGAGTTATAAGTTGAAATTTCGATTTCTAAGTTGAAATTTCGAATTATATAAGTTGAAATTTCGCGTTATAAGTCGGAATTTCGCGTTATAAGTCGGAATTTCCAATTATAAATCGGAATTTCCAATTATAAGTCGAAATTAGTTATAAGTTGAAGTTTCGAGTTGTAAGTTGAAATTTCGAGTTATATAAGTCAAAATTTCGAATCAGTATAAGTCGAAATTTCGAATTATAAGTTGAAATTTCGAGTTATATAAGTTAAAATTTCGAATCAGTATAAGTTGAAATTTCGAATTATAAGTTGAAATTTCGAGTTATGTAAGTTAAAATTTCGAGTTATATAAGTTAAAATTTCGACTTATAACACAAAATTGCGACTTACATAACTCGAAATTTCGACTTACGTTTACTAACCAAGGGCAATTTAAGATGTTGTCAAGGACAAATTTAAAAGTTTGGGCAACGCCTTAATTTCTATTGTCCAAAATGTTCAAACATCTAAATTTCCCATGGGAACGTTCCAAATTGCAAAACGATCAAACCTTTGGATACACTTCCTGTATCTAAGCTCAAGCGAAAATCCCAGTAACATTCTTATATTTGCACTTCTAGTCCTACACTGCCCACGCATCTTTCCCACTGCTCTTTACATACTTCAAATAAGTGCAAACTTTTGTATTGCTTGACATCTAACGTCACGGCGGCCATATTGGCTTTATCGTATCCAATAGCGCTCCGTCGTGATGACGTCAGCATTGATGTTTGTCCGCTTTTACACATAATTCTTGCAGTCCGAACAATAGATATTTGGCTCATTTGCAATCATTTGAATGTCAATTTTGCTTTGTTTGTCCGCTTTTTGTGCTATTAATAGCAGCTCGACGGTACGCTATTGTCCAACCTTTTGCTACACCACATGAGATAGTCTCTGAATACAGGATACTTCCTCTACGTTTGTGATGCCGAAATTTTAACATTGTTGTCAGGCATTGTAACGCCTGCATTGGTGTTATAGTATTTTTTTGTTATAATTAATATTAACATGATAAGTAATAGATAAAGCATTCGCAGCCGATCTGTATCTGATTTACAACGGCTCGCTGCGAATCGTACTTATCAAATGGACGAAAAAGTTTATGTAAATCAGGACGAATCTGTATGGGATTCACAGATATTGATTAAATATTCATTTCTTTTGAATTTTCTTCATAAATTGATAAGTATTAATATTAGTCATAATAATAATTATATATATATATATATATATATATATATATATATATATATATATATATATATATATATATATATATATAAGTGAGTTATGGTTCACGAAATGTTAGAGAGTGCTCAATACCATATAGATAAAGCAAAATACAAAGTATGAAGTATAGTTTTACCTTAAAGTCTTCGCTACCAGAGGTTTCACCCTAAACGGGATCATCAGGCGCCTGATGATCCCGTTTAGGGTGAAACCTCTGGTAGCGAAGACTTTAAGGTAAAACTATACTTCATACTTTGTATATATATATATATATATATATATATATAAATAAATACGCATATCAAAACATACCAACCACCAAATCAACTAAACACTATTTATATTTTAAAGCTTCACGTCCTTCGAACGCTTCGGCTTCACTGAACCCTACTTCGCTATTTTTTTAGTAGAGTAATGTATTTTCTTCCATTCTTCAACTTGCGTTTCGCTTTTTCATTTTGAAGTGATAATAAGTCTTAGTTTAACGCGAGAAATCTCTTTTCTTCTTACTTCTTGGGAACAACAACTTCACCCTGCCGTTCAAATCGCGTCATTCGACGCACGAAATATTAAAAGCTTCCTCTATAAATATATTTCTTTTATTTACCTTTAACATTTGTAAGCTTGGCTCCTTCGCTCCGTGAACAGAGAAACAGCAAGCAAGTCACAACCTGTAGTAGATAATACATTATTAGCATGAATTTATCCTTCAAACAAATACTGTTTCCTCTTTCAGTCAAGCGTTGAATATCTGTTCTAGTGTTGTAAGGTTAAACCTCCTATGACGTTGCAATACGACATTGTCAGCATGTAGTCTGACTGTTTACATCCTCTCTCAGACGCTTGCTGAAGCAGGGTGAAGGGCTTAATATATTTTCCGGTGAACTTCCACCAAAAAAGGATCCCTCAAAAACGTCGAACCGCAAGACACGGAACTTAGAAAAACAATACTCGCTTTATAACAATCCGAATAGGGCATTGGTTATGGTTATAAATAATATATGTCAAAATACTTCACGGCGATTTAGTGAATAATCCAAACAGTGAAATAAAAGTAGTGTGCTGCGTAGGCAGTGTTGAAATACAAATCGAAATATAGTAAGGTTTGAGTACTGCGGAAGTTACTTAACGTAGTTTCTAACGTTTCGAGCGAAAGCCCACGCTTCTCTCTGACGAAGGGCCTTCGCTCGAAATGTTAGAAACTACGTTCAATAATTTCGGCAGTACTCGGACCTTACCATATTTTAATTTAGTGAATAACCGGACACTGTTGCATGCCAATGACTTTTTAACCCCGTTTCATCCGAAGCTTGGTTTCAGCCGCACGTTGCCAACTACGAAATTACCAAAAAAACATACAGAAAAACGTGTTGAAAAGTTGTTGTGCCCATTGAGTTGATTAATAATCTTCATTTTCGCAGCTCTATGGCGGTTTTTTACGCTTTGGTTCCCTTAAATCGATACATTTTAACATTTTCGGAACTATTTCAGATTCAATTTACTTTCGAGGTGTTGAAAGAGTCAAATACGGAAAATAGATAAAAACAGATATAGAGTTACGGGAAGTTGATTTATTTGGAGACCTTCAACGTCGTTCCAAAAGCATTTCTATCGTATTTCGTTACGAGGAGGGCAGTAACTGTAGCGTGTATAAACGAGGTAAGTGAGGTGCTCATACACTAGAGCATTCAGTTCTACTCAGATGTTCAAGTATAGTTTTGACGAGTGCAAGCATGCTGCATGCATGTTTAGACAAGCGTCGCGGTTTGCGCGTTGCGACGTCAACACATTTCTCTGACGAAGGGCCTTCGCTCGAAACGTTAGATTCCTACGTTCTCTGTTTCGGCTGTATATCTAACCTTACTATATTTCGAAATTGTACACTATAAAAACTGATTGGTTGAAACAACCTATTTGAATTGGTTGTCTCAGACTCACGTTTTGACCAATTTTTAAAGGTTAAAACAACTTAAATTATTGGTTGAAACAACCAAAATATGGTTATTTCAACCAAATGTTTTGGTTGTTTCAACCAATTCAAATTGGTCCGAGTCTGAGACAACCATTAAAATTGGTTGTTTCAACCAATCAGTTTTTACAGTGTGTATGTTGTCGCCAGTACAGTTTTAAGAGCGTTTATAATGTAATGTATCTCAAATCATTGATAATTCATGAGTAAAACACAAATGAAGTCAGTACCATGTCCATGGTTTGTATATCGGAGGAAAAAATTACACATAAGTTAAGCAAACTTTTGCCTCCAACGATTTTCTCTTAAAATAGTGATTTGTTTCAGATGCTATATCAAACACTCGGAAGAGTGTTTCATCAGGATATTCAAATGCCTGGAAGTTTATTCAAAAATCTTGGCTTCGCCTCGGTTTTCAACAAACGTCTCGGTGTTTGGATATCCTGGTGAAACACTCGTCCTTTATGATATATTGCATCAAACACGAGGAGTGTTTGATATGATATCAAACACCGTGTTGCAAAACCACAAACACAACTTCCGAGTGTTTGATATAGCTTCTCAAATGAGTCAGTAGAAATTGAAGGTAATTGAAGGTAAAAGTTGGCTTTGTTTATGCAAGTGGTTGATCACATATCGAAATTCCGTCTCGGTACCGATTTCCTTTGTTTTAATCTTATGAATTATGAATTAGTTTAGAAGTAAATAACGTAGCCAAGAAGCCAAGTATAACGTTGTGAAACATGTGTAGGATTTATAAATAAGTTTTGTGGAATACACCACGTAAATATTTATTTGCTAAGGTGGATGAGGTGGATATATAGCTGATCTAAGCCTGAGGTGGAGTACATCGGGGAAACGGGAAGAGATCTGTCAACTCGTCTGAAGAAGCACAAGACATGTTGCATAAAAGCCCAACATGATAAATCTGCTGTTGCCAAACACGCTCGGAAGTATGACCATCGTGTTAAGTGGGAAGAGTCGTCACTCTTAGCCAGCGACAAGCAATACTTCACGCGAAGAACAAGGGAGTCTATTGAGATTGCAAAACATCGCACTATTTCTCAGGAGGGACAGCCATTAAACAGCACGTGGTGTGCCCTATTCGGAGAACATTCTTGATTTTGTTTTCTAATTAATAAAATTAACCGTGATACGCAACAGCTTGTTGTTTGCTCTGATGAAGGCCTGAGTCAACAGGCCGAAAGCTTAGCAAATAAACATTTTACGTGGTGTTTCCACAAAACTTATTTATATTACATTATCCCATGAAAACTTTCAAATAATTAATTTGTAGGATTTACAAACAAAAGCTTTGTATAGGCACCACTCATTGAGCTGCTGCTGATTTGTACTGCTGCATATTTTTTACGTGCGTGTTACTTGTGGAAAACTTGAAACATGTTGTACTTTTACGTACAAATCTTAAGCCCTAATCAAACGAGAACGCCAGTCATCGCAAGTTGGCAGTCACGCTATCTCAGCCAGCCGCTCTGAATAGTTTCCCGAAAATATCATGTACCGTGACAAAGTTAAAACTTGTTTAAAACACTCATGAAACCTTTATTTTGTTAATTTGGGTGTTCGAACGACCGCCACAGAAATTCTGACTGCCAACTTGCGATGACTTGCGTTCTCGTTTGATTACGGCTTTACATAACACTGTGAGGCCTGGACCCCTCCCTGTGCTGAATAAAATCGTCTGGCGTTAGTCAGGCTTCAAAGTGTTAAAGAGATAGGTTTTAACACTTTGAGGCCTTGGACCTCTTGTGCTGAATAAAATCGTCTGGCGTTAGCCAGAATAAACCTTAAAGACTCGTCGTTAGGCTTCAAAGTGCTCAGTCTGATTGTCATTGCCGACATTGGCATATACAGTTGAAGTTCTCGCAAGCGACCAAATTGGAGTTGTGGAGAAGTAGTCGTTGTGAGAGCTGGTCGCTTACGAAAGCTCGAAACAGAGAGAAAGTCCTCAAACGTGGTTGATGTGAGAGCTGGTCGCTTACGAGAGCTTAGAAACAGAGAGAAAGTCCTAAAACGTGGTCGTTGTGAGAGTTGGTCGCTTACGAAAGCTCGAAACAGAGAGAAAGTCCTCAAACGTGGTTGATGTGAGAGTTGGTCGCTTACGAGAGCTTAGAAACAGAGAGAAAGTCCTAAAACGTGGTCGTTGTGAGAGTTGGTCGCTTACGAAAGCTCGAAACAGAGAGAAAGTCCTCAAACGTGGTCGATGTGAGAGCTGGTCGTTTACGAAAGCTTAGAAACAGAGAGAAAGTCCTCAAACGTGGTCGTTGTGAGAGTTGGTCGCTTACGAAAGCTTAGAAACAGAGAGAAAGTCCTCAAACGTGGTCGTTGTGAGAGTTGGTCGCTTACGAAAGCTTAGAAACAGAGAGAAAGTCCTCAAACGTGGTCGTTGTGAGAGTTGGTCGCTTACGAAAGCTTAGAAACAGAGAGAAAGTCCTCAAACGTGGTCGATGTGAGAGTTGGTCGCTTACGAAAGCTCGAAAGAGAGAAAGTCCTCAAACGTGGTCGTTGTGAGAGTTGGTCGCTTATACGAAAGCTTAGAAACAGAGAGAAAGTCCTCAAACGTGGTCGTTGTGAGAGTTGGTCGCGTACGAAAGTTTAGGAACAGAAGTCCTCAAACGTGGTCGTTATGAGAGCTGGTCGCTTCGGAAAGCTTAGAAACAAAAGTTCTCAAACGTGGTCGTTATGAGAGCTGGTCGCTTACGAGAATGGTCGCAAGGAGAGCGTGAAAATAATAAATAAATAAATACAAAGTCCATATTAAAAGTTAAATACAATACAGCGAAAGGAAAAAGAAACAGGGCAAAGTGCCCCAATTGACATCAGACTCTTTATCCCAGTTCGTTCTGTCGAACGCGAGACAATTTTAGTTACTCGACAAGCGGGAGCTGTCTCGGAAAGCCACGGCAGAGAAGGCTGTCTGCAACCTCGTTCCCAGATAAGGGCCCTGGGAACGAGGTTGGGGTGTCTGTTGCTGCAACATGTCCTCCTACCTAGAATTACCAATAATCAGTAAGTGTGAAACGGCCTTGAATTACCAATAATTGGTAATTGTAGGTGATTCTCTGTCCCACATGCGGGATGTTAAACTAAATTGCATATAACTAAAAAACCAGTAGAGGTGTTGTGGTAGGGGTCTGAGAGGTGGGACTTTTTTCCCGGGGTGTGTGGTTAGGTTTAGCGTTTCCAGGGGGGTTGTGGTTAGGGTAAGGTTTAGAGGTTGGGGTCGAGGTTGGGGGTTGAGAATTAGTTCTTTAAAATTAACAATTATTGTTAATTGTAGGCCATTGCACACTTACTGATTATTGGTAATTCTAGATGAGAGGATATGCTGGTTTCTCTTGCCTTGCGAGTGGACAGGGGTGGCGCCAGAGAGGGAGCAGGGGGGCTAGGGGGCAACCTCGTTCCCAGCTAAATATTGATGTATATACGTTTTAGGCTTATATATATATACTTTATACTCTATGTAATTAGACTTGTACATGTACATACATACTTTATACCGTGTAATTCAGTTTAACACTGCAATACGAGTTATTCAACAGATTATTATTATTATTATTATTATTATTATTATTATATTATTATTATTATTATTATTATTATTATTATTATTATTATTATTATTACTATTGCTATCAGAACTACGTATTACATTTTCTGCTGCCGAAATAAGGAATGGGGAAATCCCGAATTATTAGCTTTTTGAAATATTTGTATATAAATTTGCATGTTTTATTATATAGTCATTAGTTGTTATTATATATTATTAGTTGTGATTCAAGTAGCCAATTGTAAATTACCTTAATAAGTGAGATTTATAATTGTATATGTAGAAAAGAAAAAACATTTAATAAAGTTTCCATTATTATTATTATTAATTTGTTCTGTTGTTTTATAAAAGTTAATACTGAATATAATCATATGTGATTCAAGTAGCCAATTGTGAGTTACCTCAAGAAGTGAGATTTGCAATTGTATATATCTAAGAAAAACTTATATTAATAAAGTTTCCATTATTATTATTATTAATTTGTTCTGTTGTTTTATAAAAGTTAATACTGAATATAATCATATGTGATTCAAGTAGCCAATTGTGAGTTACCTCAAGAAGTGAGATTTGCAATTGTATATATCTAAGAAAAACATATATTAATAAAGTTTCCATTATTATTATTATTATTATTATTAATTTGTTCTGTTGTTTTATAAAAGTTAATACTGAATATTGTTAGAATATGTGCTCTGATATTCCAACATGGTGATTAACACCTGGTGAAACATGTGTAGCAGATTTAGCTAAAATAAATTGTATTAGTTATGAGATAAGAACACTCGGAAATGCATGACACGCATTCCGGTATAAGTAGCATAACATTATATCCTGTAGTAATTATAGTCCTTTTATGGAAGTCTTAATATAAAATCCTTGTACATATATATGATTGAAATATACAAAATAAAGTCAGTTGTGACTCCTGAATAGAAGTTGTGTATTGCGCTTCGTATCAAGATAGAGCGATGGCAACAGCACAAAACCCAACAAATATAATCATATGTGATTCAAGTAGCCAATTGTGAGTTACATCAAGAAGTGAGATTTGCAATTGTATATATCTAAGAAAAACTTATATTAATAAAGTTGCCATCATTATTATTATTATTATTACCAGAAGAACAAAAACTAAACGCTGTCAATTTCAGTCAATTCTCATGGTCGTCTCCTGTATTAATACAGTGGATTGGAAGCTCTCGTAAGCGACCACCCTCGGGAACTGTAAAAAGTGGTCGCAACTAGAACTGGTCGCTTACCAGAATTCGTTCTCGAGTGCGACCACCCACTGAAATGGCTGAAGTTGGTCGCTTACGAGAGATTGGACCAGAAGAACACTGCGTTTCTATTGTGGCATGCATTTTATAATCACATTACTGTATTAAAAGTTATCAAATTGCTTTTTAGCGCAGTGTTGACTCATTGCAAAGGGTTTTTCAAGGGTGGTCGCTCACAAGAGCTTAAAAACAAAGAAAAAGCTCAGTTTGTAAATCTGAAAGGTGGTCGCTTAATACGGGAGTGGTCGCTTACGAGAGCTTTTAGTAACAGAGTTTAATAAGCAATTTAAACAGGGTTTCGTGAGGGTGGTACGTCGCTCACAAGAGCTTAAAAACAAAGAAAAAGCTCAGTTTGTAAATTTGATAGGTTGATAGGTGGTCGCGGTCGCTTAATACGGGAGTGGTCGCTTACAAGAGCTTTTAGTAACAGAGTTTAATAGGGAATTTAAACGGTCTTCTCGGACGAAAGGGGCTTCGCTCGCGTTCTGTAAAATTTTGTCGCAGTTTCCTAAACTTTCTCGTGGATTCGTCCTTCCTTGGGTGGGCAAAAAGAAAGTGGATGGCAGTAAGTTTGGAGTGGGTTTCGTGAGGGTGGTCGCAACTAGAGCTTTTAGTAACAGAGTTTAATAGGGAATTTAAACAGGGTTTCGTGAGGGTGGTCGCAACTAGAGCTGGTCGCTTACGAGAGTGGTCGCAAGGAGAGCTTCGACTGTACGAGAAATGACTGAATAAGTTGCTCAACCATTTCGAGTGAATTTAAGCGATGGATGTTTTACAAAGTACTATCTTTCTGCTTTGTACTATCTTGTACTACCTTGTATTATTGTTGTCCAAGTTGCTGTATTATAAATGTGTCAGAAAACAAGTTAGAAACGTAGTTTAGCGATGGACTTGTGCATCATTATCAGATGGTTCATAAACCTTTACGATGTACAGAATCGACATTAAAAGAAGGAACAGCTTTGCTCAGAAAAGCGGCCATGTCTGAAACATTACAAAATTTGTTGAAACTTTCCGGCCAAATGCCAAAACATAACCCCCGGGGGGGGCTCCAGATATGGACCATTTGTGCCAGATATCGACCGAAAGTTGGCAGAGGTTTCCCTTAATCTTTCTTTCGTTTTCACTTCCGCCCACAGACATATCTGTCAGCGGTTTCTTCGTCAGTCTCAGAATACTCACGGAAACCTCTGCGGAGGAGAGAGACCAGCTGATGCCAGGGTTTTCTCCACTGATCTCTATATAAACTGGATTGGCCATTCCCTATGGCCAGCAGTCAAACATTTCGTGCCAGTCGCCGCCATCTTACGTAGTGGAACATATGACGCATTGCGGCCTTAGAACTTGTTCCCAATCCCAAAGTTGACTGGCATAAGCAATCTTGACGTCACCACGGTCAGATTATCCGGGGGTAGGAATATTAAGTACTAGAAGTTACTATCGCAAGGAAGTGCTGCCTGGTTAATAGTTGGTAGGTTGTTCAGCGACAACAATTCTTCGCGTGGGATAAGACCATTGTGAAAAGCATTCAAGTACATATTGTCTCCTTCCACTAAGACTCGGTCGATAGTAGATGAATTCCAATCGTTCACTTGAATAGTTTGTGCTGTTAACAGCGCTGATACTCATAAAAGAGCACTGTTTTCCTCGAGACTGACCACTAAAACGTTCATGGCCTTGATGAATACTTCCACAAGCAAGTATAAAAGACATGATCATTGACCGCACTTACTTAGCGCCAGTGGTAGCGCACTTTGCTGCAGCCTCGTACCCAGGCTCTTTACTGCTATCATACCCATCTGTTGCATGGTCAGGGGGTTCAGAACCAACATCTCCAAATCTCCAAATGCGAAAATTGATATACGAAGCCATACATAGCTCGGCAAAAAGACTGAGCACGAGTAACGCATAGTAACCCAAGAGAGATGCAAGAATAGTCCCACCATATAATAAAATAATTTTTAAAATAATTTTAATTCGGCGGCCATTTTTGAATAAGGTATACTATACCGTCTCGTGTTTTAAATCTGATAAAACATCTAATTCAGCGTTTTATTAAAAAAACGAAAAATGAAACTGGTTCTTATTTGCAAGAATAAGTTAAAATGCTTAAAAGGCAATGGCACTAAAAATTAAGTTTGTCTAATTTGAAAGAACTCATAAAATTGTAATAGAACATCCTTTACAACTTTTTCGTATCTCTCTTCGTTTTCAAGATATTTCAATTTGTTTGATATGTAAATTTGATGGTCTCTGACGTCAGGTGTGGGGTAAAATATTTTCACATGTAGCAAAACCAGTTATATCTCTAAGTTTGTTCAGCGAAATCATTTGAAACTGTGCACATAAAAAATCCTTGCGACGCTGAACATTTCATGTTAGATTTGTAAGTGATTTTGCTCTGTATGAAAATATTTTACCCCACTCCTGACGTCAGAGACCATCTCATTTACATATCAAACAAATTGAAATACCTTGAAAATGCAGAAAGATACAAAAAAGTTGTAAAGGATCTTCTATTACAATTTTATGAGTTCTTTCAAATTAGACAAACTTAATTTTTAATGCCAATCCCCTTCAAAAAACAACGGGTTAATCGTTTGCTGCATGACTTTTCGAGACCTCTTCCCATTTGGTATATTTGATTGATATCATCCTTATTAGATTACTTCGACGTATTTCAAACTGTTATTTTTTCTGTAGAAAAATGGGGAATATTAACATCGGAATGTGGAAGATGTATTTTCTTTTCGGCGTACTCTCTATTATTTCCAGTCAATCTGGTAAGTTTCATGCCTTCAATTTAATAATCATGTTTAGATAAATATGACATGTTGTTGTTGATGATCGATTGTTAAAATAGCAAATGATTTAACATTTTTGGATCTCATTAATTACCAGTTTGTTTAGCCCCAAACGTTTGACTGGAAGGAAAGGAAGGAAGGAAGGAAGGAAGGAAGGAAGGAAGGAAGGAAGGAAGGAAGGAAGGAAGGAAGGAAGGAAGGAAGGAAGGAAGGAAGGAAGGAAGGAAGAGCTAACTCGTATGACTCGTTACGGCACCGCAATTCACTGGGAGTAAATCATGTTTTATGTCTTATTTTACAGGGGTGAACGCCAAAGCATCCTGCCGAAAAGTTGTGAAGGACCTCATACTTCCTCCACATACAAAATTAGCGCAGAATTCGAAAAACAAAGGCAGATTCAGAGATGTAAAACTCGTGTGCGAAAACGGATATTTTTTTTCGAAAAGAATATCTAGGAAAGTGATAAAGTGTAAGAATGGAGTAATACTGACAAACCCAATTCCAAAATGCGGAGGTAAAAATCGTTACGGTGTACGTTGAAACGTGGTGATGGTGGTGATGACGATGATGGTGATGGTAGTATTGGAAATGGTGTTGGGGATGGTGATTGTAATGGTGATGATGATAATGATTGTGGTGATGGTACTGATGGTGATGATTATGGTGATGGTGGTCTTGGAAGTGGTGTTGGGGATGGTGATTGTAATGATGATGGTATTGACGGTGATGATGATGATGATGATGATGAAGATGCTGCTGACGATTATGATGATTTATTGTCAGTGGAATTACACTATCGTCTAGTATATTTTAGATATTTTTAATAAATCGATATTTAGGGTGTGACATACCTCGCAATATCAGCAATGGTACAGCAACGTTTTCAAGCACTGCAGTCAAGTCCCACGTGACATATTCTTGCGATGTTGGTTTCACATTGGTTGGTCAAAAACAAAGGAGATGTCGACATCGATTGAGGTGGAGCGGAAAAGAGCCATTCTGTGAACGTAAGTAAAGGCATATGTATGTATGTATGAATGATGTATATTTTTATAATAGGGAAATATATCAACATACCGTATTTCCCCGAATAGGCGCCCTAATGTTGTTGTTATTGTTGTTCTTGTTGTAGCTGTTGTTTCTGTTGTCGTTGTTGCTGCTGCTGCTGTTATTGTTGTTGATGTTGTTCTCGTCCTTGCCGTTAAATCAAAGAATTGTTCTCTCTTTATAGGAAACAAATGTCCAGCTCCTCGAAGGCTTATTATAAGCAACGGCAATGTGACAAGTACTGATCCTTTTTACCACGACTTTGCCACGTTGTCTTTTGAATGCAACGATGGATATGAATTGCGCGGCGAACGGGACATTGTGTGCCAAGACAAAGTATGGTCGGGCAGATTCCCCTACTGTAAAAGTAAGACATTTTTCTTCTTTGGTTTAGTTGCTCATTTTTTATTGTGATAAGAAGCCAGTTGGATAAAACTCTAAATCACGATTTAATTGGGCAGCCTTTCGTGATAAATTTAGGTATGTGTGTAAACCGCAGTTACATTAAAGACTGTTGCCGTTGTTGGTATTGTTGTTTTTAAAGTTGTTGTTGTTGTTGTTGCTGCTGCTGTTGTTGCTGCTGTTGTTCTTGCTGTTGTTGCTCTTGCTGTTGTTGTCGCTGTTGTTGTTGCTGCTGCTGTTATTATTATTGTTGTTGGTATTGTTGTTGTTGTTGCTGCTGCTGTTGTTGTTGTGTTGTTGCTGCTACTGCTGTTGTTGTTCTTCTTCTTGCTGTTGTTGCTCTTGCTGTTGTCGGTTTTGTTGTTGTTGTTGTTGTTGTTGCTGCTGTTATTGTTGTTGTTGCTGCTGTTGTTGTTGTTGCTCTTGTTGTTGTTCTTGATGCTGCTGTTGTTGTTGTTGTTGCTGCTGATGTTGTTCTTGCTGTTGTTGCTGTTGTTGACGCTGTTGTTGTCGCTGTTGTTGTTGCTGCTGTTATTGTTGTTGTTGTTGACGTTATTGTTGTTGCTGCTGTTGTTGTGTTGTTGCTGCTACTGTTGTTGTTGTTCTTGCTGTTGTTGCTCTTGCTGTTGTCGTTGTTGTTTTTGCTGCTGCTGCTGCTGTTATTATTGCTGCTGTTGGTATTGTTGTTGTTGTTGTTGAAGTTGTTGAAGTTGTTGTTGTTGTTACTGTTGTTGCCGTTGTCGCTGTTGTTGCTGCTGCTGTTATTGTTGTTGCTACTGTTGCTGTTGCCGCTGCTGCTGTTATTGCTCATATTGGTGTTCTTGTTGCTGCTGTTCTTGCTGCTGCTGTTCTTGCTGCTGCTGTTGGAGTTGCTGTTGAAGTTGATGTTGTTGCTGCTACCGTTGTTGTTGTTGTTGTTGTTGTTGTATTGCAGCTGCTGTTGTTGCTACTGTTGTCCTCGAATACGTTACATCTCTTACCCGACTATTATCTTTCTCAAACTAGAAAAAAGATGTCCCAACCCAGGAAGTCCAGATAATGGTCGACTATACGGCAATAAATTTTACATCGGTTCAACAGTTGAATTCTTCTGTAACTCTGGTTTTACGTTGTATGGTTCGCCTAAAAGAACATGTCAAGCAGATCTTAGTTGGAGCGGAACTTTATCAACATGCGATGACGGCCGTAAGTAAGACAGTTAATGTCAAAAGAAAGTGTCACTAAGACGAAAAAATCGTGAATATAGTATTGATACGAGTAAAGTATAATTTCCAAATGAGGAATACCGGCGTTTTCAGTTCCACAAAATATTGTGTCGTTCTCGAGATACAGTAAAAACCCGCTAACAAGAACCTACCACTATTAAGAACCTCAGGCTGAAATTAAGAATTTATTTATATAAGAATATATAAGAATATAAGAACCTATCCCAGGATGATTTGGTAAAATGTATAAGTTTCTGAAACATGTAAATTAGGTGCCTCGTGACGTCATTTACTCACACAGGCAAAAATAAGATTTACAAAATGACTAATATCTCTGAAACTAAGAGGTAAAAATAATTCAAACTTTGCACAATAGTTATGGGGAAAATACACTCCAACGTTCACATTATGTTGTTTCCATTGATACTGTTTGCAAACAGGCGCCTTGTTTATTTTTTCTCCATAAAACAACTTTTACTGCAATACATTGACATGAATATTTGTAGACACACAGATATTGTATTTTGAATGTTTCAATCATCACATTCTTTTTAAAAGAAACATAAAATTAATATTTTAATTTTTTAGTAATTCTCGTGGTTCTAAACGGTTTCCATAGCAACATGATGCGCACAGCGGAGTGTACTTTTATGATAACTAGACTTGTGCAAAGTTTGGATTATTTCCACTTCATAGTTTCAGATATATTACTCATTTTGTAAATCTTATTTTTGCCTGTGAGAAAATGACGTCACGAGGCACTTAATTTACACGTTTCAGAAACTTAAATATCTCAAGAACGAGACAATATTTTGAGAAACTGAAAATGCCGGTATTCCTCATTTGGAAATTATAGTTTACTCGTATCAATACTAGATTCACGATTTTTTCGTCTTAGTGACACTTAGAGCAAACAGTTGTAGCAAACGTTCTACCTAGAGCAAACAGTTGTTCAGTGAAATTTTTTTTTTATTGGAGCTATTCTTCAATGTTTTTTGGCGATTCGCATTTTTTGTATGGTAATGAGATGACATCTATGTAGGCATTTGGCTTTCATTCTCTTTTTTGACCATATTGTTCAAACACAATAATAATTAATAGAAGAATTGGGTCATGTCACTCCTGCAAATAAATATTGTATAGATAATGATGACTACTTTGGCGTCATCTCATTACCATTTTGAAAACAAAAATCTCTATTAAGTGGCTCCCTACGGTAATTTCAATAGTGGACTGGTGACTAGAAATAGTATCGCTACGCATGCGTAAATAGCGATCTTCTCGATTCGAAATTCTATGACCGCGTCGACATAGATGTTAGACTTGTAGACGTTTTCTTCGGTGAATTTTGCTACAATTTTGTAAATAAGTAGTTTATAAAAAGTTCTAAAGTATATGTAATTTTAAAAAATTTTCATAAGACAGAACTTTTTTAAATCGATAATTTTTATAGCGAAAAATCTGTCCAAACAACCCTCTCTGATTTTGTGCATAGATATTCTCCACAACAGTATCTATCATCTCAGCAATTTAAAAAAAAATTCACCGAAGCAAACTGAAGACATGCCGCTTCAATTATGCAATATTTGAAAATATACCAAAGTTCCAACGTCATTATTACCATGGTAACAGCAAATAATTGAACTTTTTTATAGATATTTTATATCTGCGATAGTTCTGCTATAGTAAGGTCTACTTAGTATTTATCTAACAAATTTTTAAACTTGTGAGTAACATTAGATGATCAGCGTATGAAATAGCGCGTATTTATTGAAACTATAGGGAGCCACCTTAAAGCAATAAAGGTTTCTCCAATCTAAAAAATATTTCGTTGTTTAACTATTTGCCAAAAGTAGAACATATTTAGATGATAAAAAATTGGGGTTTATATGCACTTTAAGTAATATTTCATAAACGAGTGCAAGTGCTTTACCAGGGGTTACAAACACGAGAGGACAATGAAAATCGCGACGCCGTTTATTAACTCTGCGTAGACCAAGTATTACATTTTTATTGTTCTCGAGTGTTTGTAAAATTCTGGTGTTAGCCAGAGTAAAATAGTCTGGTGTTAGCCAGAGTAAAAGAGTCTGGTGTAGAGTAAAACAGTCTAGCGTTAGCTAGGTTAAAATAGTATGGTGTTAGCCAGAGTAAAATAGTCTGGTGTTATAGACAGAGTAAAATAGTCTGGCGTTAGTCAGAGTAAAATATTCTTGCGTTAGACTGACTAAAATAGTCTGGCATGAGCCAGAGTAAAATAGTCTGGCGTTATAGACAGAGTAAAATAGTTTAGTGTTAGACAGAGTAAAATCGCCTGGCATTGGGCAGAGCTATGCTAGTCCGACGTTAGCCAGAGTAGATACATAAGACGTGAGAGTTGGATGAACACATTTCTGAGCGCTTTAGTATTACGTGTTAGTTGATGGGTGAATGGTGATACACTACTTCAGGCTATGGCAGAACAGGTGATAACATTTTATGAACAGAGCTGACATAATTTGACATTCTGACGTATGTAAATAAGTTTGGTTTTACATATCTAGCTAATATTTGTAGGGTTCCACTGCCGTGATCCAGGAACACCAATTGGATCAACGAAGGATGGGAAGATATACAATCTCGGTGATACGGTGAAATACCGCTGCAAAGCAGGATACAGACTTGAAGGCTCACACACCAGAACTTGTTTGCAGAATAAAACCTGGTCTGGTGATCAGCCAAAATGCGTTGGTAAGTTAAGGTTATACTGTAGACCTTCGGTTACCTTTTAGGGAAAACATTATAGCGCTCCGTCCGTTTATTACATATACCAAAACCTACACATTATTCGAAAGCTGATCAGTAAACCATAATATAACTGGCTACAAGACTGCAGCAAAACATTTGGTCATTTTATGAACGCAAACAAAAAATAGCGCTTCTGTACATTAAAGTTTTCATTGCAATTCGAAATGCTATAAGCGAATAACTATTTACGATAAAGCTCTGACAATTGGCAGTTTGGTAGATAAATATCACAGCAAAAAAATTGTTTCTGGGTTTGTAAAAATTCCAAATACTTTTATCGAGTTTTTTTATTGAGTTATCGAATTTTTACCATATGTTTTTACTATTACAGCTAAAAGACGATCTCGCAGGAGGTTGAATGGGCTTGCATAAAAGGCCGTAAGACGATAAATATTGAAACTTTTACAATACCAGACACACTTTTGTCACCAGAGTATTAATTTACTCGAATATCAATTTTTAGATGATTCTGATAAATTCGTGTTCACTTACAGCTTTTTTTAGCTTTTCACTTACTTTAGCTCAAAACATTTCTTTGAGAAAAAGCCGTGTGAAAGAAACGTCTTGTCACTTATTAACACAAAGTAAATAATGCGATTTTTCCTGGTTTAGAAATTTAAAAAAAACATCTTTCCTTTTCAGAATCTGAAAGCCCTCATAAAATGCTTCACTTTCAGCGAATAAAAAAAATATATAAAAAATTATAGTTTTGAAGGTCTACAGTAACCTGAAGTGCTTTTAGTTGGCTATGAAACGAAAATTAAGTTTGTCTTATTTGAAAGAACACCTAAAATGATAAGTAACAACTTTTGCAGTTTTTTGTTTCCTTGCTTCGTTGTTGAGATATTTCAGTTTGTTTGATATGTAAATTAAACACTTTGACGTCACGTGTGCATAATGAGTTATCAGAGAATATATATCGTTTCTATTATCAATTTTATATCAAACCAAATTAATTCGAGTCACAGGCGAGTGGGTGTGTTTTTCCCACAACACCAAATATATAGATTTTCAAGTGATTATATGCGTTTGATAATACCAAGGATATATAACCTTATAACCTTATATAACCTTAGTCATTACGCACGTGTGACGTTAACTTTAATTGTTTAATTTACATGTCAAACAACTTGAAATATTTCAACAACGAAGCAAGGAAACGAAAAATTGCAAAAAGGTGTTACTTTGTCATTTTAAAGTACCTATGCAACGAAATTTCACCCCAGTTTTTCATTATTGCATTTGAAAGAACACTTAAAATGACAAAGTAACATCTTTCGTAGAATTTCGTTTCCTTGCTTCATTCTTGAGATATCCAGGTTTGTTTGATGCGCAAATGTCATACTTATATGACATCACACTGTATAGACTTTTTGAAAGAGCATCAATTTTAGGATGGTCCAAATATTTTACACCCAGCTACACACGTTTAGTTACCAGTCATGGCTACATACATGCAAGTGCAAATTTTTATTAAGTACTCTCAAAGAAAATCATACTTTTCTAAAAAGTCATTATGCAGTGTGAGGTCATAAGTATGACATTTGCATATCAAAAAACCCTAAATATCTCAATAATGAAGCAAGGAAACGAAATTCTACAAAAAATGTTACTTTGTCATGCGGCATGCAAAAAATTTTCCGATTTTTCCCCAGCCCCGAACATGCAAAAAATGTTCAGATTTTTCCCAGCCGCGAACATGCAAAAAATGTTCGGATTTTTCCCAGCCCCGAACATGCAAAAAATGTTCAGATTTTTTCCAGCCCCGAACATGCAAAAAATTTTCAGATTTTTTCCAGCCCCGGACATGCAAACATTTTCCAGATTTTTTCCATATGGAGGATGCCAGCCCTCTGCCGAGATCCCGCATCTCAACGTAATTCCCACAGGGAGCCCATCTTGGCAATTCGTCATGCCAAAAAGCGCGTGGGCACCCTGTGGCGGACTCGAAAGACGCGCGGGGGACTGTGGCACACTCGATCGTGGTGGTGTTTAGGAAAATAATAAAGGGATGAAACACGAATTCTTCCATGTTTTGAACATCGTTTTAAGCGCCTATAGGTATTAAAATTGTAAGACACCATCATCGTTGACACTTCGGATAGCTACGAAATCCTACGATAAGCTTTTCTGATAGAGCGGGAAGTCTCAGGATTATTGATTTATTGCACATTCATCTGACTCTGAGTTTCAGTATAGACCTCTTTCATACTGATGGCCGCCGCTTTAAATTTTTTTTTATGTGCATCTAAATTAGCCTTTTTAGCCTCGCTAGGGAGCAAAGATTCTTTTGAATTGCAGACACGCCAACGAGGCCAGAAAGGCTTATTGAGATGCACACAAAAGAATATTTAAATTGGTCGTCATTATGAAAGAGGTCTATTCTGAGCTTGGCTCCCGACGATACGAGATGTCCTGGCTACTTGCGGAACACATTCCACGTTGAACGTTTGGTGTTTCATCCCTTATATTTTTTCTTCTCCCTCCCTCCCTTTCCCCCCGTTTTTCCCTTTTTCCCCTTTTTTGTTACCTTCCGGTAACCGTTTTCCCGCTTCCGTTTAAATCCCCTGCCACAGTCCCCCGCGCGTCTTTCGAGACCGCCATAAGGTGCCCACGCGCTGCCAAGATGGGCTCCCTGTGTAACTCCTTGTAAAAATTTGTTTGCGTTTACATGACAAGAGGGCCAGCCCTCCTAGGCGAGATCTCGCTATTGACAACCAAAGATCTCTCGCCTAGGATGGCTGGAAATTTCTCGTGTAAACGCACTCAAGAGGGCTGACCCTCTTAGGAGGGCTGTAGCAAATCGAAGCTCGGTATACACGGTAAAGTTTGCCTTTACTAATATTTTTTACAAGTTGCGTTTGTTCATGCGTTTGTTATAAATTCAAATCGTGTTTGCGAAAACATGATTTCGGGCTTCGTGGGAAAGCTCCAGGGTGCATTCCGTGCATGCTACGCCGGATATCTCCGGCGTGGACTTGTCCTCGTGCTTGGCGTGCTGGCGTGAGTTACCCAAAATTTGATATCTTGGCGTATTGGCGTACGCACTTGTTCAGCCTTCTTGGCGTGTAAACGAATGTGACCAGCACTTTGCCTCTTTTGGCGTATTATTTTCTTATTATTTCGCGTATTATTACTTATTATTTTCAAATGTGCATGGTGTACCAAAAGGTCCGATAAAAAATAATTGGTAGCCTTGGCGTAAAGCTCTGAGCTTCGTCGCCAATCTTCGGCGTGAGACTTGCACGGAATGCACACTGGGGAAAGCTGCACAAGTCAGTAAACAAGCCAACGCAAGGTAAACTCCAGCCCTCTTACTAGAGCTAGCCCTACCAAGTGGGCTGGCCCTCCATATAAACATCCCCTTAAAACAAAAAATGTGGTCTGATGAGTTTTTTTGTCTCTTTAGATGCCAACAAAAGAGTTTTCCCTTCACTAAACGAAACCATGGAGTTCCTACGCGAAGGTTTTGTGGATTCACTATTGCAGACCACTTGTTCGGGAAAGAATATTTCGTGCCCTGAACTAGACCCACGAGCAAGAGCGTTAAATAGAAATTACAAGGCAGGACTCGACTTGATATTCGTTCTGGATGGATCCAGTAGCATTAACCAAAAAAACTTCAGAATTGCCAAAGGTTTTCTCAAAACGATCGTGAACATTTTTGGTGTTAGCAAAAGGTATGGGGGAAGGGCAACTGTAGTAAAAACTTTAAAAAAACTTAAAAAGGCTACATACATACGCCAGTGGGTTATTGATACATCCATCCATCCCTCCATCCATCCACCTATCCACTCTCCCATCTCCATCCACCGACCAATCATTTTCATTCTATTTTTAGACCGGACGGTACACGTATTGCATGTGTAGTATTTGGAACTGAAGCCCACGCGGAGTTTTCGTTTAATGACTATTCTGTAAGCACAAAGGAAAGGGCCTTGAAAAGGATCGACGAGATTGTTCAAATAAGTATGTTGTGGTTGATGATCATCACCACCATCACCATTACCATCATTACTATCACCACCACCACCACCACCAACGTCACCACCATCACCACAACCTTCACCACCATCACCACCAACGTCGAAAAGTTTTCGTTCCGAATATTCTATACAATTGCGAGGTTATGTAAATCGACGGTCTCATTGTGTAAGCATTTCAATTTGCCCTAAACTTAAACTCAATTGAGAAGGCGGGTATATACCCGTCCTGGATTTATGATTATTACGATTATTATTATTATTATTATTATTATTATTATTATTATTATTATTATTATTATTATTATTATTATTATTATTAGAGTCCTCTTCTGTTCAATATGTGCTTTAACACGTTTATTCAACATATTAAAGCTGACAAGTACCGTCAATTTGGTTTTTCTTTCAAACTATTAAATCCAATTCACTGGTTCCAGTTTGCTGATGATGCTGCTGTAATTACTGGTCAAGAGTCAGAAAACCAGCATCTTTTAAATCGTTTTTCCATCTGGTGCCAATGGTCGAATATGTTAATCCGGGTTGATAAATGTAGTACTTTTGGCATCAAGAAAGCCATTACAAAGTCAGTACAATACTTGCCGAAACTCCTTATCAACCAAAATCTTATACCAGCAATCAACATTGGAGAATCATTTCAATACTTAGGACGCTACTTTGATTTTGACATGTCGAATCAAAATCATAAGACTGAGCTGACTACTCTCGTTGATGAACTAATGTCTGACATTGACTCAAAACCACTTCACCCAAAAAATAAACTTCTCCTGTATAGTCGCTACGTCTTATCCAAATTATCCTGGCATTTCACCGTTGCTACACTGTCCAAAACTTGGATTTCTGAAAATATTGATTCTGTAATCAACAAATACATCCGTAAATGGCTTGAAATACCAATATCAGGAACACTAAGTACTATATATCTAACACGTAACAAATTTGGTCAAAGTATCTATCCTCCATCAGTAAAATTTATTCAATGCCAAGCTGCTCTACGCAAAGCCTTAAAATATTCTCCAAATGAAGCAATTAACGAACTGTGGAAATCCACTAATAATCATACTAATATTCAATACGACGTCTATAACTCTACTAAAGAAGTTCTGAAAGATTTCCGTTCTGGGCATGAAGATAGACTTCAAAACCACTTGACTTGTCAGGGATCCTTTTTCTCTAACGTTACAAAGTTCTCCTTATCAAAGCTTAAGGTGTGGTCAACTGCTCAATCAAAACTGCCAAAAAACATTTATAACTTTACTATACGTTATGTGAACAATTCTACTCCGACACGCAAAAACCTTCACAGATGGGGAATATCTTCAAGTCCAGAATGCTCCTTTTGTCTGAGCCCAGAAACACTACTACACGTTGTTGCCGGTTGTCAATCGTATCTTGAACGCTTTACATGGAGGCACAATTCAATTCTTAACTTTCTTGCAAATACCTTACAAACTGTTAACGGTTCAAACCTCTTTGTCGATCTGCCTGCATTCAAAAGCCCATCTATCCTAACTGGTGACACGTATCGTCCAGATTTGCTATTGCATTGTTCAAACGGCCGTCTTTATGTTCTCGAACTTACTGTTGGTTTTGAATCAAACCTCCAAAACAACGTCAAACGGAAAGAAGATAAATATAGTGAACTAGTAAAACAGCAAAGTGAACATTTTAATGATGTAAAATTTATAAATCTCTCCATGAGCTGCCTAGGTGTTTTTGCGAATGAGTGTTCTACTTTTTTAGATATGCTAGATAAGGTTGGTCTTGATAACAAGCACCAAATGTACTGCGTAAGGAAAATGATGACTATTGCTATCAGAACTACGTATTACATTTTCTGCTGCCGAAATAAGGAATGGGGAAATCCCGAATTATTAGCTTTTTGAAATATTTGTATATAAATTTGCATGTTTTATTATATAGTCACTAGTTGTTATTATATATTATTAGTTGTGATTCAAGTAGCCAATTGTAAATTACCTTAATAAGCGAGATTTATAATTGTATATGTAGAAAAGAAAAAACATTTAATAAAGTTTCCATTATTATTATTATTATTATTATTATTATTATTATTATTATTATTATTATTATTATTATTATAAAACACTACAACCTGTCAACAACTCTAATCTCTTCGTTGATCTTCCTGGATATAAGAGCCCATCAATAATAACTGGTGAAATGTATCGCCCAGATGTGCTTCTTTCCATTTCCACTGATTGTCTCTATATCCTTGAACTCTCCGTCGGATATGAATCTAATCTCCAAACTAACGTTGATCGCAAAAGAGCAAGATACAGGGATGTAATTACACAGCAAAAGAAACATTTCAAAACTGTCAAATTTGTAAATTTATCAATCAGTTCCTTAGGTGTTTTCTCAAAAGAATGTCGTACCTTTTTGGAGATGTTAAACGATCTAGGTATTGATAAAAAACACCAAAATTTTTGTATCAAGAAAATGTCTATCGCCATCAGAACAACATACTATATATTTTGTTGTACAAACAAGGATTGGACAAACCCCGACTTAATGAACATTTGAAGATACATTTTAAATTCAAATTTTTCTATATAGTTGTAAACAATAAATAGGTTCAAGTAGTCAATTATAAATTACCTTAATTAGTGAGATTTATAATTGTATATATATATATATATATATATATATATATATATATATATATATATATATATAAAGTATTTCAATAAAGTTTCCATTATTATTATTATTAATAATGTTCCATGGGCTCTTTAAGGAGCCCCTTGGTGCTTCATGTTCTGACGTTCGCTAATAACATGCACCTAATAAGGTGCTTCATGTTCTGACGTTTCATTAATAATCCGATTTTCCACCTCCCATATCGATCGTTAAGCGTAAAAGTAAAGTAATAGCTTGCTTAACGACTTAGAGTGCTGGAACAAAATATTAAAAAATGCTAATCACCATTACCATAACCACCATCATCATCACATCACCACCACCACCGCCACCACCATCCTGATCAAAATATGTCATCAGTGTTGAATCTATCGCCTCGGCTCGCAGACGTTCTCTTATTTGCCGTCAAGTAAGGTTGGACATTAGAGTCGTCTGCATTCACATGGTATAGTGTTTGTTGCTGCTTTATACAGTAACACAATCATTTACCTTCTTAGGAGGCGGTACAGCCACCTGGGCTGCGTTGGATGAAGTGAGAAAAACAATTTTACCCTCTGGAAAGAATGACGAAAAGAATGAGGAAGAGAGTGAGGAAGGTAGAACCCAGGCTCTTTTTCTTATCACGGATGGCAACTCAAACATTGGTGGTGAACCACGGGATGCTGCAGAAGTTCTTCGAAAAAAAGGCGTCGAAATTTACGTCGTGGGTGTTGGCAATGAAGTAAATCATCAGTCTCTGAAGGGTATTGCGCCGAAGAAGGGTACTGCGTCGAAGAAGTACATTAAGGAACATTTCTTCACAATAGAAAATTATAAGGAGCTAGAAAAAGTTGAAAAATGGATTGCAATTACTTCAGGTCGAGGTGAGGATGAATGAAACATAATATGGATACAGTAACTATTGTTTACTATTATTATAAATTTACAAGTTTCTATCACGAATCCTTGAATTTCGTTGGCTATCGCAGGAGTTATTATGTACTGATAGAAACCTCTGGCGATAAGCCAATGAAAAGCCTTCTTTTAACGAAATTAACCAATGACAAAATGCGTAGTATATCACGAGCAATGATCATTAGAGTTAGTGGGTAGATGACAGAAGAAATTGAACATTTAGGCGAAGCAATAGTTCTACAGAAAACAAAAACGGCTACAAAATAGTTAGAATGGAACTTATTAATGGTAAGATCGTTAAATTGTTGGGTTTTTCTGTTCCTTTAAAACGAAGTAACTGGAAACGAAACACATTTAAAAATTACGCTTGCTATTGACAAGATTTCGTGATGTAAATTGTAAACCTATACAAGCTAAAAGGAATGTTTCTTTCAACTTTTTGTCACTTTTAAATACCAAATGAATGGAAATATACTGTTTACATATTGTACATGGAAACCCATGCTAAATTATGCAAGAAAACTTTACTTTTCCATCAGTTACCGTACGGGATCAAAGAAATGTCCGAAATGACTGTTGAACGTTTGTTGCAGTTAAAAATGTATTATTTCAAAGAATACGAAATTTCAAAGAATTTATTTAATTTTTGTTGGTAAATTTATACTAAAACAATTAGACAACTCGCCATCGTTTTCTATGAGCGATAACTCGGCTTCGCCTCGTTGACTATTCACTCATAGAAAACTCGGGCTCGTTGTCTAATTGTTAAATATATCTCGAAGAAAGGAGGGAGGGAGGGAGTGAGTGAGGAAGGGAACGAACGAAGGAGTGTGATGACTTTAATTTTGTTTGCATTGAATAAAGTTCCTAGAGTGAGTGAGAAGGAGAGAGGGACGGACGGATGTAAGGAGAGAGGGAGGAAGTGAATGAGCGACGAACGAACCGGAACGGAACGAACGAGAACGAAACGAACGAGAACGAAACGAACCGAAACGAGACGAAACGAACCGAAACGAACGAACCGGAACGAACGAACGAAACGACCGAACCGAACGACCGAACCGACCGAACCACCGAACGAACGGAACGAAACGAACCGAACCGAAACGGAACCGAAACGGAACGGGACGGGACGAACGAAACGAACGAACGAACGAACGAACGAACGAACGAACGAACGAACGAACGAACGAACGAACGAACGAACGAACGAACGAACGAACGAACAAACGAACGAACGAACGAACGAAAATAAAGGCAACTGCATTCTTCCATAGAAACGATGAAAACGAATTTTTTTTCTCATTTCTTGTATGGAAACCCCAAACAACATTTATTTTTAAATTCGGAACGATTGTTTAATAATCTCTTTTCGTAATCAACAGATTACTCGCAATGTGGACGTGCGTATTTTAATAACGCAGTAGTACTGGACAACAGAGCTCGTATAGTTGGAGGATCAAACACGAAAGAAAACCTCTGGCCTTGGGCAGTAAGAATATATGTAAAAGGTGAGTTTAAACAGAAACTAATGAGTTTCAACAGAAACTAATGAATACAGTAAAAACCCGCGTATAAGAACCTGTGAATTAAGAACCTTAAGGCTAAAATTTGCCTTTTAGATCCCCATTTTATAAGAACCTTTTTAGCCTAAAATTTGTAACAGGTTCTTATTTGAAAAACCTCAGTTGAAATAACTGAAAATAAAAACAAGAAATTTTGCACATTTTGTATTTTTGGTAATGACATTATGTTAAATTATTTTTAAAAGATTTCCCAGTGACACTGCAACACAGTTCAAATTTTATTATTTTCCTGCAAGCAATTGGCAGTCAAAGGTTGCAACATTATTGTAATTTCTACAGAGTTACTTTAATACATGCAATATATATATAGGGGCCACACCCATTTTGAGCTTGTTGTTAAACCAACAGCAAGTAGCCTTTCCTTGAAAAAAATAAGAACCTATTTAAGAACCTAATAGCCTAAAATGCCAGTAAATACCACTTATATAAGAACCTCGAGAAATAGTGGTTCTTTATACGCGGGTTTTTACTGTAGGCCATTTGCACGATGACGTGGATGGCGTTGGGTGACTACAACTACCAGAATGCTTTGCCAGTATTCTAGAGTATCGGCTAAATAGGATGACTCAAAAGGACTTGATTTTGCCCCGTTGGGCCGCCATTTTGGAGATCAAAAGTGGTCACACTATCGAACTAGTGATCCTGTTGCGAGACCGTAATCTATTATATAGAAGCTTTGAATAAAAATAAAATATCAAGATATTCATGTTACTGGCATGAATATCTTGCTATTTTATTTTTATTCAAAGCTTCCCGAGGTTTGGTTGTAACTGATGCTGATATTCTGCCTAAAGAAGCTGACAAAGTGAACTTAACCATGAACCTTCGCACAACGAACAATTCACTCATTATACATACAACATACCTAAAACTAGAATGCTATGTTTTCAGAACAGTTATGTAGTGGGAGTGTCGCGTATCTGGAATACCCTCGCAAACGAACTTCGCGAACCGGATATTTCTCTGCGAAAGTTTAAATCACTCCTCTTCGATTACTACTTCTCAGCTACCACATCAATTTTTGATGTAGAAAATCAACGGTCGTGGAAAAATCGATATGTCCGAAATGCCAGCAAGCAAGGCAGTTAACAGTTTCAATGAAATGTTGTTTTTAGTGGTATACAGTTGTGGGTGAGAGGGCGAATTTGTACTGTAACTTATTAGTTTACTTATTATTTTAATAGGTCACTAACGTAATTGGCTCACGCTGTGTTAGTGCTCCTGAACTGTTAGTTAAATATGTATATTTTGTGTATTATTATCAGCTAAAGTAATTTAATAAAATAAATAAATATATCTATGATCTTAAAGCCTCTAATATGTAACAAAGATGCGTAGATGTGCTTTTGCCATCAACATGCATGTAATCTAGTTTTTCGCCCTTTCTATGTGTGACGTTTCGACAAAAACCCACCAGGTTTTTTCCAACTCGGCTTTTACGATATGTAAATTATCTCTAACGCGAAACTTGTATTCTATTTTTCTCTCAAGATAAAAAAAAATGTGGAGGAACGTTAATAAATCAAGAATTTGTTTTGACAGCAGCTCATTGTTTTAAAGACGAAGAACCACAACAGTAAGTAGACATTCCGAAACTTGTTTGATGACTGATGAGGTCGTGTTGCAATGGTCCGTATATAACTTCTCTCGTGCAATATGTACTCAACATGCTACACTGTGCAATGGTTCATTGCATGCAACTTGTCTCACAATGATTTTGACTATTACGTGGCATGTTACACTGTGTTCATGCAACTTGTCTCACACTGATTTTTACCATTACACAACATGTTACACTGTGCAATGGTTCATGCAACTTGTCTCACGATGATTTTGACCATTACACGGCATGTTACATGGCATATGTTACACGTATTCTTATCAATATTTATTACTGTATTATATATCCATTCTTAACATATGGAGTGATAATATGAAATGGGGAATACCTATGACTCTAATGTCAGACCTTTAGTAACTCTTCAAAAACTGGCTATACGCATAATTACGTTTTCTAATTACCAAGCACATACAAGCCCCCTTTTCTCTAAATTAAAAATTCCTAAATTTCCTGATATTTGTATTCCATGCAGCACTATTTATGCATCATTATAGCCACGGTAAACTCCCAGATATTTTTTATGATATGTTTACGTTGGTGAATCGGAAGCACCTTCCAAAAATTCGAACAAATTATGGCAAATTTAGTATTAGATTTCAAGGCCCCAAAATTTGGAATTCTATTGATGAATCTACCAAGACTCTTAACAAATATTCTTTCAAACGAAAACTCAATAACCACTTCATCAATCTCTATGATAATACCTAGTAATTAACTGCATGACCTCATTTTGTCTCATGGCTTGTATTTTGTGCTTGTGTTGTATTTGTTTCGTATTTTGGCTTCACTGACTTTCAAATATTATGGCGTATAGCTTCATTGTCACCTGTTTAGGCTAGCCCTTAAGTAATAGATAAAGCATGAGCGGCCGATCTGTATGGGGATTTACAAGGCGAGCCGCAGGCGAACCGAAGTAAATCCCCATACCGAGATCGGCCGCGAATGCTTTATCGTACTTGTGAAATGAAACAATAATCTTAACTTTTGATACAGATCACTTTGTCCAAACGATGATCTTTATTGGGATTTACAGACGTATACATGTGACTTGAATGCTATGTTTTGATTGCTTCTTAACCTCATTAAGTATTCATGAATTTCACAATGGTTATTACAGGTGACATGTACTTGTCAATTATTTTATTTTATTTTTTTCTAATATTTCTGTGTAAAAAATCATAGTTGAAGTACAATAAAGCTGTTCTGTTCTGTTACACTGTGCAATGGTTCATGCAACTGGTTCATGCAACTTGTCTCAATGAATTTTGACCATTCAACACATTTCAAAATAACGCAAACAGACGCGTCTATTATGCACCAGTCAATATAAACCCCACACCCCCCTGGCCAGGACATAGCGGGGCATTTGACATGCACACAGGTCAAATATCGTCGAATGCCCCGCATCCCAGGGCAGTTTCTTTATTCTAATAGCATAAAAAGCCCCGGTCAAATGCCCCCACCCTTTAAAACACAACACAACATTTTAATGAAAACTGTTTTAGCTTTTCATGAAAGGGCTCTGGGGACGAGAATGGAGGTTATACGTCCATGTCCTATTTACACGAATTGCCATCCTTAGGTTAGGTTGTGTGTTGGGGTAAGGCTTTCATGAAGTACTTGGGTTATGTAGGACATGGAATTATTACCCCCAGAGCCTTTTCAGCGCGCCAGCACGGGAGAGGCTCTGGGGACGAGAATGATCCGAGACGAGAAAGGACACTCACTCACTCACTCAGTTGAAACTGGTCAGGCATAGATATAGTCACATGCCTCAGTTTCGCAAAGCTTATTGGTCAATATCGCCAACGGCCGCGCGGAGGACTAATAACGCGACGCAAAAAAATAAAAATAAAAATAATCGCGAAACCTAGACTCGTCCATTCTCGTCCCCAGAGCCTCTCCCGTGCTGGCGCGCTGGAAAGGCTCTGGGGGAATCCATATATCATCGCGATCTGATTGGTTGTTCAAATTCAAAGGCCTATATAACGATGGAGCTAGTCAATGTTTATAAATAAACAGTATTTGAGACATGAAAACAGACAACGAAAGCACAATTCTAATCATAGTTCTAATCCGAACAATTTAAACGAACATTTTTCAAAGCAATCAACCCGTTTCCCATTATATAATTAAATCAAACACGTACAGAAGACAGACAGCAATTTGAAATCGATAGGCGATATTAGACAGCAGTCACAGCAACCTCGTACCCAGGGTCTTATCTCCGCTGCTCCGCCCACCACTGCGAAAAGACCCTGGTTGCGGCTGGTCACGTGCCCCCTAAAAATTGGGGGGTTTTCAATTAGCGATTTAAAAAATACTCAGGGAGGAGTGACAAAGGCACAATTACAACCGCTTCACCGTTTTGTTTATACAAATAATATATTACGTCTGGCGTCGTTAAAATATCTGTTGAAATGAAAAAACAAACGTACTCGGTGTTGACAAAACATATCTCGCTTTCTTCTTTGGTGTACGTCGTCGAAGAACAAAAGATCATGTCGAATCCAACAGTTAAAGAAATCCCGAAGAAGATATACCAATCAACTCGAATCGACTATTAAATGCACCGTCGAATGCGTGTCGACTTCATCGCAGTGTTGGTGATGTGAACTGTGAAGTACCTTAAGCATTTGTACAACAAGGCAAATTTTGAACTGCATTATTTGGCCGAAATGCCTTACGGTAAAAGACTTCCTTGCGACGAGTGCTCTTTCTCGTTTAATCTAAAGGCCATGTGAAAGAAGATTACAAAATTTCACAAAGTTCAAGACGTTGGTTTGCGAGAGCCAAACCGCTTTCTCTCGCATCAAAAAATGCATTGACATTTCAGCCAGTGCCCCGATAGCCGCGGCGAAAAGTGCTGAAAGAAGCGATTCAGGAAAGATTGCAACTATACAATATCAAGCCGACTAGTACTGTCCTTTCACGCGCATTTGTCATCAACAGAAAGTCAGGTAAATGCAATTGTTGAATCGCGTTTTTCATTCTTTCAGTAAACTTTATAGTTCGCCTAAATCCAATATCAGATTTTAGAATACGAGTATTAAAACTGGACTTGTGTTGTCGCATTGTCATCGAGTGTGCAGCTTACTAAAGCTAACCACCCCTCCCATGATTTAAAATTTGTTTAGGCGGCACGTGACCAGCCGCAACCAGGGTCTTTTCGGAGATAAGACCCTGGGTACGAGGTTGCAGTCACAGCACACTGCTGGCTGTTCGTGCATGGTACATATTAATAAGAATCTCATTGAAATATACACGTCAAATATAAACGAACGGTGCAACATATTAAAGAGAACTACCTTCACTAAAAGAAGCCGTAAATACGAAGAAATTCCGACGCGGCTCTAGTATTGCCAAGCTCTGAAGCGAACTCGTAAATTTTAATGCCTTTTGCCCCGCCGAATAAACGCGGCGATGAGCTACACTCAGCAGGGACCTTCTTCGAACGGAATATACCACAATCAGAATTGTTCCAAAGTCAAACGAGTCAATACGAGACAGCCAAACCGCCAGAATCGAAAACGAAAGGAAAATTATATTGCAAACAACTGCCGATGATCTCGTGTCCAACTCCCAAACCGCGAATTTAAACGCATGCGCTTTAGAAAGAACACCAAAGAATCTTGGTGTTCCGGTTTGGATTCCCCCAGAGCCTTTCCAGCGCGCCAGCACGGGAGAGGCTCTGGGGACGAGAATGAGACTCGTCTACCTACGGTAGCCCGAGTAATAAGACGGTTGCAGATTCGAACCCTGTTTGTAGTCCAGGCCTGTTTCAAACGTCGCTCTTCTCATGCGCCGAACCTAATGAGCTAAATCCTTTGTTTGTGCTGATTTGCATTAAAGTCAACAATAAAGACAGAATATGGCAGATTGCCTGCCGAGACTGAGAGGGTGTTTTAAAATGCCTTGATATGTCTAATGGGGCTATACAGCACAAGGTGTATGATAGGTGTTCTTCCCCAAGATGTGCATATAGAAAAAACTACCTTAGAAGAGCACAGTAAGCCAATATTTTTTGCTACGAAGGTCCCTTTTCGTGAACGGCCCCGGACGGAAAAATCCTTAAAAGAGGCCCTGTGACAAACGTCTACCAAACGACCACCAATCTTTATGTTAACGCCACTAGAAACATTTTTGTCGTTGCAGAGTAAGAGTGGCTTTCGGCGACAAGTTTCGAACAAGGAAAAACCAGTGTCAAAATCTATAAACACCCGAAATACGACGCTCGTAGGCTTTTAAACGACATTGCACTTGTCAAGATCAAGAAATTAGAACGATATAGCCGCGGTATCCAGGCCATATGTCTTCCTCGGGGGTTAAACACAACGCACATAATGAAGCCTGGGAATAGTTTGTTTGCCGTTGGTTGGGGGACAACGAAAAGGGTGAACAAAGGAGCGAAAGGTCAGAAGAAGGATTACTCGAATGAGCTCAAACAAGTCGAGATCCCGTTTATAAATGATACAAAGTGTGCTGATAATGTTGATAACAAGAAGGCGGAAAGAGTAGTAGACAATTGGGAGGACTGGTACTTCAGCAGTGATACGCAGTTTTGTGCTGCGGATATATCTGGTCAAAATGACACGTGCCAAGGGGATAGCGGTGGTCCAGCCATGGTCTTAGTCAAAGAGCCAGTGACTAACAAGCCGAGGTGGTACCAAGTTGGAATAGTGAGTTGGGGACATGGTTGTGCTCAGCCTGGTGAATATGGTTACTATTCCAAGCTTCCAGCATTTCTGGACTGGGTTGATAAGAAGATCAAACTTTAAACCAATAACCCGATTAGCGTTATTTTCTGCAGTTTTTTCTCGTCTGGATACTAAAATTTACTTTCATAATGTTCATCGTCATTTATTTCATTTCTTTTCGTCGGTTTGCGCGGCAATAAAAGTTTCGTAAAAAATTTCTTTTTAGGGTCAATTCCGTGATTTTACCGGAAGAAACCCGTGCCATTATATAGAGACTATTTTATATTGAACGGTCATTTTTCGCTCCAAATGTAATGTTAAGCTGCTGTTACACGGTGCGATTTTTCTTGCAACTTTCAAAAAATTTACCAATTGAAAAAAATCGCAATTTCCTAGGGGAGTTACACCATGGATTGTAAAAGGACTGGATAGGAAACTAATACTCATGTGGGGCGTTTTGAGCCTTTTGATTGGTTAAATCGCATTCACTCAGTTTGCAAAATGGTTGAAACCTAGTTGAAAATTGTGATGTCATTATTTTACTGAGCTTTTTAAGTGAAATTTTCTTCAAATTCTTTCTATTCTCACATTCAGATGACTATATGTTGACGTTTCAAATGATTTTATTGCCTTACAAACCTGCCTAAGCCACAATCGAGTGTTCGAGGTAAACGTTGTTGATCTTTGTTTTGATGTTTTCTGTGTTGTTTCAAAGAAACTGGCGTCGCAAAATAGTACTTTGTTTTGCTTGGAATTTGCGGTGCATTTTTAACCTAGTAAACCTTGATATTTTCTTTTAAAATGAGTAATAATAGATGTGCATTTTATCGTATTGTAGCTTTGTTGTATTTACAGGCAGTTCAATTATCATTTTATGCTGTTGAATATAGTAGGAGATTTTTAAACTTGTCAATTTCAACCAGGTTGTTATGCTCACGCCATCAAGTTTCCTATCCAGTCTTTTTACTATCCATGGTTACACGCAGTTACTTGCGAACTTTGTTGTAAGTTGCAGCGAAAAGTAGAACCCAAAAATAATAAAATCGCAAGTTGCTACGGGGCGTTACACAGTACGATTTTTCTTGCAACCTACATGCAACATTCAAGCTATTTGTTGCAAGTTGCAAGAAAAATCGCATCGCGTAACAGCAGCGAAGTTAACTTCGCAACGTTTTAACATTTGGAACTGGAATTTTCCTGGGTTACTAACAAGGCGCGTGGGCGATTTTGGATAAGTTAACTTTAATTTTATCGCGTTTTGAATCGTTGACATCGTTGAAGCGTTTTTATCGTCGTATATCCCTGAAACGTATTGTAATCACGGGTAGTAATTGTCTGAGGGCGAGATCGGACATAAAACCTGGAAAATTTGTGTCTGATTTTTCAGTGAAATGAGGTAGCCAGTAAATGTTTTAAGAAATAATGTAAACAGCTGAAATTATGATTCTATTAAACGTAACGTGTGTAGTCTGTCTTTCCTGAGTGGAAGTTGGAATTAAAAGTAGAGATATTTCAGACTTTGTTGTTCTAAACGTGCTGTTGAATGAATAGTGAATGTTTAACTATGTTAAATTCTGTATTATCGATTGATTAAAACAAGTAGAGTGATGACTTTAATTTTGTTTGCATTGAATAAAGTTCCAATAGTGCTGGAGTGAGTGGGAAGGAGAGAGGGACGGACGGACGTAAGGAGAGAGGGAGGAAGTGAATGAGCGACGGACGGACGGACGGACGGACGGACGGACGGACGGACGGACGGACGGATGAACGAACTAACAAACGAACGAACGAACGAACGAACGAAGGAAGCAAGCAAGCAACCAACAACTAACTATAACTAACTAATGATTTAATATTTCTATTGCGCAAATTAACATGTGGATATGATCAAATGCGCATTACAATGTTATGGGTGGCTTATCAGGCAATTTAGAAATTTTCACCGTGGCCGTGTTGAGGCATATCAAAGGCGCTTTATGCTGCCGCCAACAACACAGTTCAGACCACGGATCTCAACTAAGACCCAGGTGTTGATTTTACGGAGGGAGGAAAACCGGAGAACCCGGCGAAAAACCCTCGAAGAACCCTCGAAGCACAGGAGAGATCAACTAAACTCTACTCACATGGTCCAAGCTCGAGAACGAGGTTATTCCCAGACGGTCACCCATCCAAGTACTAACCCCGTCCGGCCGGGCTTAACTATTGGTGAGAGGCAGCGCGCTAACAGCACACGCCACCTGTGCTCCCTATATAACTATAACTATAACTAACTATAACTAACTATAACTAACTATAACTAACTATAACTAGCTATAACTAACTATAACTAACTATAACTAACTATAACTAACTATAACTAACTATAACTAACTATAACTAACTATAACTAACTATAACTAACTATAACTAACTATAACTAACTATAACTAGCTATAACTAACTATAACTAACTATAACTAACTATAACTAACTATAACTAACTATAACTAGCTATAACTAACTATAACTAACTATAACTAACTATAACTAACTATAACTAACTATAACTAACTATAACTAACTATAACTAACTAACTATAACTAACTATAACTAACTATAACTACCTATAACTAACTATAACTAACTATAACCATAACTAGCTATAACTAACTATAACTAACTAAGTAATAGACACTTCCCGAATACGCTTCAATGCTTATGGAACAATGGCTCCAAGTCGAGGTTGGCAATGAGATCGTAATGCATTTACTGTCATCTTTCATATCAAACCTCGATTTCAAACCGTTGTTCGTGCTTACTGAAGCAAATTCGGGAAGTGTCTATAAGACTCAAAATAGTAAAATGTTGTTTGTTTTTTGCCAGAGGTTTTTTGTCGGTGGGGTTTTTGTCTGCGGAGAAATTTTTGTCGGCGTGCTTTTTGTCGGAGGGCTTTTTGTCGGAGGGGTTTTCGCCCGAGTTTTTTTGTCGGAGGGCTTTTTGTCGGAGAGGTTTTCGTCCAATGTTTTTTGTCGGAGGGTTTTTTGTCGGCGGTTTTTTTGTCGGCGGATGTTTTCTTATCTAAAAGTTTACAATAAAAACGTAAATTTCTAACGTGAAAAACACACCTGCCATGCATGTATTCTTGCATTCAGAACCCATTCCATCCGCTAGGATGATACCCGCCGGCAATCATAGATTTACAACGTTTCTCGCTGACGTTATAATAAAAGACGTTGAATGATGCTCGACAGAGACTCACTGGCACAATGCTGCAGATGTCACCTGAAGCGAAAAAGAGTCTTCGTCAAAATCCCCACTCAGAAACCATTTTTATTATATGGCTGTGTGTCGCGTAAGCGGTCACAATTTTAAGGCCCAGGGTCATGTATTAAATTACCGCTTAATTAATAGTTTTGCGCGAGACAAAAATTATATTTGTGTGCAAAGGAAAGGAATAATATTCTTAAGCGTTAAAAGAGCAAGTCATTAGTGCGTTTTCTTACGGACTATTTAGTCCAAGTTTTGACGTGTGTAACATTCACGATAATGTTAATCATGTGAACTTGAATTTGTCCGCGAAGTTTTTCAAATTTGCGCCATGGTGACACTGTGCCTTTAACGCGACTTTCCTGCAGTTTGATTGGTTCCTGAGCGGTCTTTACAAACCGGTAAAGATCGGTCATTAAAAACAAAATCAGAACATTAAGCAAGTCAAGCACAAATAGTGATCAAATATCATGAAAATGAATTCACCGCTAAAAAATTTAAATGCGACAGACGACAGTGTTTACAGTGAATGAAAGTATTTTTGTTGCTTACAGTTTTTGTTGAAAGTCAGTTACTTCGGTGTTTGGTGCTTGTGTTCCCGACTTTCAAATAAAACTTAAAAACATTGGCCGCATAATAAAAACCTTATTAACCTCGCTTGGTCGGTCTTTACGGCAAAATTATCCTGCCCTTGGTCTTTTCGCACAAACCTCGCTCCTTCGTCGCTCCGGTCTTACTACACGATCGGAAATCGCATAGAAAATCGGCCACTTTCATGGGGCAGTTCGCAGTCCACGTGCGTGCTGGCTCAAGTGAGTTGTCGGCCGTGTGTTGATGACGTTTACACGCAAGATATTCGTTCTACGCATGCGTAGCTAATACGAGTCAGCCCGTATTTCGCGAGTCTCAACAGCCGCCATTTTCGATGGTGATTACTGCCCCGGACTGCCCAAGGATATAAAATGACTGCCCAAGACCTAACTCGTTCCTTTATCCAGTAATTAATTATTTTTTTATAAATAATGTTGTTAACCATATCTTTATAAAGGGAAACAAGATGGTAAGGCTGTCGACAGACTATGTAAAAAATGCATTCACCAAAACGGCTTTGTCTAATTAGACACCATTAATCAAGTGCTTTGTCTTAGGGGGTGTTACTCCGGCTAACGCCAGGCGATTTTACGCGTTAAGGGAAAGTGTTTCATCACATTACACTCTTATGAAGGGCTCCGCACGCGAAACATCAGTATTTCGAAACTCATGGCAGTTTCGAGCTTTTTCATTTTGCTAAAGATTGCTGTTAATATTGTCGTTTATTTTCATATATACGGCAAATCACATTAAACGACAGCTTTCAATCTTAACATACAAATTATCCTAACTTCTAACGGCTGACTGCTGATTTTGGACTGCAATTTGCGGTTTGCCGTAAATGTGGATCTATTCTTTATCATATAATTGTATACCGTCTCTAATATAAATGTATACCGTCTCAGGCAGTTGCTTCCCTGTACTGAAAGACCGCGGGCATGATAATTTTGCCGTAAAGACCCCGCTCGGTCAATAGTAAAGGCTTATTAGCCGAGTTCGAGGTCTGTACGGGAAAGTATTTGCCTGAGGTTTTCGTAGAGACCGAGCGACGATGACAGCAAAGAAATACCAAGTGTGAAATTACCTGGAATACATCTACCACTCTTGATTTTTCGGATATCATTCGTTATTGTAACTTGTTCCGTCTGAACCGCAAACAGTGTCTAAGTTGGATGGACAATCCATATTATCGCGACACACGCACACTGGAGAATGACCATTAAGTTTACATCTCTGACATCTACCACACTTAAACTTCGCACAACGATCTGTTAAAAAACGTAAAGATCAGTACATCTTTGGAAATTATGTTCATCTGTTTGTTTATGTGTTTGTGAGTTCTGTGGTTGTTTGTGCTGGTTATTTTAGGTTACTGCCCTTGGCGTACCATATATATGGTGGCGATGTGGTTGCGCTCTGGTTGTGCTTTGGTTGCGCTTTGGTTGCGCTTTGGTTGCGCTTTGGTTGCGCTTTGGTTGCGCTTTGGTTGCGATTTGGTTGCGCTCTGGTTGCGCTTTGGTTGCACTTTGGTTGCGCTTTGGTTGCGCTTTGGTTGCGCTTTGGTTGCGATTTGGTTGCGATTTGGTTGCGCTTTGGTTGCGATTTGGGTGCGATTTGGTTGCGCTTTGGTTGCGATTTGGTTGCGATTTGGGTGCGATTTGATTTAACAATCAAACTTGGAAAATTGAATATTAAATATTTCGAATAATTATTATGGGTCAGTGAACTCGGGTGGAGAATAATAATAAGGTATAATACTTTTAAAGCTTTGTGATAACAATTTTTCGTTGAAATGATACCATTACCATTACGATTACCATTACCATTACGATTACGATTACTATTACTATTATTATTAATAATAATACGCGCCAAGCTATCGCAACACAAGCATTGCTGCTTTATTCCGAAGACAGGAACAAGCAAAGAAGAGAGAATATGGCGACAGGATTATAGAAGTCGAGCATGCCTCCTTTACACCTTTGGTTTTTGCAACAACAGGAGGACTCAGTAAAGAAACGATAGCCTACAAACGATTAGCCGAACTATTGGCCATGAAACGAAAAATTGAATAGTGAATACAGCACTACTCTAGCCTGGATGCGATGCTCACTCTCATTTGCTCTACTTAGGTCCGCTATTTCATGTATCAGAGGCTCGGAGCATCATCACATCGAAGTCCGAATACGAACACGAACATTGAACTTAGTATTGCAGAAAGTCGATTATCTTATACGTAAATTTTTAATTAATTAATTTTTTTTCTATTTATTTTTAAAATGTAATAGTGTAACTCTAATTTATATATATATATAACAGTTAGTCTACAGAACTTTAAAATTGGGTAAAATTGTAAATAGTATGCTGTAAAGAAGATTGTTTTAATAAAATATTGTTGTTATTACTATTATTATTATGCAAGATGGGGTGTATCACCAACTTCAGATTTTTCTCTTTGTCTGGCTCCGGAAACTCTTCTTCACGTAGTGGCAGGTTGCCAGTCGTACCTGGAACGATTTACATGGAGACACGACTTTATCTTGAACTTTCTCGCAACGACCCTACAGACCGTAAGTGGTTCAAGTCTTTATGTTGATCTTCCAGGTTATAAAAGTCCATCCATAATAACTGGTGACACATACCGTCCAGACTTGCTCCTATCACCTCCAAGTGGATTAGAGGATGCCTCTACATTGTTGAACTGACTGCTGGTTTTGAGTCAAATCTTCAAAACAACGTCGATCGTAAAAAATCCAAATATTCAGAATTGATAAGGGAACAAAGTCAAAGTGAACAATTCAGATCAGTTAAATTTGTAAACCTATCGATTAGCTGCCTTGGTGTCTTTGCAGCAGAATGTTCTACATTCATAGAAATGCTGAATGATCTTAGTCTTGACAAGATTGTATTAATAGAATGACGACGATCGCAATCAGAACCACCTATTACATATTCTGTTGCCGAAACAAGGAATGGACAAATCCTGAACTGCTAACTTTTTAAAATTATTGTACTGTATATTTGTTTTATGTTGTTATATATAGTTATTAGTTATATATTGTTAGTGTTGATTCAAGTAGCCGATTGTAAATTACCTTAAATAAGCGAGATTTACAATTGTATATTATCTAAAAAGACATTTAATAAAGTTTCCATTATTATTACTATTACTATTATTATTATTATTCATTCATTATATGGACATTTTATGAAGGTCTTTTTCTTAACCAAATTGAATTAAAATGTTTTGTTATGTTATATGTTGGAAAAATTTTGTTGTTTGTCGAGAAAATTGTGCTCTTGGTCACCCCTAAAATCTCAGAATCTAGCGATTCAACGATATGTCACAGACGATGTTTAGAGAAGTTTAAAGTAAAAAATCTAAAGAAAGAACAGCGCAAATGTATAAAAAAAGTCCTGTTTAATGAGGATGTGCTAGCTGTATTCCGTACTGGTTATGGCAAGAGTTTAATATACCAACTTCTCCCAAGTGTCTACGAAGAAACGTATAAGCAAGCTCATGAGGAATTACTTTTAAACAATCCTCGATTGTAGTCGTGAGTGCGTTTGAATATCTAAGGTAATACCATGATCGCCTCGGATTCTTTTGTTCTCCAAGGGAATGTAAACCTCGAAATTCCCTCATTGCTCATGCAAGAGGGAAATTTATCCTTTGTCTTCTAATTTTCCCGTGCATGTTGATGAGGGAAAATTAGAAGACAAAGAAGTGAGGGTAAGGTGAGGTGAAATGAGGTAAAGTGAAGTGAAGTGAAGTGAAGTGAAGTGAAGTGAAGTGAAGTGAAGTGAAGTGAAGTGAAGTGAAGTGAAGTGAAGTGAAATTAATTCAGGTGAATTGAAGCGAAATGAAGCGAAACAGAACAGAACAGAACAAAACAAAACAAAACAAAACAAAACAAAACAAAACAAAACAAAACAAAACAAAACAAAACCACGACAGATACAGTGATACCAAACAAAACGAGACGAAACGCAGTGCGGTCCAGTGTAGCGTAATACTTACTTTCGCAAATTGGTTGCACTCCTGACCAACTCCCGTTAGGAAGACATGTTCTTGCAGGTGAGCCAATGATTCGGTAGGTAAATTCACATGTGAAGATGACCTCCATCCCAGGAAGAAAAGACTTGAGATTGTCTTCCCTTGAAGCATATTTTGGTGTTCCAGGATCTTGGCAAGACACGTTGGAAACTAAGAGAAATACATAAAACCTTTTTCTCGCATACCGCATTTCTCTTATGTACTTCTCACTAAACAAAGATGACCTTCCAATAAACATGCTCTATTATAAATCAGTGTCGATAAATAAGTCAATAAGTATAGGTTAGTGACCGAAACCGAGGTCACTACGCTGGTTATTAACCCCGAGGGCCGCAGGCCCGAGGGTAATAACCAGCGTAGTGACCGAGGTTAAGGTCACTAACCGACTTAGCTTATTCATGACACAGACGATATTTGTCGTTATTTAACAAAAAAATGGTATTCTAGACGTAGTTTTAAAGCGATATAGTAGGTTATTTAATATGCAAGGTCAATAACCTATTTATTAACCGCGCCACATCAAAGATAATTTATGCATGAATAAACTAAGTAAGGGTTAGGGAATGGTCACGTGTGCTCTATGGGATATAGAGTCCCGTCTTAGAGAATGGTTGCAACCACGAAGAAGTTTCAATTTTAAATATAAATGTTTTGTTTTTTTCGTCTAGCATGTTTACCGGAGAATTTACTCTATATAGACTACAGTAGTGACTCTATTGAATTCATTAGTGACTCTATATAGAGAGCTCACTTGCTATGACGAAAGAAAACAAAAGATCTTTGCAGTGGACTCTATATAGAGCTCACTAGTATGTCTAATCTTGATGAATCAAAACACTATGGAATATAGAGCGTTGAAATACTCGATAGGGATTGACTGAGTGGGTGCAACCATGCTCTAATATAAATCAGTGTCGATTCTTATGCATGATGATAATAATGTAACTCCTCCTATCGGGTAAGTTCGGGATTGTCAGAAAGTCGGGTAAGTTCAGAATTGTCTTTCTCTGGAACAATCTTTCTCCGATACTTCGTAATAGTACTTCTGTTTCCATTTTTAAACATGATCTTTATATTCACTACTCTTCTAAGTTAGACTCCAATTTCGATGTTAATAGACTGCGCACCTGGAAAAGTTTCTGTTCTAAATGTCGTTCTTTCAATCCAAGTTGTTGCTCTTAAATCTTTATTCTTATGTAATTTGTGTATTAGTATGTTGGGTTTTTTTTTATCGTGTGTTTACTTAACGTTTATTATGTAATTTTTTTGTTGGGTTGGTCTTCACATGGGACTCGTGTCCTGTTGATCATTCCTTCAATCATGTTCAAGTATTGCACTTTTTATTTCCTGTATATTGCATTCTTTCATGGTTGTAAAGTTAATAAATAAATAAAATAAATACATTCTTATAATACCACAGCATCAAAACCTGGAAAATTGTATCACCAACACTCCAGACTTAATTAAAATACTCATTAATAATTCATGACGAAAACACAAAAGAAATCAATACCGTAGCAGCGGTTGTAAATCGGGTACAGCATCGTCCTGATTTACATAAACTTTAGCTTCGATTTTCCCGGCTAAAACAGACCGTATCCCGAAAATAGTTGGTGAACTTGATTACTTAGATGCATTTGTATTTTAAGCTTTCTTAGCTCGGCTGCTCATGCTGTATCTATTACTTATCAGCGTCAATCTTTTTCAAAAGTATGGAATGAGATGCCTTATCATTTACGAAAGCAATCTAAAATATCGTTTACGAAATATATTCATAAAACTCTTGTGCAAGTTTTAATGCACGAGGATTCTTATCTTGTTGTCTCTGAGATAACCAATAAGGTTTCTAAAATAAAAAAAAAACAATTAAAGAAACACATATGTATGCATTGGTACGAATGTATATGCATTTGACGTCAAAAATATCGTTTACTCTTGATTCTGTTTGACGTCAAAAATGTCGTTTGCTCTTGATTCCGCACCAACGAACGAATTAACAGACGAACAAACGACTCAACCAGAATAAACGCATATTTGCGGAATGTTTTGCTTCTCGGACATGTGGTCAAAAAGCCGCCAAAATAATCCCTGGCCTCAAAAACGTCGCTTGCATTCGCTCGTTAGTCGTTCCCAGAGCCCACGTTTCTGTGTCCGTGGTGTACGATTCCGCGGGCTGGCATACGCACACGATTCGGCGCGGGCTAGCGTATACGGATTCCACAAAATGTGACAGCCAGAATTTAAAGCTACTTTAACGTGAGTCGTTCAGCGGCTACTCGCAGAACCGATTTAAGCATACGGCAATAGAGGCATATGCGGTGGGCCATGCGCCGCCTATGTACCGCCGAAATTGCGAGTTACAAGTCGAAATTTCCAATTATAAATCGGAATTTCCAATTATAAGTCGAAATTAGTTATAAGTTGAAGTTTCGAGTTGTAAGTTGAAATTTCGATTTCTAAGTTGAAATTTCGAGTTATATAAGTTGAAATTTCGAATTATAAGTCGAAATTTCGAGTTATATAAGTCGAAATTCGAATTATAAGTTGAAATTTCGAGTTATAAGTTGAAATTTCGAGTTATGTAAGTTGAAATTTCGAGTTGTATACGTCAAAATTTCGAATCAGTATAAGTTGAAATTTCGAATTATAAGCTGAAATTGCGAGTTATGTAAGTTGAAATTTCGAGTTATATAAGTTAAAATTTCGATTATAAGTTGAAATTTCGAATTATAAATGGAAATTTCAACTTATAACTCGAAATTTCGATTTATAACACAAAATTTCGAATTACATAACTGAAATTTCAACTTACATTTACTAACCAAGGGCAATTTAAGATGTTGTTGTCAAGGACAAATTTAAAAGTTTGGGCAACGCCTTAATTTCTATTCTCCAAAATGTTCAAACATTTAAATTTCCCATGGGAATGTTCCAAATTGCAAAACGATCAAACCTTTGGATACACTTTCTGTATCTAAGCTCAAGCGAAAATCGCAGTAACATTCTTATATTTGTACTTCTAGTCCTACACTGCCCACGCATCTTTCCCACTGCTCTTTACATACCTCGAATAAGTGCAAACTTTTGTATTGCTTCACATCTAACGTCACGGCGGCCATATTGGCTTTATCGTATCCAATAGCGCTCCGTCGGGATGACGTCAGCATTGATGTTTGTCCGCTTTTACACATAATTCTTGCAGTCCGAACAATAGATATTTGGCTGATTTGCAATCATTTGAAAGTCAATTTTGCTTTGTTTGTCCGCTTTTTGTGCTATTAATAGCAGCTCGACGGTTAGCCTGGTACCCTGGCCCAATCAAAGAATATGGGCCAGGTAACCACTAAAGACTTCTGCTTTCCTATTGGTTAAAATTTCGCGCGTTTTTCGTGGCTATGAGTAAAACTGCAATCGTCATAAGTGGATTTAGCCCTGATGACGCGAGAATGAGATTAGTGGTTACCTGGCCCTTATTTCTTTTGAAATTGGGCCAGGGAACCAGGCTACTCGACGGTACGCTATTGTCGAACCTTTTGCTACACCACAGGAGATGGTCTCTGAATACAGGATACTTCCTCTACGTTTGTGAAATGCCGAAATTTTAACATCGTTGTCAGGCATTGTAACGCCTGCATTGGTGTTATAGTATTTTTTTTTTATAATTAATATTAACATGATAAGTAATAGATAAAGCATTCGCAGCCGATCTGTATCTGATTTACTACGGCTCGCTGCGAATCGTACTTATCAAATGGACGAAAAAGTTTATGTAAATCAGGACGAATCTGTATGGGGGATTCACAGATATTGATTAAATATTCATTTCTTTTGAATTTTCTTCATAAATTGATAAGTATTAATATTAGTCATAATAATAATTATATATATATATAAGTGAGTTATGGTTCACGAAATGTTAGAGAGTGCTCAATAGGGTGAAACCTCTGGTAGCGAAGACTTTAAGGTAAAACTATACTTCATACTTTGTATATATATATATATATATCTTTATATATATAAATACGCATATCAAAACATACCAACCACCAAATCAACACGATTTATATTTTAAAGCTTCACGTCCTTCGAACGCTTCGGCTTCACTAAACCCTACTTCGCTATTTTTTTAGTAGAGTAATGTATTTTCTTCCATTCTTCAACTTGCGTTTCGCTTTTTCATTTTGAAGTGATAATAAGTCTTAGTTTAACGCGAGAAATCTCTTTTCTTATTACTTCTTGGGAACAACAACTTTACCCTGCCGTTCAGATCGCGTCGACGCACGAGATATTAAAAGCTTCCTCTATAAATATATATTTCTTTTATTTACCTTTAACATTTGTAAGCTTGGCTCCTTCGCTCCGTGAACAGAGAAACAGCAAGCAAGTCACAACCTGTAGTAGATAATACATTATTAGCATGAATTTATCCTTCAAACAAATACTGTTTCCTCTTTCAGTCAAGCGTTGAATATCTGTTCTAGTGTTGTAAGGTTAAACCTCCTATGACATTGCAATACGACATTGTCAGCATGTAGTCTGACTGTTTACATCCTCTCTCAGATGCTTGCTGAAGCAGGGTGAAGGGGTTAATATATTTTCCGGTGAACTTCCACCAAAAAAGGATCTTCGTGTTGAAATTTGTTGTGCCCATTGAGTTGATTAATAATCTTTATTTTCGCAGCTCTATGGTGGTTTTTTACGCTTTGGAATCGATACATTTTAACATTTTCGGAACTATTTCAGATTAAATTTACTTTCGAGGTGTTGAAAGAGTCAAATACAGGAAAATAGATAAAAACAGAGATAGAGTTACGGGAAGTTGATTTATTTGGAGACCTTCAACGTCGTTCCTAAAGCATTTCTATCGTATTTCGTTACGAGGGATCGAGGCAGTAACTGCAGCGTATAAACGAGGTAAGTATAAATCTTTATTCAAACAACATAAATACCAGATTTGGTATATAAGATACATACATATAACATATAAACTAGACCACGTGCTCAACTATAAACTTTCAAAACTTGTTAAAACATTAAAACAGTATTTAGCTACCAAAGTCATAATTGTTTTGTCTTGCATAGCAATGACATACATGAAAAGGTCTTGATAGCTAAATTTAGAAAATGAGTTATTTATTTTACAGAGACTTTCCATAAAATTAACTCTAAGATCGGCGAACTTTGTGTTTCTGCATGACATTAAAAGGTGTTGTTCGTTCCCAATCTCATTTAGATCACAATGTTTGCATAATCTTTCACTGTATGAAACATTTCCGTATCGACCAGTTTCAACAGGTAGTTTATGAGCTGAAATTCTTAATTTTGTAACCGCTTGACGATGTTTGAAGTTCCGAATTGAAGAAACATATTTTTCAAAGACAAAATTTATTTTCAGTTTTTTAAAGACTCTTAATTTGCCATTATTTCCACCTTGTTGAATCTGCTCTTTCCAGTATTCAGTATAAAACTCATGTAATTTATTCCTCAAGTAATGGCAAAAATTTCCTTGTTCTTCGGGTGGTATTACAAAATTTTTAAAATTATTAACTTCTATATTACATAGTTGTAGTAAATATTTTGTAAATAATATTGGTTGTAAATTAGAGTCCATACAGACTCTCGCTGCTTCACCAGCGAGGGTATCTGTAAAAGTTGAGCTTTTGATGCGAAACCAATATTTTGTTATAAGTGTAGCTATTTGTATAATTAGGGGTGCCCTTCCTAGTTCACCATAGACAGCTAAATTTGTAGATTTTGAGTGAACACCCAAGATTCTTTTGCAGCATTTTAGATGTAGTCTTTCTATATCATTTGTTAATTTAAAAATTTTAGTTTTAAACATCGCAAAAGAGTTTATTTTACCCAGTAAGTATGGACCCCAAACTTCGCAGCTATACAGCAAAACGGGAACTACCGTTGAAGAGAAAAGTTTTAAAGCAATTTTATTGGTACATTCTCCACGTTTGAAAAACTTTTGAATAAACAATGATAGGCACGTATTGCTTTACCATAAAGTATTTTTTGTGTTCGTTTAAAATTACCGGAAAAGTGAAAAGTAATACCAAGATAGCAATATTCATCAACTTGCTCTAGAGCAATTTTCCCGAAAGACCAAATTGATGGGAAGTATGCACGTCTTTGGGTTGGTGTTCCAAACAATAAAACTTTTGATTTTTTAAAATTAATGTTCAACTTCCATTTCTTGGTGTAAAATTCAAGATTTGTGAGACAGTTTTGTAAGCCAGACTTGGACTCGGATAGTAAAACTAAGTCGTCTGCGTAAAGTAAACAATTTAAATCAATTTCATCAAGTTTTACTGGGGCACACGAGCTGTTAAATAAATTAGGTATATCATTGATAAACATGTTGAATAAGGTGGGACTTAGATTGCATCCTTGTTTTACCCCAATATGGGACTTAAAGAAAGGAGTACTTCCCTTATCCAATTTTACCGAGCAATCAACTGAGGAATACATACTTAGCATTAGACGTATGAAATTCTTACTACAACCATATTGAATAAGTTTGAAGAAAAGTCCTTCTCTCCACACACTGTCGTAGGCTTTTTTAAAGTCGATAAAACAGGCAAAAATTGGTTTTCGTTTTGACTTATAAACATCTATTAAAGTTTTTAGAACTAGTAAATGATCTGCTGTTCTGCAATTTTTCCGAAAACCGATTTGACATTTACTCATAAGTAAGTGATGAGGTACTCATTCACTAGAGCATTCAGTTCTACTCAGATGTTCAAGTATAGTTTTGACGAGTGCAAGCATGCATGTTCAGACAAGCGTCGCGGTTTGCGCGTTGCGACGTCAACACATTTTAAGCATACAAGTACAAAACAATAAATTGTATATGTTGTCGCTAGTACAGTTTTAAGAGCGTTTATAATGTAATGTATCTCAAATCATTAATAATTCATGAGTAAAACACAAATGAAATCAGTACCATGTCCGTGGTTTGGATATCGGAGGGGGAAATTACATAAGTTAAGCAACTTTTGTCTTCGACGATTTTCTCTTAAAATAGTGATTTGTTTGAGATGCTATATCAAACACTCGGAGGAGTGTATCATCAGGATATCCAAAAACCTCGAAGTTTGTTCAAAAACCTTGACTTCGCCTCGGTTTTCAACAAACGTCTCGGTATTTGGATATCCTGGTGAAACACTCGTCCTCCATCAAACACGAGGTGTGTTTGATGAACACCGAGAGGTGTGTTGCAAAACAAGGCGAAGCCGAGGTGTTTTAACCAACTTCGAGGTGTTTGATCAAACACAACTTCCGAGTGTTTGATATAGCTTTTCAAATGAGTCAGTAGAAATTGAAGGTAAAAGTTGGCTTTGTTTTAATATGCCAGTTGGTTCGGCTCACATATCGAAATTCCGTCTCGGAATATACTGATTTCCTTTGTTTTAATCTTATGAATTATTAATGAGGTTTAGAAGTAAATATGTGTAGATTTATAAATAGGTTTTGTGGAAACCTACGTAAAATACTTATTTGCTAAGGTGGATGAGGTGGATAGCTTATCTAAGCCATGTTTGAGCCTGGAGTGTATCGCATTCCGTGTGAGTGTGGCTTGGTGTACATTGGGGAAACGGGAAGGAATTTCTCAACTCGCCTGAAAAAGCACAAGACATGTTGCATAAAAGCCCAACATGATAAATCTGCTGTTGCCAAACACGCTTGGAAGTATGACCATCGTGTTAAGTGGGAAGAGTCGTCACTCTTAGCCAGCGACAAGCAATACTTCACGCGAAGAACAGGGAATCTATTGCGATTGTAAAACATGATAAACATCACACTATTTCTCAGGAGGGACAGCCATTAAACAGCACGTGGTGTTCCCTATTCGGAGAACATTCTTGATTTTGTTTTCTAATTAATAAAATTAACCGTGATACGCAACAGCTTGTTGTTATTGCTCTGATAAAGGCCACCCACTAAAATGGCTGAAGTTGGTCGCTTACGAGAGATTGGACCAGAAAAACACTGCGTTTCTATTGTGGCAACCAGCCGGAAACAGCAATACTTTATTGTTATGCATTTTATAATCACTTGAACTTGCCAAATGGGTTGTTGTTTTTGAAGCTATTCAAAACACTCGTATTTTCACTCGTGTTTTATCAGATCTAAAACACTCGGCTATACCGTCTCGTGTTTTAAATTTGATAAAATACTGCTGCTTTTTTTCTTTCTAAGTATTGCATAATATTCAGCTTAAATTTGGCGTTTAGGCCCCCGATTTATAAAAAACAGTTCAGTATGAAAAATGAAACTGGTTCTTATTTGCAAGAATAAGTTAAAATGCTTAAAAAACAACGGGTTAATCGTTTGCTGCATGGACTTTTCGAGACCTCTTCCCATTTGGTATATTTGATTGATATCATCCTTATTAGATTACTTCGACGTATTAGAAACTGTTATTTTTTCTGTAGAAAAATGGGGAATATTAACATCGGAATGTGGAAGATGTATTTTCTTTTCGGCGTACTCTCTATTATTGCCAGTCAATCTGGTAAGTTTTATGCCTTCAATTTAATAATTATGTTTAGATAAATATGACAAGTAGTATAGGGAAGAGGTGGTTCCATGACGTCGCTATTTATGGTGTTTAGGCGAGGCGTTGGTGTAACCATGGAGAATGTACATCGTCGCGTCGTCTCATAAGGCAGAATTCAAAATATTCAGTTTAAAATATTTATTTCTTGGTCCAAAAAATCAAAAGCATAGTGTTATCGTATTTGAAGAAAACACAGTTAATCAACCTGTTGAAGACAGTCCTGTTGTTAGTTTGGCAAACGAAGAGTGTGTAAATGATTCTAGCTTCCCCCTAACCTTAGCTGGATAGAGTAAATGATGCCTTGGATGAAGAAACTGTTCGGTAAGCTGTTCGAAAGACATTGAAACACTTTCTTCAGAGGGGTTTGCCAGAATATAAACTGTCACGGGTTAAATGGCTGACTCGGCTATTTTATTAACGTCGTCAAGCACCTTGTTAACTAATGTTGCTAAGGCTGATATTTGCATATTTATCCTGAGTGCACGTGCAGGAGACAAAAAAACGTTCGGCAGAGTTGTAACCATAGAAATGTACATGCAACTCACCGTAGAGAATAAGTAATTCGAAGCGTTTGGTTTAAAATAATTTATAAGACTATACAGTCCTAAGTCCTAGGACTATCGTCCAAAGAACTAAGACTATCGTGAGTGGGGGTTCTGAGTCCGGCGGTGCCGGTGGTGCTTTTTACACCACCGCTGACGTAAGCATTTTAAAGTTATGTGTTAATTTATTCATGTCAGCTGTGTTGATTTTGTATCCTAGCAACAAGGTACTTACTGTGGGCAGGAACGGGCATGCCCAACTAACGTCATACTGTAGTGTACTGAGAGCATGCGCATTATTTTTTAATGCTCCCACATGCGGTTGGTAAGTTTTTTAGACATATATTCGCACATTTCGCTTAGAATTTTCATTGCTCATTCACATTCGCATTATGCTCATTGCGTGCGCATTTTGCTCATTCACATTCGCATTATGCTCATTTACATTCGCATTTTGCTCATTTACATTCGCATTAATTATGCTCATTCACATTCGCATTAATTATGCTCATTCACATTCGCATTATGTTCATTCACATTCGCATTATGCTCATGCTTGCTCATTTTGCTCATTCACATTCGCATTATGCTCAATGCGTGCGCATTTTGCTCATTCACATTCGCATTATGCTCATTGCGTGCGCATTTTGCTCATTTACATTCGCATTATGCTCATTTACATTCGCATTATGCTCATTCACATTCGCATTATGCTCATCATGCTTGCGCATTTTGCTCATTGCGTGCGCATTTTGCTCATTTACATTCGCATTTTGCTCATTTACATTCGCATTGTGCTCATTTACATTCGCATTGTGTTCATTTACATTCGCATTGTGTTCCCTTACGTCCCTTAAGTCCCGGGGACTTAAGGGATGTAAGGGAACACTGCGAATGTGAATGAGCAAAATGCGCACGCAATGAGCATAATGCGAATGTGAATGAGCAATGAAAATTCTAAGCGAAATGTGCGAATATGTCTAAACAAAAGGTCCGCTATGCGTACATGTATCTGCGCCGAACCCACCAGTGTGAGAATCTTGTAAGATCTTGTATGATCTTGGAAAATCTTGTAAGATCTTAAGAAACATAGATACACGTAGATCTTATAAGATTTTAGCGAGATGATCTTATAAGATAATTAAAGAGAAAGTACACGTTCTCTGACCAAAATAATGTTTTATCATGACTCACAAAAAATTGTGGTAGATCACACTCACAAGTTTGCTATAAGTCACGTTAAAAATACTTACCAGTTTTATCAGCAATATCCCCTGTCTCCGAAATGTTTTAGTGCAAAACCTTGTCGGAAATATAGAATTTAACGGCTAACTGCATGAAGATATATCCCAATACGGCTGTTGAGCCGGACACCGCGGGTCTAAAGTATACCCCTGAATCGTCTGTATGTTTGTGCCATTTCGGAAACTTATACCGTTAGATAGAGCGTTAAAAATCGTAGAATAGCAACGGAGAAAAATCTATTTGAACTGAGATGAGCGCCAAATATGAAATGGCAATTATCGGGTCAAACGCAATCATATTTAAAGTATCCATGAATCGTCTGTAGGTTTGTGCCATTCACGAAACTTGTACAGTTAGATGGAGCGTTAAATACTCTACAACATATGTGAATTAGAAAAAATCGTATAGAATAGAACCCTGAAAAATCATAGTGTTTTAGTCAAAAACTTTGTCGGAAATATAGAATTTAACGGCTAACAGCCGTATTGGGATATATCTTCATTGCAGTTGAGCCACCGGATACCGCGAGTTTAAAGTATACCCCTGAATCGTCTGTAGGTTTGTGCCATTCACGAAACTTCTACAGTTAGATAGAGCGTTAAAATCTGTACAACATATGTGAATTAGAAAACATGGTATAGATATAGCAACAGAGAAAAGGCTATTTTGAACTGACATGAGCAAATTGCATTATTACGCTATTTACATGGCGTACGGTCAAACGCGGTCATATTTAAAGTAAATCCCTGAATCGTCTGTATAGGTTTGTGCCATTTGGGAAACATACACGGTTAGATAGAGCGTTAAATTCTGTACAACGTATGTGAATTAGAACAAATCGTATAGAATAGCAACGGAGAAAAATCTATTTGAACTGAGATGAGCGCAAATATCAAATTGCATTATTATGCTATCACTTGGCGTACGGTCAAACGCAATCATTTTAAAGTATCCCTGAATCGTCTGTAGGTTTGTGCCATTCACGAAACTCGTACAGTTAGATAGAAAGTTAAATTATGTACAACATATGTGAATTTGAAAAAATCGTATAGAATAGAACCCTGGAAATCGTAGTATTTTAATCCAAAACTTTGTCGCTTCGGAGGACTTCGTGATAGGGCGGACGAGATCAGACAAATACTAGTACTCGTTTCCATCTACCAAACTGACATATCAGCTTCGATCCTGGCAGTCGGAAGCATTTCGGAAGTTATCAACATCTTTTCAACGCATGCATGCATGTTGGAGCGGTCTGATCGTTGATTGGCTATGTGTTATCTCAGTACACAACAGTATGACGTTAGTTGGCATGCCCGTTCCTGCCCACAAGTAAGTACCTTGTTGCTAGGATACAAAATCAACACAGCAGACATGAATAAATTAACACAAACTTTAAAATGCTTACGTCAGCGGTGGTGTAAAGAGCACCACCGGACTCAGAACCCCCACTCACGATAGTCTTAGGACTTAGGATTATAGTCTTAGGACTTAGGACTATATAGTCTTAGGACTTAGGACTATATAGTCTTAAATAAATTATTTTAAACCAAACGCTTTGAATTACTTATTCTCTACGGTGAGTTGCATGTACATTTCTATGGTTATAGCTCTGCCCAATCCCCCTAATACCCTTGATGATTTTTTTTTGTCTCCTGCACGTGCACTCAGGATAAGTAGGGAGTTTACGATATACGACAGCAACCTCGACGACGCGGCCATTCAAACAAAAGAATTCTTCCTTTAAAAGAAAGAAAATGACTAATTTGCAGTCCCAAGAGAAATCTTTAAGTCGTCCTCGTTATGTTTACAACGCCATTGAGTGCATTTTCACGTCTTCATGACGACGTTAAGTCATGGACCGATGAAGGATGTTGCTTATGAATGCCTTCAACACTTTCAATGCAATCATTTTACGAGTTGTCGAACGTTTTAAAAGTCATAAAATAAGCTTTGAGTGCAAACAGGGAAGTTATTCAACCGTGTTTTCTTTTAAATACCAAAATTTATATCGCGTTGTCCACTGCCGTCGTCGTCGTAGTTCGTAAACTCCCTAATCTAGGATAAATATGCAAATATCAGCCTTAGCAACATTAGTTAACAAGCTGCTTGACGACGTTAATAAAATAGCCGAGTCAGCCGTTTAACCCCTGACAGTTTATATTCTGGCAAACCCCTCTGAAGAAAGTGTTTCAATGTCTTTCAAACAGCTTACCGAACAGTTTCTTCATCCAAGGCATCATATGCATTTACTCTATCCAGCTAAGGTTAGGGGGAAGCTAGAATCATTTACACTCTTCGCTTGCCAAACTAACAAGAGGACTGTCTTCAACAGGTTGATTAACTGTGTTTTCTTCAAATACGATAACACTTTCGACTATGCTTTTGATTTTTTGGACCAAGAAATAAATATTTTAAACTGAATACTTTGAATTCTGCCTTTTGACAACGCGACGATGTACATTCTCCATGGTTACACCAACGCCTCGCCTAAACACCATAAATAGCGACGTCATGGGTGGCGCTCTTTGCACCACCCGCACCACCCGTCGTAGAACCCCTCTTCTCTATACTACTGACATGTTGTTGATGATCGATTGTTAAAATAGCAAATGATTTAATATTTTTGGATCTCATTAATTATCAGTTTGTTTACCCCCAAGCGTTTGACTGGAAGGAAAGAAAGGCAGGAAGGAAGGAAGGAAGAAAGGCAGGAAGGAAGGAAGGAAGGAAGGAAGGAAGGGAAGGAAGGAAGGAAGGAAGGAAGGAAGGAAGGAAGGAAGGAAGGAAGGAAGGAAGGAAGGAAGGAAGGAAGGAAGGAAGGAAGGAAGGAAGGAAGGAAGGAAGGAAGGAAGGAAGGAAGAAAGGAAGAGCTAACTCGTATGACTCGTTCGGCACCGCAATTCACTGGGAGTAAATCATGTTTTATGTCTTATTTTACAGGGGTGAACGCCAAAGCATCCTGCCGAAAAGTTGTGAAGGACCTCATACTTCCTCAACATACAAAATTAGCGCAGAATTCGAAAAACAAAGGCAGATTCAGAGATGTAAAACTCGTGTGCGAAAACGGATATTTTTTTGCGAAAAGAATATCTACGAAAGTGATAAAGTGTAAGAATGGAGTAATACTGACAAACCCAATTCCAAAATGCGGAGGTAAGAATCGTTACGGTGTGCGTTGAAACGTGGTGATGGTGGTGATGACGATGATAATGATGGGGATGGTATTGATGGTGATGGTAGTCTTGGAAATGGTGTTGGGGATGGTGATTGTAATGGTGATGATGATAATGATTGTGGTGATGGTATTGATGGTGATGATTATGGTGATGGTGGTCTTGGAAGTGGTGTTGGGGATGGTGATTGTAATGGCGATGATGGTGATAATGATGGTATTGATGGTGATGGTGATGGTGATGAAGATGGTGATGATGATGATGGTATTGATGGTTATGGTGATTATTATGGCGAGGGAGATGATAATGATGATGATGATGATGATGCTGCTGACGGTTATGATGATTTATTGTCAGTGGCATTACACTATCGTCTAGTATATTTTAGATATTTTTAATAAATCGATATTTAGGGTGTGGCGTACCTCGAAATATCAGCAATGGTACAGTAACGTTTTCAAGCACTGCAGTTAAGTCCCACGTGACATATTCTTGCGATGTTGGTTTCACATTGGTTGGTCAAAAAGTAAGAAGATGTCGAAAACGATTGAAGTGGAGCGGAAAAGAGCCATTCTGTGAACGTAAGTAAGGGCATTTACAAACCGCAGTAAGGGCATTTACATTTTAAACCGCAGTTACATTAAAGATTGTTGCCGACTTGCCGTTGTTGTTTTTAATGTTGTTGTTGGTATTGTTGTTGTTGTTAAAGTTGAAGTTGTTGTTGTTGCTGCTACTGTTGTTGTTGTTCTTGCTGTTGTTGTCGCTGTTATTGTTGTTGCTGTTGTTACTGCTGTTGTTGTTGCTGCTACTGTTGTTGTTGTTCTTGCTGTTGTTGTTGTTGCTGCTGTTATTGTTGTTGCTGTTGTTACTGCTGTTGTTGTTGCTGCTGCTGTTATCGCTGTTGTTGCTGTCGGTGTTGTTGCTGCTGTTGTTATTGTTGTTGCTGCTGTTGTTGTTATTGCTGTTGTTGTTGCTGTAGTTGTTGCTGTTGGTATTGTTGCTGTTGTTGTTGCTGTTGTTGTTGTTGCTGCTGTTGTTCTTGCTGTTGTTGTCGTTGTCGCTGTTGTTGCTGCTGCTGTTGTTGCTACTGTTGCTGTTGCCACCGCTGCTGTTATTGCTCATATTGGTGTTCTTGCTGCTGCTGTTGAAGTTGCTGTTGGTGCTGCTGCTGTTGGTGCTGTCGTTGCTGCTACCGTTGTTGTTGTATTGCAGCTGCTGTTGATGATGTTGTTGTCGCTACTGTTGTCCTCGAATACGTTACATCTCTTACCTGACTATTATCTTTCTCAAACTAGAAAAAAGATGTCCCACGCCAGGAAGTCCAGATAATGGTCGAATATCCGGCAATAAATTTTACATCGGTTCAACAGTTGAATTCTTCTGTAACTCTGGTTTTACGTTGTATGGTTCGCCTAAAAGAACATGTCAAGCAGATCTTAGTTGGAGCGGAACTCTATCAACATGCGATGACGGCCGTAAGTAAGATTGTTAATGATAGTTAAAGTGTCACTAAGACGAAAAAATCGTGAATATAGTATTGATACGAGTAAACTAAAATTTCCAAATGAGGAATACCGGCATTTTCAGTTCCACAAAATATTGTCTCATTCTCGAGATATTTAAGTTTTTGAAACATGTAAATTAAGTGCCTCGTGACGTCATTTTCTCACACAGGCAAAAATAAGATTTACAAAATGACTAATATCTCTGAAACTAAGAGGTAAAAATAATTCAAACTTTGCACAAGAATAGTTATGAGGAAAATACACTCCAACGTTCACATTATGTTGTTTCCATGGATACCGTTTGCAAACAGGCGCCTTCCATTTGTAAAACAAAAATGTTTATTTTTTCTCCATAAAACAACTTTTACTGCAATACATTGACATGAATATTTTTACACACACAGATATTGTATTTTGAATGTTTCAATCATCATATTCTTTTGAAAAGAAACATAAAATTAATATTTTAATTTTTTAGTAAAAATGCTCGTGTTGCTAAACGGTTTCCATAGCAACAACATGATGCGCACGGTGGAGTGCACTTTTATGATAACTATACTTGTACAAAGTTTGGATTATCTCCACTCCATAGTTTCAGATATATTACTTATTTTGTAAATCTTATTTTTGCCTGTGTGAGAATATGACGTAACGAGGCACTTAATTTACATGTTTCAGAAACTTAGATACATGCATCTCGAGAACGAGATATTTTGTGAAACTGAAAACGCCGGTATTCCTCATTTGGAAATTATAGTTTACCCGTATCAATACTAGATTCACGATTTTTTCGTCTTAGTGACACTTCAAAGTGCATATAAACCCAAATATTTTATCATCTGAATACGTTCTACATAGAGCAAACAGTTGTTCAGTGAAATATTTTTTTGATTGGAGCTATTCTTCAATGTTTTTTGGCGATTCGCATTTCTAGTATCGTAATGAGATGACATCTATGTAGGCTGGCATTTGGCTTTCTTTCTCTTTTTGGCAAGATAAACTACCTGAGAATTTTTGTGGAAAAACTCATACAATATGGAACATGTTGTTCAAACACAATAATAATTAATAGAAGAATTGGGTCATGTTACTCTCCTGCAAATAAATATTGTATAGATAATGATGACTACTACGTCATCTCATTACCATTTTGAAAACAAAAATCTCTATTAAAGCAATAAAGGTTTCTCCAATCTAAAAAATATTTCGTTGTTCAACTATTTGCCAAAGGTAGAACATATTTAGATGATAAAAAATTTGGGGTTATATGCACTTTAAGTAATATTTCATAAACGAGTGCAAGTGCTTTACAAGGGTTACAAACACGAGAGGACAATGAAAATCGCGACGCCGATTATTAACTCTGCCTAGACCAAGTATTAAATTTTTTTTGCTTCGAGTGTTTGTAAAACATGATAGAATAATGAAAATCACGAGGTGATAGTAATCCCTTGTAAAATTCTGGTATTAGACAGCGGAGTAAAATAGTCTGATGTTAGACAAAGTAAAATCGTCTGGTGTTAGACAGAGTAAAATAGTATGGTGTTAGCCAGGTTAAAATAGTCTGGCGTTAGACAGAGTAAAATAGTCTGGTGTTATAGACAGAGTAAAATAGTCTGGCGTTAGCGAGAGTAAAATAGTCTGGTGTTAGACAGAGTAAAATAGTCTTGCGTTAGACAGAGTAAAATAGTCTGGTGTTATAGACAGAGTAAAATAGTCTGGCGTTAGCCAGAGTAAAATAGTCTGGTGTTAGACAGAGTAAAATAATCTGGCGTTAGACAGACTAAAATAGTCTGACATTAGCCAGAGTAAACTGAATAGTCTGGCGTTCACCACAGAAAAATAGTCTGGCGTTATAGACAGAGTAAAATAGTTTAGTGTTAGACAGAGTAAAATCGCCTGGCATTGGGCAGAGCTATGCTAGTCCGACGTTAGCCAGAGTAGATACATAAGACGTGAGAGTTGGATGAACACATTTCTGAGCGCTTTAGTATTACATGTTAGTTGATGGGTGATACACTACTTCAGGCTATGGCAGAACAGGTGATAACATTTTATGAACAGAGCTGACATAATTTGACATTCTGACGTATGTAAATAAGTTTGGTTTTACATATCTAGCTAATATTTGTAGGGTTCCACTGCCGTGATCCAGGAACACCAATTGGATCAACGAAGGATGGGAAGATATACAATCTCGGTGATACGGTGAAATACCGCTGCAAAGCAGGATACAGACTTGAAGGCTCACACACCAGAACTTGTTTACAGAATAAAACCTGGTCTGGTGATCAACCAAAATGCGTTGGTAAGTTAAGGTTATACTGTAGACCTTCGGTTACCTTTTAGGGAAAACATTATAGCGCTCCGTTCGTTTATTACATATACCAAAACCTACACATTATTCGAAAGCTGAACAGTAAACCATAATATAACTGGCTACAAGACTGCAGGAAAACATTTGGTCATTTTATGAACGCAAACAAGCGCTTCTGTTCATTAAAGTTTTCATTGCAATTCGAAATGCTATAAGCGAACAACTATTTACTATAATGCTCTTAAAATTGGCCGTTTGGTAGATAAATATCACAGCAAAAAAATTGTTTCTGGGTTTGTAAAAATTCCAAATACTTTTAAAGTTGTCGAATTTTTACCATATGTTTTTATTATTACAGCTAAAAGACGATCTCACAGGAGGTTGAATGGACTTGCATAAAAGGCCGTAAAACGATAAATATTGAAACTTTTACAATACCAGACACACTTTTGTCACCAGAGTATTAAACATTTCTTTGAGAAAAAGCCGTGTGAAAGAAACGTCTTGTCACTTATTAACACAAAGTAAATAATGCGATTTTTCCTTGTTTAGAAATTAAAAAAAAACATCTTTCCTTTTCAGAATCTGAAAGCCCTCATAAAATGCTTCACTTTCAGCGAATAAAAAAAAATTAAAAAAATTATAGTTTGAAGGTCTACAGTAACCGGAAGTGCTTTTAGTTGGCTATGAAACGAAAATTAAGTTTGTCTTATTTGAAAGAACACCTAAAATGATAAGTATAACAACTTTTGCAGTTTTTTGTTTCCTTGCTTCGTTGTTGAGATATTTCAGTTTGTTTGATATGTAAATTAAACACTTTGACGTCACGTGTGCATAATGAGTTATCAGAGAATATATATCGTTTCTATTATCAATTTTATATCAAACCAAATTAATTCGAGTCACAGGCGAGTGGGTGTGTTTTCCCACAACACCAAATATATAGATTTTCTAGTGATTATATGCGTTTGATAATAGCAAGGATATATAACCTTACTGATAAGTCATTATGCACGTGTGACGTTAACTTGTTTAATTTACATGTCAAACAACTTGAAATATCTCAACATACTTATGTATGACATTTGCATATCAAAAAACCCTAAATATCTCAAGAATGAAGCAAGGAAACGAAATTCTACAAAAGATGTTACTTTGTCATGCGGCCATGCAACAATTTTTTAGATTTTTTCCAGCCCCGAACATGCAAAAAATTTTCAGATTTTTTCCAGCCCAGGACATGAAAAATATTTTCAGATTTTTTCCAGCTCCGGACATGCAAAAAATTTCCAGATTTTTTCCAGCCAAGGACACGCAAAAAGTTTTCTGATTTTTTCCAGCCCCGGACATGCAAAACATTTTCAGTTTTTTTCCAGCCTCGGACATGCAAAACATTTTCAGGTTTTTTCCAGCCCCAGAATGCAAAAAATTTTCAGGTTTTTTCAGCTCCGCACATGCAAAAAATTTTCAGATTTTTTCCAGTCCCGGACATGCAAAAAATGTTCAGATTTTTTCCAGCCCAGGACACGCAAAATATCTTCAGATTTTTCCAGCTCCAGACATGCAAAAAAATTTCAGATTTTTTCCAGGCCCGGACATGCAAGAAATTTAGAGATTTCTTTCAGCACCGGACATGCAAAAAATTTTCAGATTTTTTCCAGCCCAGGACATGCAAAACATTTTCAGATTTTTTCCAGCCACGGACATGCAAAAAATTTTCAGATTTTTTCCAGCCACGGACATGCAATCTGATGCGAGATCTCGCCCAGTAGGGCTGGCCCTCTTGTCATCTAAATGCAAACACATTTTTACAAGGAATTACGCTGAGAGGCGGGATCTCGGCAAAGAGGGCCAGCCCTCCTTCATATAAACACCCCTTACTAGGTCTAGCCCTACCAAAAAAGCTCATGCAAACACACGAGGTAAATTCCAGTCCTCTTACTAGGGTTAGCCCTACCAAAAAAGCTCATGCAAACACACGAGGTAAATTCCAGCCCTCTTACTAGGGCTAGCCCTACCAAGTGGGCTGGCCCTCCTCCACATAAACACCCATAGGTAATTATGCAAATTTATTCCGTGTTGGCACGGAAGTTGCCAAATTTTTTACAGGATCTTGCAGGCCCTAAAATGTGTGACCTGTCCATGATGCAACGAGGGCCTGCGGAGGAGGCAGGGCTAGCCCTACCAAGTGGGCTCTCCATATAAACACCCCCTTAAAACAAAAAATGTGGTCTGATGAGTTTTTTTGTCGCTTTAGATGCCAACAAAATAATTTTCCCTTCACTAAACGAAACCATGGAGTTCCTACGCGAAGGTTTTGTGGATTCACTATTGCAGACCACTTGTTCGGGAAAGAATATTTCGTGCCCTGAACTACACCCACGAGCAAGAGCGTTAAATAGAAAGTACAAGGCAGGACTCGACTTGATATTCGTTCTGGATGGATCCAGTGGCATTAGGAAAAAAAACTTCAAAATTGCCAAAGGTTTTCTCAAAACGATCGTGAAAATTTTTGGTGTTAGCACAAGGTATGGGGGAAGGGCAACTGTAGTAAAAACTTTAAAAAACTTAAAAAGGCTACATACATACGCCAGTCGGTTATTGATACATCCATCCCTCCATCCATCCTCCCATCTCCATCCATCAACCAATCATTTTCATTCTATTTTTAGACCGGACGGTACACGTATTGCATGTGTAGTATTTGGAACTGAAGCCCACGTGGAGTTTTCGTTTAATGACTATTCTGTACGCACAAAGGAAAGGGCCTTGAAAAGGATCGACGCGATTGTTCAAATAAGTACGTTGTGGTTGATGATCATTACCACCATCACCATCACCACCACCACCAGCATCACCATAACCACCACCACCATCACCAACAACATCACCACCATCACCACGACCACCATCACCACATTACCACAACCACCATCACCATTATCACCAACATTACCATAACCACCATCACTACCATTACCATAACCACCACCACCATGACCACCATTACCATAACGACCATCACCATCACCACCACCACCATTACCATAACCACCATCATCATCATCACCATCACCATCACCATCACCACCACCATGAACACCACCGCCACCACCAACATGATCAAAATATGTCATCAGTGTTGAATCTATCACCTCGGCTCGCAGAAGTTCTCTTATTTGCTTTCAAGTAAGGTCGGACATTAGAATCGTCTGCATTCACATGGTATCGTTTTTGTTGCTGCTTTATACAGTAACACAATCATTTACCTTCTTAGGAGGCGGTACAGCTATCCGGGCTGCGTTGGATGAAGTGAAAAAAACAATTTTACCCTCTGGAAGGAGTAAGGAAGGTAGTACCACGGCTCTTTTTCTTATCACAGATGGCAACTCAAACATCGGTGGTAAACCACTGAAGGCTGCACGAGCTCTTCGAAAAAAAGGCGTTAAAATTTACGTCGTGGGTGTTGGCAACGAAGTAAAGCATCAGTCTCTGAAGGATATTGCGTCGGAGGGCGGCAATCATGTCTTCACAATAGAAAATTATAAGAAGCTAGGAAAAGTTGAGAAATGGATTGCAATTACTTCAGGTCGAGGTTAGGATGAATGAAACATATAATATGGATACAGTAACGATTGTTTACTATCTACTAATATATCTCGAAGGAGGGAGGGGGGAGGGAAGGAAGGGAACGAAGGGAAGGAAAGGAAGGGAATGAAGGGAACGAAGGGAAGGAAGGTAACGAAAGGAACGGAAGGGAAGGAAGGGAACGAAGGGAACTAAGGAAAGGAAGGGAATGGAACGAACGAACGAACGAACGAACGAAGGGAACGAACGAACGAACGAACGAACGAACGAAGGGAACGAACGAAAATAGGCAACCGTATTCTTCCATAAGGCAACCGTATTCTTCCATAGAAACCATGAAAACGAAGTTTTTTTCCTCATTTCTCGTATGGAAACTCCCAAACAAAATTTATTTTTAAATTCGGAACGATTGTTTAATAATCTCTTTTCGTAATCAACAGATTACTCGCAATGTGGACGTGCGCATTTTAAAAACGCAGTAGTACTGGACAACAGAGCTCGTATAGTAGGAGGATCAAACACAAAAGAAAAGCTCTGGCCGTGGGCAGTAAGAATATACGTAAAAGGTGAGTTTCAACAGAAACTAATGAAGATGACTTGAGATGGCGTTGGGTGACTACAACTACCAGAATGCTTTGCCAGTATTCTAGGGTTTCGGCTAAAAGGGATGACTCAAAAGGACTTGGTTTTGCCCGGTTGGGCCGCCATTTTGGAGATCAAAAGTGGTCACACTCTCGAAAGACCGCAATCTATACCTACTATATCTCTATAGCCTTAAAGTGCCTATGAAATGAAAGTTAAGTTTGTCTTATTTGAAAGAACACTTAAAATTAAAGTGCCTATGAAATTAAATTTTTCATTGCTTCATTTGGAAGAGCATCAAAATGTAGGACAATATGCAGTTTACCGTTCCTTGATATCCTTTATAGTTCCAGAGTTATAAAGATTTAAAGATGTCAAAATGAAGATAAAATATGGCACAAACAAATTGCTGATTCAGCACAAATTGTGACGTCACGTGGTTTGCATGTTAATTTGGTGAATTAAATTAACTATAGCTCAGTTACTATGGGCGCTTTCCAATTGACAAGGTTAGACCGATCAGTCCGGCCAGAATGGACTTGCTTTTGATTAGGACCAAATTTTCCAGTCAGACCATCCCAGGTCTCAAACGAATCGTGTTCCATTTAACCGGACTGACCGGTCTAACCGTGTAAATGGAAAGCCCCCTATGTGTCAGAATCAAATGAACCTTTGCACACATATAGAGCAAGATGAAACACAGTTGATAATACCACCAATTTTGTTGTCAAGGTAACACTGTTGTACCCAGGCCCCTTGCACGGATTTTATAAAACAAAATGTATTTATCTCTGTGGGCATAATTTTCAAATTATTATAGTATAAACGTATTTTAGGCATGCATAGGTATGACAAGCACATGTCTGATATTATTTTATCCTTATCAGGACAGAGAAGGTGGTTTATATATAAAATCCGTGCCTGGGTACAACAGTGTTACCTTGACAACAAAATTGGTGATATTATCAACTGTGTTTCATCTTGCACTATATGTGTGCAAAGGTTCATTTGATTCTGACACATACTTAACTGAGCTATAGAATTAACATGCAAACCACATGACGTCACAATTTGTGCTGAATCAGCAATTTGACATCTTTAAATCTTATAACTCTGGAACTATAAAAGATATCAAGGAACGGTAAACTGCATATTGTCCTACTTTTTTATGCATGTTAGGCGCTTTAAGTAACATAACAGAGTCACATCTTTTGCAGTTTTTTGTTTCCTTGCTTCGTTCTTGAGATATTATACACTTGTTGACTGGCGCCGAGGCAAACATCGAGTTTTACGGACCCGAAGACTTCAAAAGTCAACAAGCGTTTTGTTATATAACAAAGACTTTTAAAATACAAAATACCAAACTGACTCGAAACTTGTAAAAGGCAAAAAGACTTACCAAAACACTTTGACTTTGTCTTCGTATTTCAATTCAACTGAACAAACACACCAGACTCAACAAGTACAAAGAACAGCTTTAAATTTATCCAGATTTTCTTCAGACGTTCTTTGAAGATATGTATAGATATTCTTTCCTTTGGAAAATGGACTATTTCGTACCAAACAAGCTCGAAACAGCTCTTGTTTTCAAAATGTTCCGAAAAGTCCAAAGTTCTTGATCTGATGCAATAATCATTGTGTATTCACGTGAACAACGCATGATTAAAGCTGACGTCAGAGGGAAACATTGCACTGTTTCCTTCTTCGTTGTTGACGTCAGAGGGAAACAGTGCAATGTTTCCCTCGGCAGAAAGAAACATTGAGTTTGTTGAACAACACGTGACCATGATTTGACCAATAGGATTTCATCTTTGGCAAACGAAAGCCTTTGGTATATAACAATCCAGTTTATTTGATGTGCAAATTAAACATTTTGATGTCACACGTGCATACTGAGTTATCGAAAAAAAATTATATCTTTGCTATTGTCAAATATAATCACTTGAAAATCTACACGTTTAGAGTGTTCTTGGCGAAACACACCCACATGCTGCCTTAGGATTAATTTGGTTGGATAATAGCAAAGATATATAACTTTTTTGATAAATCATTATGCACATGTGACGTCAAAATGTTTAATTTACATATCACACAAACTGAAATATATCAAGAACAAAGCAAGGAAACGAAAAACTTCAAAAGATGTTACTCTATCATTTTAAAGTGCCTGTGTCATGGTTGGGGATTTTACATATTTAAGATGTTTGGAACCTTCTGAGAAGATTTGTAATTTTCACTGTTAACTTTGACGAAAGTGACGTCAAAGCAGGAATTTGTGAAGTGGTTTTTATTTTGACAAATTCCTGCTTTGACGTCACTTCCGTCAACTTTAACAGTGAAAAAGACCATGAAGCTAACATTTTAGAAAAGATATATTACAAATCTTCTCAGAAGGTTCCAAACATCTTAAATATGTAAAATCCCCAACCATGACACAGGCACTTTAAAATGGTAGAGTAACATCTTTTGAAGTTTTAAAGTGCCTGTGTCATGGTTGGGGATTTTACATATTATTTAAGATGTTTGGAACCTTCTGAGAAGATTTGTAATATATCCTCCTTTTCTAAAATGTTAGCTTCGTGGTCTTTTTCACTGTTAAAGTTGACGGAAGTGACGTCAAAGCAGGAATTTGTCTGTATAAAAACCACTTCACAGATTCCTGCTTTGACGTCACTTAACAGCGAAAAAGTCCATGAAGATGAAATTTAGAAAAGGAAGATATATTACAAATCTTCTCAGAAGGTTCCAAACATCTTAAATATGTAAAATCCCCAACCATGACATATAGGCACTCTAAGTGTTCTTTCAAAAAAGACAAACTTAATTTTTGTTTCATAGGCACATTAAAGTGGCTAATATGTAACAAGGGTGCGTAGATGTGCTTTTGTCGTCAACATGTAATCTAGTTTTCGCCCTTTCTGACACTTCGACAAAAACCCCACCAGGTTTGTTTTTTTCAACTCGGTTTTACGATATGTAAATTATCTCGAACACGAAACTTCTATTCTTTTTTTCTCTCAAGATGAACACAGATGTGGAGGAACGTTAATAAATCAAGACTTTGTTTTGACAGCAGCTCATTGTTTTAACGACGAACCACCACAACAGTAAGTTTAAATTATATACATTAAAGATATAAATTATAAAAGGAAAATTTCGAATTCAAGCTTTGCTCAGCTTTGTAATTCATACGTATCCAACTTTATTACCATTTTATAATTTTTATTTGAGGCTCTTACAAAAGGAAATATTTTTATGAATACAAAATAGAAATATTTTCTGACAATAACTCTCCCCAGGCTTTTTGTTGTAAAGATATTGTCGCAGACCACAGCAAGCGCAGGCTCTTGGATAAGATGTATGTGGTGACGAAAAATCTTTTTATAGTTTCTCACCATTTTTTATTATTTTATTTGAAAGTCAACAATAAAGAGAGAGTACGACAGATTGCATGCCGAGACAGAATGTGTTTGCATACGGTGAATAATAGGTGTTCTTCCCCAAGATGTGCATATAGAAAAAACTACCTTAGAAGAGCACAGTAAGCCAATATTATTTTTTGCTACGAAGGTCCCTTTTCGTGAACGGCCCCCCGACGGAAAAATCCTTAAAAGAGGCCCTGTGACAAACGTCTACCAAACGACCACCAATCTTTATGTTAAGGCCTGGCCAAACGCTTTCAACATTTCATTCAACATCGTTCAACATGTTGAAAGCGTTTGGCCACCCCTGTTGAATGATGATGTTGAACGGTGTTGAATGATGTTGAACGAAATTTGAACATGTTCAAATTTTCGTTCAACACGCGTTCAACATTTCTATTGTTCTCAAAATGTTGAAAGGTGTTGAACGCATTTGGCCACATTTCATTCAACTTTGTGGAACAGAGGCATGCGCCATGCGGGATATTGTCGATTCCAGCTTTTGTGGTAACCCGCGTTCAATTAATTGTCATTCATGAATATTGAACGATGTTGAATTCATTTGGCCACTCGTTCTTTCAACATTATTCAACATCGTTCAACAATGTTGAATGCGATGTTGAAAGCGTTTGGCCAGGCCTTTAATGCAACTAGAAACATTTTTGTCGTTGCAGAGTAAAAGTGGCTTTCGGCGACAAGGATCGAACAACGAAAACCAGTCTCAAAATCTATAGTCACCCGAAATACGACGCTCGTAAGTTAATAAACGACATTGCACTTGTCAAGATCCCGAAATTAAAACGGTATAGCCGCGGTATCCAGGCCGTATGTCTTCCTCGGGGGTTCAACACAACGCACATAATCAAGCCTGGGAATAGTTTGTTTGCCGTTGGTTGGGGGACAACGAAAAGGGTGAACAAAGGAGCGGGAGCCCAGAAGAAGGACTACTCGAAAGAGCTCAAACGAGTCGAGATCCCGTTTATAAATGATACAAAGTGTGCTGATAATGTTGCTAACAAGAGGGCGGAAAGAGTAAAGAATTGGGAGGATTGGTACTTCAGCAGTGATACGCAGTTTTGTGCCGGGGATATATCTGGTCAAAATGACACGTGCCGAGGGGATGGCGGTGGTCCAGCCATGGTCTTAGTCAAAGAGCCAGTGACTAACAAGCCGAGGTGGTACCAAGTTGGAATAGTGAGTTGGGGGAATGGTTGTGCTCAGGCTGCTGAATACGGTTACTATTCCAAGCTTCCAGCATTTCTGGACTGGGTTGATAAGATCATCAAACTTTAAACCAATAACCCGATTAGCGTTATTTTCTGCAGTTTTTTCTCGTCTGGATACTAAAATTTACTTTCATAATGTTCATCGTCATTTATTTCATTTCTTTTCGTCGGTTTGCGCGGCAATAAAAGTTTCGTAAAAAATTTCTTTTTAGGGTCAATTCCGTGATTTTACCGGAAGAAACCCGTGCCATATAATAGAAACTATTTTATATTGAGCGGTCATTTTTCGCTCCAAATGTAATGTTAAGCTGCTGTTACACGATGCGATTTTTCTTGCAACTTACAAAAAATTTACCAATTGAAAAAAATCGCAATTTGCTAAGAGGGGAGTTACACCATGGATTGTATAAAAGGACTGGATAGGAAACTAATACAGATGTGGGGCGTTTTGAGCCTTTTGATTGGTTAAATCGCATTCACTCAGTTTGCAAAATGGTTGAAACCTAGTTGAAAATTGTGATGTCATTATTTTACTGAGCTTTTTAAGTGAAATTTTCTTCAAATTCTTTCTATTCTCACATTCAGATGACTATGTTGACGTTTCAAATGATTTTATTGCCTTACAAACCTGCCTAAGCCACAATCGAATGTTCGAGGTAAACGTTGTTGATCTTTGTTTTGATGTTTTCTGTGTTGTTTCAAAGGAACTGGCGTCGCAAAATAGTACTTTGTTTTGCTTGGAATTTGCGGTGCATTTTTAACCTAGTAAACCTTGCTATTTTCTTTTAAAATGAGTAATAATAGATGTGCATTTTATCGTATTGTGGCTTTGTTGTATTTACAGGCAGTTCATTTATCATTTTAAGCCGTTGAATATAGTAGGAGATTTTTAAACTTGTCAATTTCAACCAGGTTGTTATGCTCACGCCATCAAGTTTCCTATCCAGTCTTTTTACTATCCATTTTTACACGCAGTTACTTGCGAACTTTGTTGTAAGTTGCAGCGAAAAGTAGAACCCAAAAATAACAAAATCGCAAGTTGCTACGGGGTGTTACACAGTACGATTTTTCTTGCAACCTGCATGCAACATTCAAGCTATTTGTTGCAAGTTGCAAGAAAAATCGCATCGCGTAACAGCAGCTTAACTTCGCAACGTTTTAACATTTGGAACTGGAATTTTCCTGAGTTACTAACTACGAAAGCGCGTGGGCGATTTTGGATAAGTTAACTTTAATTTTACCGCGTTTTGAATCGTTGACACGTTTTTATTTTTTATCGTCGTATATCCCTTAAACGGGTAGTAATTGTCTGAGGGCGAGATCGGACATGAAACCTGCAAACGATTTCTGTCTGATTTTTCAGTGAAATGAGGTAGCCAGTAAATGTTTTAAGAAATAATGTAAACAGCTGAAATTATGATTCTATTAAACGTAACGTGTGTAATCTGCCTTTCCTGAGTGGAAATTGGAATTAAAAGTAAAGATATTTCAGACTTTGTTGTTCTAAACGTGCTGTTGAGTGAATAGTGAATGTCTAACTATGTTAAATTCTGTATTATCGATTGATTAAAACAAGTAGAGTGATGACTTTAATTTTGTTTGCATTGAATAAAGTTCCAATAGTGCTGGAGTGAGTGGGAAGGAGAGAGGGACGACGGATGTAAGGAGAGAGGGAGGAAGTGAATGAGCGACGGACGGACGAACGAACGAACGAACGAACGAAGCAAGCAAGCAACCAACAACTAACTATAACTAACTATAACTAACTATAACTAACTATAACTAACTATAACTAACTATAACTAACTATAACTAACTATAACTAACTATAACTAACTATAACTAAATATAACTAACTAACTATAACTAACTATAACTAACTATAACTAACTATAACTAACTAACTAACTAACTAACTAACTAACTAACTAACTAACTAACTAACTAACTAACTATAACTAACTAACTAACTAACTAACTAACTAACTAACTAACTAACTAACTAACTAACTAACTAACTAACTAACTAACTATAACTAACTATAACTAAATATAACTAACTAACTATAACTAACTATAACTAAATATAACTAACTAACTATAACTATCTATAACTAACTAACTAACTAACTAACTAACTAACTAACTACAACTATAACTAACTATAACTAACTATAACTAACTATAACTAACTATAACTAAATATAACTAACTAACTATAACTAACTATAACTAACTATAACTAACTAACTAACTAACTACAACTATAACTAACTATAGCTAACTAACTATAACTAACTATAACTAACTATAACTAACTATAACTAACTAACTATAACTAACTATAACTAACTATAACTAACTATAACTAACTATAACTAACTATAACTAGCTATAACTAACTATAACTAACTATAGCTAACTAACTATAACTAATTATAACTAACTATAACTAACTATAACTAACTATAGCTAACTAACTATAACTAACTATAACTAACTATAACTAACTACAACTAACTATAGCTAACTATAACTAACTAACTAACTATAACTAACTATAACTAACTATAACTAACTATAACTAACTATAACTAACTATAACTAACTATAACTAACTATAACTAACTATAACTAACTATAACTAACTATAGCTAACTAACTATAACTAACTATAACTAACTATAACTAACTATAACTAACTACAACTAACTATAACTAACTATAACTAACTATAACTAACTATAACTAACTATAACTAACTATAACTAACTATAACTAACTATAACTAACTATAACTAACTATAACTAACTATAACTAACTATAACTAACTATAACTAACTATAACTAACTATAACTAACTATCACTAACTATAACTAGCTATAACTAACTATAACTAACTATAACTAACCATAACTAACTATAACTAGCTATAACTAACTATAACTAACTATAACTAACTATAACTAACCATAACTAACTATAACTAGCTATAACTAACTATAAATAACTATAACTAACTATAACTAACTAACTATAACTAACTATAACTAGCTATAACTAACTATAACTAACTATAACTAACTATAACTAACTATAACTAACTATAACTAACTATAACTAACTATAACTAACCATAACTAGCTATAACTAACTATAAATAACTATAACTATAACTAGCTAACTAAACAAACAAATAAATAAATCTATACTTACTCTTATGTGCATCTCTCAAGACAATCTTTCCGTGTCCGAAAGTTGTTCGCATAACCAAAACATCCTCCATATTTAAATATCTTGCAAGAATCAGTGGCAGCATCGTAATAGAATCTGTTTTCGTCGCAAGGACCAGTCTCTGGCTTCAAATGACAAACATCTACATTCAAATAATAAAGCAACGATATCACTTAAGAAATGCTTCATGGTTTCGCGGGTTTTTGTCGGTTTGCGCCAATCACAAACGTGCCTGCACATTATCAGCAGGCATATATTATTGGGAATATTGCATGAATTACCATAAGTTCAAAATTGTGATCAATAGAGTGCTGATGAGTGAGGCGTGCGATGGCATTTTAGAAACGTTTTAAGATTGATTGTCTAAAAGATTTACAACTGGAAGCTCTAGAGAAATTGGTTAATAGCCAAGATGTTCTCGTCATTCAGGCTACAGGATCAGGGAAAATAAGGTTTCTCGCTGGCGGAAGTATGACAGAGGCGAGAAATGCAGTTCTCACACGGAAATGGACACTGGGTTCTAGAGAGAATCCATTGTAATATAATCACTTTTTTCTTGTTGCTCGCTGCGACTAGACGTGTATTCCCCAGCCCCCCACCCCACCCACAATAGCTGAGTGCATTATGCTAGTGAGGCCGTGTTGGCAGCAATTTAGGTCAAGAAGTTTGTTGAGTTTGTTCATATTTAGGCGATTCTCTATGATTGTATTAGGATTGTTAAGAATTGAGTTTGTTTCTATAAACAGCGTTTGTTTCTATAGCGTGATCCTTCATGATTGTATTATGGGTTGTGTTTAGAATAAAGTATGGTCGAGCATTGCTGCGACTCGACTTGATACCACCAGTGACGTGTGAGAATCACTTATATTTCAGTCAACTTCTTTGGCTTCTGATATCGTGAAATTAATTTATACAATACGTCACAGACACGTTCGGTAGCTCACGCGTCCAGTCGTCTCTTTCGGAGGAGGTAGGACTTTGGAAGAGCACGAAAAAAAGCGTAGCTCTAGATTTTGTAATGCTCCTCCAAGTTCCTAGGCTCGATTTCCAGCAATCTCCTGGGCCCCGGTATACTTACTTCTCCCGAAAGAAACGGCTGGACGCGTGAGCCACAGAACGTGTCTGTGGCGTTTTGCATGAATTAATTCCACGATATCAAAAACCATAGAAGCTGACTGAAATATATATAAGTGACTATTTCGACCCTGTAGGCTGAATGGTGAAAATATATTGGTCATTAACCAATTTCTCTAGAGCTTCCTGAGTTCCTGTTGCAAATCTTTAGACAATCGATCGTAAACGTTTCTAAAATGCGATCGCATATGCCTCACTCATCAGCACTCTATTGATCGCCATTTTGAACTTACAGGGTAATTCATACAATAATCGCAATAATATATGCCTGCTGAAAATGTACAGGCACGTTTGTGATTGGTGCAAATCGACAATGGACAAGCTCACGAGTCCAGCCGTGATTACGGGGGAGGTAAGTACCGGGGATCCGAGATACGGTTGGAAATCGAGCCTACAGTTCCAAACCATTTCTTTTATAATATAGGACAAGAGAGCACTTCCAGCGGGTTATTATTAGAGATGTTTAAAAATGCCAGATTGCACTCGTACCGGAATTATGTAAACATGCCGTTTGCATAAAATAAGAATAATGAGCGCAATCAAGCATTTCTTCTACACGGACAAACTCTCCTGGTCAGATTTGTATAAAACTCTCATCCAAATCTCAACCAAATTTAACCAAAATTTAATGGGTTGGTCCTTTGTCTATAATCAAGTTTTCCACAGACAGACAGACATAGACACAGACACACAGACACACAGACAGACAGAGACAGACAGGTGTGAAAATATAACCTCCTCGCGGAAGTAATAGAGCGTTTTCACTCACGTGATCGGTGGCCCCATTGAGGTGGTGAGACAATACGAAATATTTGAATAAGAAAGAGCTAATTCCCATACCGTACACCAATATGGCCGCCATTTCATTGTTTTGGTACATCAATATGGCCGCCGTGACGTCAGATGAAAACGCTCTATAGACACTTCTCGAATTCCCTTCAATGCCAACGAAACAACGGCTCCAAGTCGAGGTTGGCAATGAGATCGTAATGCATTTACTCTTATCTTTCATATCCAACCTCGATTTCAAACTGTTGTTCGTGCTTACTGAAACAAATTTGGAAAGTGTCTATAAGACTCAAAATAGTAAAATGTTTTTTTTTTTGCCAGAGGTTTTTTGTCGGTGGGGTTTTTGTCCGCGGAGAAATTTTTGTCGGAGTGATTTTTGTCGGTGGGTTTTTGGCGGAGGGGTTTTTGTCCGAGGTTTTTTTTTGTCGGAGGGTTTTTGTCGGTGAGGTTTTCTTCCAAGGTTTTTTGTCGGTGGGGTTTTTTTGTCGGAGGGTTTTTTGTTGGCGGATGTTTTCTTATCTAAAAGTATCTACAAGTTTACAATAAAAACGTAAATTTCTAACGTGAAAAACACACCTGCCATGCATATATTCTTGCATTCATCTTTAGTCCAGAACCCATTCCATCCGCTAGGATGACACCCGCCGGCAATCATAGATTTACAACGTTTCTCGCTGACGTTATAATAAAAGACGTTGAATGATGCTCGACAGAGACTCGCTGGCACAATGCTGCAGATGTCACCTGAAGCGAAAAAGAGTCTTCGTCAAAATCCCCACTCAGAAACCATTTTTATTATACGGCTGTGTGTCGCGTAAGCGGTCACAATTTTAAGACCCAGCGTCATGTATTAAATTACCGCTTAATTAATAGTTTTGCGCGAGACAAAAATGATATTTGTGTGCAAAGGAAAGGAATAATATTCTTAAGCGTTAAAAGAGCAAGTCATTAGTGCGTTTTCTTACGGACTATTTAGTCCAAGTTTTGACGTGTGTGACATTCACGATAATTTTAATCATGTAAACTTGAATTTGTCCACGAAGTTTTTCAAGTTTGCGTCATGGTGACACTGTGCCTTTAACGCGACTTTCCTGCAATTTGATTGGTTCCTGAGCGGTCTTTACAAACCGGTAAAGATCGGTCATTAAAAACAAAATCAGAACATTTAGCAAGTCAAGCACAAATAGTGATCAAATATCATGAAAATGAATTCACCGCTAAAAAATTTAAATGCGACAGTGTTTACAGTGAATGAAAATATTTTTGTTGTTTACAGTTTTTGTTGAAAGTCAGTTACTTCGGTTTTTGCTGCTTGTGTTCCCAACTTTCAAATAAAACTTAGAAACATTGGCCGTATAATAAAAACCTTATTAACCTCGCTTGGCCGGTCTTTACGGCAAAATTATCCTGCCCTTGGTCTTTTCGCACAAACCTCGCTCCTTCGTCGCTCCGGTCTTACTGCACGATCGGAAATCGCATAGAAAATCGGCCACTTTCATGGGGCAGTTCGCAGTCCACGTGCGTGCTGGCTCAAGTGAGTTGTCGGCCGTGTATTGAAGACGTTTACACGCAAGATATTCGTTCTACGCATACGTAGCTAATACGAGTCAGCCCGTATTTCGCGAGCCTCGACAGCCGCCATTTCCGATTGTGATTACTGCCTCGGACTGCCCAAGACTGCCCGGGAATATAAAATGACTGCCCGAGACCTAACGCGTTCCTTTATCCAGTAATTCATTATTTTTTTATAAATAATGTTGTTAACCATATCTTTATAAAGGGAAACAAGATGGCAAGGCTGTCGACAGACTATGTAAAAAATGCATTCACCAAAACGGCTTTGTCTAATTAGACACCATTAATCAAGTGCTTTGCCTTAGGGGGTGTTACTCCGGCTAACGCCAGGCGATTTTACGCGTTAAGGGAAATTATTATATGGCAGCAGCGCTGAGAGGTCCGAATACGGAAATCCTGTAATTTGATTGGTTCATAAGCGGTCGGATATTTCCCGTATCCGTCCGCTCAGAGCGGAATCTGCCGTTGGGGACCGTAAGTTTTATAAACAAAATGGCAGTCATGTCAGTATATGCAACAAGATGGATTATAATTTCAGAACTACTCATTGTTGAAATATATCGTGCAGGTATGTTGTTAGAAATTTTATAAGCTTTCATTTGATGTATAGTTCGAGTTTCCACGTTTTGTGAAAGTTTTTAAAATGTCCAAAACGTTCGTAACATTGTTCGTAATAATATAACATTTACTTCTCACAAGTAAAGTCAAGTATTAGAATTTCAGATGATTTTTTATTCAACTACTTAATCTTGAACAATATGTCAAACAAAAGCAATTGAAAAATACTATTTGGGGTAGAAAGTTCAGGATTCTAGCTCAACGGAAAGTACTTTAAAAATGGGAAAATGTCTGCCATTTTCGTTTAGTTCGCAAGAAAGATGGGTCGAGTTTTCACAGAACGTTCACAACATTATGGCCATATAATAAACTATTTATTGTCCTCGCTTGTTCGGTCTGTACTAGTGAAATATCGGACCTCTGTTTTTTTCACAGACCTCAACTCGCTGCGCTCGTCTCGGTCCGTACTAAAAAAACATCGGTCCAATATTTCACTAGTACAGACCTCACGCTCGGTCAATAAGTAGTTAGTATTTCATCACATTACACTCTTATGAAGGGCTCCGCACGAAACATCAGTATTTCGAAACTCATGGCAGTTTCGAGCTTTTTCATTTTGCTAAAGATTGCCGTTAATATTGTCATTTATTTTCATATATACGGCAAATCACAAATGACAGCTTTCAATCTTAACATACAAATTATTCTAACTTCTAACGGCTGACTGCTGATTTCGGACTGCAATTTGCGGCTTGCCGTAAATGTGGATCTATTCCTTATTATATAAGGCCTCTAATATAAATGTATACCGTCTCAGGCAGTCATTTTATGCTTCCCGGGCAGTCTTGGGCAGACCCCGTCGCTCGGTTTGTACTGAAAGACCGCGGGCATGATAATTTTGCCGTAAAGACCTCCCGCTCGGTCAATAGTAAAGGCTTATTAACCGAGTTCGAGGTCTGTACGGGAAAGTATTTGCCTGAGGTTTTCGTAGAGACCGAGCGACGATGAAAGCAAAGAAATACAAAGTGTGAAATTACCTGGAATACATCTACCACTCTTGATTTTTTGGATATCATAGGTTCGACAGGCAGTAGCGTTCATAATGCACTCGTTATTGTAACTTGTTCCGTCTGAACCGCACACAGTGTCTAAGTTGGATGGACAATCCATATTATCGCGACACTCGCACACAGGAGAAGAATGGCCATTAAGTTTACATCTCTGACCTCTACCACACTTAAACTTCGCACAACGATCTGTTAAAAAACGAAAAGGTCAGTACATCTTTGGAAATGATGCTCATCTGTTTGTTTATGTGTTTGTGGGTTCTGTGGTTGTTTGTGCTGGTTATTTTTACTTTTATTTTTGGTTAATTTAGGTTAATGCCCTTAGCGTGCCATATGTGGTTGCGATGTGGTTGCAATTTGGTTGCGATTTTCAAACCACTTCAAGGATTAGCGCCAAATTATTTAATGCAGTTACTTAAAGTGCTCCTAACCTCGACAGTTTTTATTGTCTTATTTGGAAGAACTTTTAAAATGATAAAGTAACTTCTTTGGAAGATTTTCGCTTTGTTTTTGAGATATTTCATTTTGTTTGATATGCAAATGTCCGAAATTTACGTCACACATGCATAATGACCTATCAGAGAATGTTAAAGACAGTTATATAACTTTGCGTTCATCAAATAAAAACACTAAAGTATGAATAACATGTGTGCGTGTTTCTCCCACAACACCAAACTTCTCGATTTTAAAGGATTTCGTTCGAGAATGAAAGAGATACACAAACTTCTTCGATAAGTCATTATGCACAGGGCCGCATTAACAGATTACGGGGCCCGGGGCTGAGAAATTTCATGATGGGGTCCCTATATTGAAAAATGTTGGGAAAGGCAGAGATAGGATTTTTGGAAAATGGGTTAAAAATCGTTTAAAACCTAGCAAGACAACTTCGGTAGTTTTACCAAGGCGGCAGAACAACATGTCATCATCTCCAAATATTAAAAGTTCTCAATGTGACTGAAGCCGCCATGTTTCCAGTTTACTTCCAGCGGTCTCCGAGTCCGATTCCAAGTGTAGTTCCCAGACCTTTCTCGAGGAGCAAATTTCACTATCTCCTATCTTGTGTGTCGGGAAGGAAGGTTTGCACAGCGCATATATCGAAATAAACTTTTTAATCGTCACAATATATTCAGTATGTACATTGTGCAGATACTAAAAACTCAAAATTCAAATATCCCTTGAGTCGTTTCGCAATTAATAAACTGTTTTTCTCTCATGGGGCCGGGGGCCCACGCTCACGCGGGCCCGGGGCAGCTGCCCCTTTTGCCCATAGGATAAAGCGGCCGTGATTATGCATGTGTGACGTAAATATCATTTTAAAAGTTCTAATAAAAACTGTCGAGGTTAGGGGCACTTTAACATGAGCAATAATAATAGCTACCAATTGCGTAGCAACAATCGAAATATTTCCTTGCCTAAGCCTAGAACAAACTTTTATAAAAAAACTTTCTCTTATCGAAAAGCTATGATGTGGAATAACCTACCAGCCAATATAACCATGTAATCAAGTTCTAACGCCAAATTTCTCGGTAAATTCGTTTAAACATCTTGTAGAAAATATATAGTTATTTAAATACTGCTCGAGGCGAAGCTGAGTGTAGTATTTAGTTTCGAGTTCGTTGTTAGTGAACTCGTAGCCTGCGTAGCAGGCGTTCTGTTCTGGGGGAAAGGGTTGAGAGGGGCAGCGGAAAGAGGCTTGAGAGGGCGCGGTGGAGCGCGCGCGAGAGGCGAGAAAAAAATAAAGCGAGGCGAGAAGAAAATAGGGGGGGCGGGGAAAAAATTGGGGGGAAACGCGAAGGAACGCCTGCCAAAATCCTATTCATAAACGAGACTTTTGTGTCCAAAACCTTCGGTTAAATTCCCATTGCTTCATATGCGTATTGGCTTCAACACTCAGCGAGTCCTCAATGAAACCTGTCAACACAGGTTTTTACACAGTAAAAGCTTTCAAACCTATTTTCGCACTTCTCAGTCTGTTCGTAACTTCACCTTCGGATTGCTGCGATTGCGCGGATTTCATCTGCTTCCTTTGGCCAGGACTTCGGTCTGGTGAACAAACTGACGTTGGCAAAAGCCGTTTCACGCGAGTGTTCTCTTCATCACCAACCATTGTCATCGACGAAAACTGTGGATGCATCTTGTTTACAGCAGTCTTCAGTTCCATAAAATACTTAGCGAAGTTTCGCATCCTTCTACCGCAGCTTTTACATACGCGATTTGACAAGTTCGGATCTCGAGAAGCATCGATTCCAATAGATTGACATGGCGAGGCTAAGACAACATTTTCACCGTCAATTTCATCTGCGGTATTAAACCTGAAGGAGGCAACTCTTTTCAGTGGAAAACTGCACTGACATACCCGACAGAGCTGATTCGGAGTATATAGGAGCATTTTGAGGTCTTCCTAAGCGCGATTTTATTATTTTCTCCGGAGTAGCAGTTGCACTACCCAGCGCGCTCATCCCTCAACTGGACAATGATAATTATGCCTTTAGTAATTGTACACCTATGGCGAGGCATGTTCACGCTCAATCAACGTTAATTTCCGGAACAATTTTTCATTATGAATAGGATTTTGGCAGGCGTTCCTTCGCCTTTCCCCCCAATTCCCCCCCCCCCCCTATTTTCTTCTCGCCTCGCTTTATTTTTTTCTCGCCTCTCGCGCGCGCTCAAGCCTCTTTCCGCTGCCCCTCTCAACCCTTCCCCCCAGAACAGAACGCAGGCTAGTGAACTCGTGGATGTAAGTATAGGTTATTTTGAGGCCAACACATATCCCCGAGGGGCCTCAAAATAACGTACTTAATTTTCACATGGGCGAGGTTGACAGGAGTCACAATAGAAAAAGAAATATTGAGGGGAATATTGAGGGGAATATTAGAGGGGAATATTAGAGGGAATATTAATCTATTGTTTTACCGGGGCTATTGAATATATTCCCCGAAAAGAACAAAGGAAACCGAGCATGTGAAAATTAAATCCCGATAAAACACGAACAAAGAGTGCTTTAAACATTTTAATATTCAATTTGAGTCCACAGGATATGAAATTTACGCTTGCGAAATGAGTGACAGTCTGTTCATTTACAAGGCATCTTTGCTTAAATTTCCTCGCTTAAGAACGAGTTTCCTATAGAAATATCTAAAATACTAGTTTACCTCAAGAAATTGTAATATTCCAAGCTGTTTAATCTTTTGTATCCCTCGGTATAGCTTCACCATTTCAAAAATTTGGCAACCATACATTAATTTCCATGCGATAAATATCGCACAAAAGAGCGTTGCGCCAATCTCGTTCCCAGAGCCCACGTTCCCCTTACCCAGCGGGCGGGAAACGAGAGGCTCTGGGATAATCCCACTGACCTATATATATAACTGGACTGCGTGCTCCTATTACCTTTGAGTTAGGAAAAGTGTCCCCAAAATCGTTTTCAAAATGGCGGCATTTATGGGTCCTTTTGCTAATGGTGAAGGTCGCTGACCGATACCTAAGAATCTCTAGTTCGTGTTGGACATGTTCGGTATTTCGCTTTTCTTAAGAAAACTAAGCTATTTAGTCGGATAAATTATATGTATGTTGTAGCCAGATGAATTATCGTTCTTCCAGTATATTTGATAGCTTCTACAGTGGTTTATTTCTCGAGAAAACATTCGGAGAAGACATTATAATACATACGGGAAAAAATTTCAAAATAGCAGCCGCTATTATGATTTGGACGTGTTTGGTATTTCGCTTTTTTTAGGGAAACTAAGCTATTTGGTCGGATAAACTGCACGTATGTTATAGCAAGGTGAATTATCTTTCTGCCAATATATTTTATAACTTCTACAGTGGATTATTTCTTGAGAAAACGTTCGGAGTAGACGGACTAGGCAAAATTTTCTGTCAGAATTTTTGCCAAGTCAGCATAATATCGTCCTGGTCTCGAGTTTGTGTAAACAAAATATTTGTTGAGCGGCCCGGGATGTTTTCATGATAAGAGTCTTATTGTAGTTCTGAACTACAATAATAATAATCCTAGACAATTACTGTTGTAGCTTTCTAGCAGTCTGAATTAAAGATTTCGTTTTGTGAAGTCGCCAGCTCTATAAAGAACCGCTGAAGATCACGAGAAAATCGTAAAGAAGCGAGGCGTACCGAGTTCTTCTTAGGGGCTGTTTACATGGGAGGCGATATTCCTATTTGGTCAGACAAATAATCCAGCAGGCCTCTTGAGTCGTTCCACAAGAAATTAACAATGACCAACCTGCATGCATTAACTCTTTCCTGTCCGAATTTATTGGTCTTTACTCTTTAGTATTTTGTTCTGGCTAACGCAGTAACGCCAGACGATTTTATTCACCTCTGGGGAAGCCCTCGCATAGGAACGATTTATTAATAAAGTAAGAAAATCGCTTTGTATTTATATAAATATTCTTTTTTCCTACGATAAGTACATGTCAGTGGTCGCTACCATTAGCAGAAGGACCCATAAATGCCGCCATTTTGAAAGTGAAAATGGGGACACATTTTTTGTCAGCAACCGCAGTCCAGTTATATATATAGGTCAGTGGATAATCCGTTCACGCCATCACAGGATTCTTGTTATCCGGAAGGAGAGTTATATAGAGTTCACTGTGTTCATCAGCCAATGAAATATCGATGTGAAACGGATTATCCCAGAGTCTCTCGTTTCCCGGGTGGGGAACGTGGGCTCTGGGAACGAGATTGGCGTTGCGCATGACGTGACAGGGTATCACGTGGAGAAAATTATCCAATCAGAACTCACAAAATACATCAGTGTAGGAAAATTGAATATTAAATATTTCGAATAATTATTATGGGTCAGTGAACTCGGGTAGAGTATAATAATAAGGTATAATACGTTTAAAGCTCTGTGATAACAGTTTTTCGCTGAAATGATTATGGACATTTTATAAAGGTTTTTTTCTTAAGCAAATTAAATTAAAATGTTTTGTTATGTTATATATATATGTCGGGACAATCTTGTTGTTTGTCGAGAAAATTGTGCTTTTGGCCACCTCTAATGTCTCAGAATCTAGCGATTCAACGATGTCACAGACGATGTTTAGAGAAGTTTAAAGTAAAAAATCTAAAGAAAGAACAGCGCGAATGTATAGAAAAAGTCCTGTTTAATGAGGATGTGCTAGCTGTACTCTGTACTGGTTATGGCAAGAGTTTAATATACCAACTTCTCAAGGAATTACTTCGAAACAATTCTCCATTGGAGTAGTAAGTCCGTTTGAATACCTAAGGAACAGCAAATTTCAAACTTGGAACGCCTGGATTGTGCGATTAAAGCTGCGTCGATTCAGAAAATTCATTTGGGGGCGGAAAGCACTGATCTCAAATAATGAGTCTATTATTTTAGATCAGTGGCGGAAAGCAGTCAGGCTATATTTTTCTCGCCTGCCCACCTGCCTCGCCCGCACTCGCTCCTTTTAACGGAAGACGAGAATAAAGCCTGACACTCAGGTTAGGGACATCGGAACCCCGGTCACTTTCCGCTGGTGGGACCCGCGGCCAGAAAATAGATATAATTACCTTGACAGATAGGGGCTTTTGCAGACCATTCTCCATTTGAAAGACAGGTAAGCTTTGCCTCCCCCATCAGATCACGTTTTGGTATACATTTGAAGGTCACTACACCACCGATGGTAAAGTCGTTACCCATTCTTTTACCATACTTTGGTGGTAGTGTATCCAACTCATCACACATGTATTCTGAAAATGGTTTAAAATCAATTCATCAAGTGAAGTGAAGTGAAGTAAAGTGAGGTTCATGAAGTAAGGTGGAGGGAGGTGAAGTGAGGTGATGTAAAGTAAAGTGAAGTTAAGTGAGGTGAAATGAGGTGTAGTGAAGTAAAGTGGCGTGACGTGAGGTAAAGTGAGGTGAGGTGAAGTGAGGTAAAGTGAGGTAAAGTAAGGTGAAGTGAGCTGAAAGAGAAGTGAGGTGAGGAGAAGTGAGGTGAGGAGAAGTGAGGTGACGTAAAGTGAGGTAAAGTGGAGTGAAGTAAAGTGACGTGACGTGAATGGGTAAGTTGCCGGTTGCCAGTCCCCGCGCGGTTTCGCAATGCTTTATGGGATCGCTAGGGGGCAAACAAACTCTGAAACCCGAAGGCGAATATAAATAAATCGTAAGATTCATCGTTGCGAAGCATTTTGTATTCAAATCTCATCAATATTTATAAACAAATAGTTTCGAAGTAAATAGAAATGGCTCGTGGTGATCATTGTGCAGTTTATGGTTGTTCAAACGATCGGAGATATCCAGAAAAGCAAGTTGTTCTTCCCTCATGTTGGAATTCTTCGATTCTACTCACCAAAAATCCAGAAAAATTTTGGTAGGTACTTCATGTATGCCTATTATAAGGTCCTGACATATCATATCCTCAGAGGTGCTTTAGACTGCTTTTAAAGTGAATTAGACTGCTTTAGACTGCTTTAGACTGCTTTAGAGTGCTTTAGACTGCTTTAGAGTGAATTAGACTGCTTTAGAGTGCTTTAGAGTGCTTTAGAGTGCTTTAGACTGCTTTAGACTGCTTTAGACTGCTTTAGACTGCTTTAGAGTGCTTTAGACTGCTTTAGAGTGAATTAGACTGCTTTAGAGTGCTTTAGACTGCTTTAGAGTGCTTTAGACTGCTTTAGACTGCTTTAGACTGCTTTAGACTGAATTAGAATGCTTTAGACTGCTTTAGACTGCTTTAGACTGCTTTAGAACTGCTTTAGACAGCTTTAGAGTGCTTTAGAGTGCTTTAGAGTGCTTTAGACTGCTTTAGAGACTGCTTTAGACTGCTTTAGACTGCTTTAGACTGCTTTAGACTGCTTTAGACTGCTTTAGACTGCTTTAGACTGCTTTAGACTGCTTTAGAGTGAATTAGACAGCTTTAGACTGCTTTAGAGTGCTTTAGACTGCTTTAGAGTGCTTTAGAGTGCTTTAGAGTGCTTTAGAGTGCTTTAGAGTGCTTTAGAGTGCTTTAGAGTGCTTTAGAGTGCTTTAGAGTGCTTTAGAGTGCTTTAGACTGCTTTAGACTGCTTTAGACTGCTTTAGACTGCTTTAGACTGCTTTAGACTGCTTTAGACTGCTTTAGACTGCTTTAGACTGCTTTAGACTGCTTTAGACTGCTTTAGACTGCTTTAGACTGCTTTAGAGTGAATTAGACTGCTTTAGACTGCTTTAGAGTGCTTTAGACTGCTTTAGACTGAATTAGACTGCTTTAGACTGCTTTAGACTGAATTAGACTGCTTTAGACTGCTTTAGACTGCTTTAGACTGCTTTAGACTGCTTTAGACTGCTTTAGACTGCTTTAGACTGCTTTAGACTGCTTTAGACTGCTTTAGAGTGAATTAGACTGCTTTAGACTGCTTTAGAGTGCTTTAGACTGCTTTAGACTGAATTAGACTGCTTTAGACTGCTTTAGACTGAATTAGACTGCTTTAGACTGCTTTAGACTGCTTTAGACTGCTTTAGACTGCTTTAGACTGCTTTAGACTGCTTTAGACTGCTTTAGACTGCTTTAGACTGCTTTAGACTGCTTTAGAGTGCTTTAGACTGCTTTAGAGTGCTTTAGAGTGCTTTAGAGTGCTTTAGAGTGCTTTAGAGTGCTTTAGAGTGCTTTAGAGTGCTTTAGAGTGCTTTAGAGTGCTTTAGAGTGCTTTAGAGTGCTTTAGACTGCTTTAGACTGCTTTAAGACTGCTTTAGACTGCTTTAGACTGCTTTAGACTGCGCTTTATAAACTGCTTTAGACTGCTTTAGAGTGAATTAGACTGCTTTAGACTGCTTTAGACTGCTTTAGACTGCTTTAGACTGCTTTAGACTGCTTTAGACTGCTTTAGACTGCTTAAGAACTGCTTTAGAGTGCTTTAGACTGCTTTAGAGTGCTTTAGAGTGCTTTAGAGTGCTTTAGAGTGCTTATAGAGTGCTTTAGAGTGCTTTAGACTGCTTTAGACTGCTTTAGACTGCTTTAGACTGCTTTAGACTGCTTTAGACTGCTTTAGACTGCTTTAGACTGCTTTAGAGTGAATTAGAACTGCTTTAGACTGCTTTAGAGTGCTTTAGACTGCTTTATAGTGCTTTAGAGTGCTTTAGAGTGCTTTAGAGAGCTTTAGAGTGCTTTAGAGTGCTTTAGAGTGCTTTAGAGTGCTTTATACTGCTTTAGACTGCTTTAGACTGCTTTAGACTGCTTTAGACTGCTTTAGACTGCTTTAGACTGCTTTAGACTGCTTTAGACTGCTTTAGACTGCTTTAGACTGCTTTAGAACTGCTTTAGAGTGAATTAGACTGCTTTAGACTGCTTTAGAGTGCTTTAGACTGCTTTAGACTGAATTAGACTGCTTTAGACTGCTTTAGACTGAATTAGACTGCTTTAGACTGCTTTAGACTGCTTTAGACTGCTTTAGACTGCTTTAGACTGCTTTAGACTGCTTTAGACTGCTTTAGACTGCTTTAGAGTGAATTAGACTGCTTTAGACTGCTTTAGAGTGCTTTAGACTGCTTTAGACTGAATTAGACTGCTTTAGACTGCTTTAGACTGAATTAGACTGCTTTAGACTGCTTTAGACTGCTTTAGACTGCTTTAGACTGCTTTAGACTGCTTTAGACTGCTTTAGACTGCTTTAGACTGCTTTAGACTGCTTTAGACTGCTTTAGAGTGCTTTAGACTGCTTTAGAGTGCTTTAGAGTGCTTTAGAGTGCTTTAGAGTGCTTTAGAGTGCTTTAGAGTGCTTTAGAGTGCTTTAGAGTGCTTTAGAGTGCTTTAGACTGCTTTAGACTGCTTTAGACTGCTTTAGACTGCTTTAGACTGCTTTAAACTGCTTAAGACTGCTTTAGAGTGAATTATACTGCTTTAGACTGCTTTAGACTGCTTTAGACAGCTTTAGACTGCTTAGACTGCTTTAGACTGCTTTAGACTGCTTTAGACTGCTTTAGAAGCTTTAGACTGCTTTAGAGTGCTTTCGAGTGCTTTAGAGTGCTTTTAGAGTGCTTTAGAGTGCTTTAGAGTGCTTAGAGTGCTTTAGACTGCTTTAGACTGCTTTAGACTGCTTTAGACTGCTTTAGACTGCTTTAGAGTGCTTTAGACTGCTTTAGAGTGCTTTAGAACTGCTTTAGAGTGAATTAGACTGCTTTTAAGTGCTTTAGACTGCTTTAGAGTGCTTTAGACTGCTTTAGACTGCTTTAGACTGCTTTAGACTGAATTAGAATGCTTTAGACTGCTTTAGACTGCTTTAGACTGCTTTAGACTGCTTTAGACTGCTTTAGACTGCTTTAGAGTGCTTTAGACTGCTTTAGACTGCTTTAGAGTGCTTTATAGTGCTGTAACATGTCATTAAATTTGTGGATACTTATTCAACAAAATAATATCGCGGCATCAATTTGGGCTATAAAAATAGTCGTTAAAAATTCTCCCGCAAACAATCTTTTTCGCTAATTCTTTGGGTAAATTCGAGGAATTTTTTAATAATTTTAGGCTGCTTCTTGATTTTAGCCTGAAATATCAGATGTCCTTTAAGCTGAGAGAAAAGAATGGCTGACGAAAATTCAGGATAACTTATTTGTTCAAGTAAAAAAACAAAATGTTGGCGGTTATACACCATGTTAATTAACGATAATAATTCGTTAAGCTTTTCGTGCCGTAAATGCGGGACTACGTCAGTTGTAATTTAGTTGACGTGTTCTAACAAATATAACTGATCAACTTCAGTCACGCTCGGATGAAGTTTGTTACTTGAACATATATATATATACATCGCCATGCCAATCTTCAAAATCTTATTATTTGTTCATTTGTACTTTACTTCCGGAACACATGATAATAAAACCTTATCTGTGAGTGAACGTTTTCGCTATATACTTATCAGAATTATTATTTAATTATAGTAGATTTCATTTACGCGATTAACCACTGATGTATTTCGTAATTTCTATAGTCTACTCTTTCTGTTCTAATTAATTATCTCTGTCTATACGTAATTATGTTGATCAAATATATACATGTAATATCAAAAAATTAGAAAAATGACATAAATTGTAACAAGTATAAACACTATTAAGATTATCTACAATATCAATAATGCATTTTTGCATGTCGGTTTTAGACAAGACTGCATATATAACAAACATTTTAACCGTAATGGCAGTTGCATGCAAGCAAGACACTTCCTGACTGTTGGTAATCGTATGTTTGTAAAACGGCTTTTTTCTGTAGTCGGCTGTTCCCTAAAACTGTTTTCAGTTATATATATATACTTAAAATAAAATATCTCAAAACAGATTTTCAGAGTCAATTAGCTACCTGTATAAGAGTATTATAACCATTAACGTTTTAATAAAACCGATGGTTTATTTAGTTGTTCAGCAATAATGCTTCGTTTATCTCTTGAATTTCTTTAATATGTATGATTTTCCCCCGCTCACTTGGGCTGGCGATTTCTTTCGTAGTGGTTTTGGTACTTTTACTGGTATTGTGCATTGTTTATTTTCGTAATCTGCAATAAAATTATAAAGCTTTATTAGTTTCATATTATGGATGGAGATAAAGATGATGTTGATACAGCAAAGATAAAAATATGCCTAAAATAAACGTCCTCAATATTGTGCCCAATTTCCTTGCAAAGGGATGTTTATTGTATGCCATTTCGTTATTTTTTTTTTTTTCTTTTTTTTCTCTTTTATTTCCTTTTTTTTCTCTTTTTTTTTTTTTTTTTTCCAAATATTCGGAACCTTTAGACTCGCTTGTATGGCGATGGATTCCTCCCCTTTTTTCCTCTTATCGAGTTCCTTGCAATCAACGGTGCGTATGATTTGCTGTAACTTGTAGATTGTGGAACATCCAATTGTGGCCAGTTGTAGCTCTCAAACGCGCTTGTTGCATTTCAAATTACTAACCTAGTCTACCTACCCGTAACATCTTTAGGATTATAGCAAAATAACATTGCCAACAATATTTTCATCAGAGAACCACTTTAAGGTGTTGAGAAATAGTACAAAAGTTCGACATTCGCAGCAGTCACGGGCCCACAAACGTTCAACTTAACAAACGTCCGACAATTGTTGAAAGATGTATTAAAATACAACTAATAAAACAAATCTAAACGATTAAGCTGCTTAAAAAGCGCTCCTCCAAGGCTCTCAACGGTGGCTCTTGTAAGTGAAAACTATACGGGATAAGATTTTTTTAAGATGTTAATGGTTGTCAATGGTATCAACCATAAACATTTTTTTCATCACAAACGTGATGAGTAAACCATTTCTCTCACACCAATTCTCCGAAGAACTTTAAAAAACCCAACAAAAAACTTGTTTCCATTCATCAATATTTTTGCGAATTTTGCGACCCTCGCGACATAAACGAGCGGGGAAACTAATGTAACACTGGTGTAAATTTCCGAGACTGAGACCATTGGCTACAATTTTTTTTACATATTCTGAGGTGATACCCCACCATTGTAATTTTCATAGCCTTTTTTTTTCAAAAACAGAAACGAATAGTCATGTTTTTCTTTCTTCAGTCTGAAACCACCTCAATTCCACTCTAAAAAGTAAAAAAGGATCAGTCCAAAAGCAACTCTAAAGCAGCCTAAAGCACTCTAAAGCAGTCTAATTCAGTCTAAAGCAGTCTAAAAGCAGTCTAAAGCAGTCCCTAAAGCAGAGTCCAAAAGCAGTCCACCCACTAATTCAGTCCTAAAAGCAGGTCCTAAAAGCACGCTAAAGCAGTACTAAAAGCAAGTCTAAAAGCAGGTCTAAATTTCACTCTAAAGCAGTCTAAAGCAAACCGCTAAAGCAGTCTAAAGCACGCTAAAGCAGTCCCTAAATAGGAAAGGACCGCTAAAGCAGTCTAAAGCAGTCTAAAGCACTCTAGCACTTCTAAAGCAGTCTAAAGGCAGTCTAAAGCACTCTAAAGCAGTCTAATTCATTCTAAATCACTCTAAAGCAGTCTAAAGCAGTCTAATTCACTCTAAAGCACTCTAAAGCAGTCTAAAGCAGTCTAAAGCAGTCTAAAGCAGTCTAATTCACTCTAAAGCAGTCTAATTCACTCTAAAGCTCTCTAAAGCAGTCTAAAGCACTCTAAAGCACTCTAAAGCAGTCTAATTCAGTCTAAAGCAGTCTAAAGCACGCTAAAGCAGTCTAAAGCAGTGTAAAGCAATCTAAAGCAGTCTAAAGCAGTCTAAAGCACTCTAAAGCAGTTTAATTCACTCTAAAGCAGTCTAATTCCCTCTAAAGCACTCTAAAGCAGTCTAATTCACTCTAAAGCACTCTAAAGCAGTCTAAAGCAGTCTAAATCAGTCTAAAGCACTCTGAAGCATCTAAAGCAGTCTAATTCACTCTAAATTAGTCTAAAGCAGTCTAAAGCAGTCTAAAGCAGTCTAAAGCAGTCTAAAGCAGTCTAATTCACTCTAAGGCAGTCTAAAGCACTCTAAAGCACGCTAAAGCAGTCTAAAGCACTCTAAAGCAGTCTAAAGCAGTCTAAAGCAGTCTAAAGCAGTCTAAAGCACTCTAAAGCAGTCTAAAGCACTCTAAAGCAGTCTAATTCACTCTAAAGCAGGCTAATTCACTCTAAAGCACGCTAAAGCAGTCTAAAGCAGTCTAATTCACTCTAAAGCAGTCTAAAGCACTCTGAAGCAGTCTAAAGCAGTCTAAAGCAGTCTAAAGCAGTCTAAAGCAGTCTAAAGCAGTCTAAAGCAGTCTAAAGCAGTCTAAAGCAGTCTAAAGCACTCTAAAGCAGTCTAATTCACTCTAAAGCAGTCTAATTCACTCTAAAGCAGTCTAAAGCAGTCTAAAGCAGTCTAAAGCAGTCTAAAGCACTCTAAAGCAGTCTAATTCATTCTAAATCACTCTAAAGCAGTCTAAAGCACTCTAATTCACTCTAAAGCACTCTAAAGCAGTCTAATTCACTCTAATGCAGTCTAAAGCAGTCTAAAGCAGTCTAAAGCAGTCTAAAGCAGTCTAAAGCAGTCTAAAGCAGTCTAAAGCACTCTAAAGCAGTCTAAAGCAGTCTAATTCACTCTAAAGCAGTCGTCTAAAGCACTCTAAAGCAGTCTAAAGCAGTCTAATTCACTCTAAAGCAGTCTAAAGCACTCTAAAGCACGCTAAAGCAGTCTAAAGCAGTCTAAAGCAGTCTAAAACAGTCTAAAGCAGTCTAATTCACTCTAAAGCAGTCTAAAGCACGCTAAAGCAGTCTAAAGCACTATAAAGCAGTCTAATTCACTCTAAAGCAGTCTAATTCACTCTAAAGCACTCTAAAGCAGTCTAAAGCAGTCTAAAGCAGTCTAAAGCAGTCTAAAGCAGTCTAATTCACTCTAAAGCAGTCTAATTCACTCTAAAGCTCTCTAAAGCAGTCTAAAGCACTCTAAAGCACTCTAAAGCAGTCTAATTCATTCTAAATCACTCTAAAGCAGTCTAAAGCAGTCTAATTCACTCTAAAGCACTCTAAAGCAGTCTAATTCACTCTAAAGCAGTCTAAAGCAGTCTAAAGCAGTCTAAAGCAGTCTAAAGCAGTCTAAAGCAGTCTAAAGCACTCTAAAGCAGTCTAAAGCAGTCTAATTCACTCTAAAGCAGTCTAAAGCACTCTAAAGCACGCTAAAGCAGTCTAAAGCAGTCTAATTCACTCTAAAGCAGTCTAAAGCACGCTAAAGCAGTCTAAAGCACTATAAAGCAGTCTAATTCACTCTAAAGCAGTCTAATTCACTCTAAAGCACTCTAAAGCAGTCTAAAGCAGTCTAAAGCACTCTAAAGCAGTCTAATTCATTCTAAATCACTCTGAAGCAGTGTAAAGCAGTCTAATTCACTCTAAAGCAGTCTAAAGCACTCTAAAGCAGTCTAATTCACTCTAAAGCAGTCTAAAGCAGTCTAAAGCAGTCTAAAGCAGTCTAAAGCAGTCTAAAGCAGTCTAAAGCAGTCTAAAGCAGTCTAAAGCACTCTAAAGCACTCTAAAGCAGTCTAAAGCAGTCTAAATCAGTCTAAAGCAGTCTAAAGCACTCTAAAGCCCGCTAAAGCAGTCTAAAGCAGTCTAATTCACTCTAAAGCAGTCTAAAGCAGTCTAAAGCAGTCTAAAGCAGTCTAAAGCACTCTAAAGCAGTCTAAAGCAGTCTAATGCACTCTAAAGCAGTCTAAAGCACTCTAAAGCACTCTAAAGCAGTCTAATTCAGTCTAAAGCAGTCTAATTCACTCTAAAGCAGTCTAAAGCACATCTAAAGCAGTCTAAAGCACTCTAAAGCAGTCTAATTCACTCTAAAGCAGTCTAATTCACTCTAAAGCACTCTAAAGCAGTCTAAAGCACTCTAAAGCACTCTAAAGCAGTCTATTGCATTCTAAATCACTCTGAAGCAGTCTAAAGCAGTCTAATTCACTCTAACGCAGTATAAAGCACTCTAAAGCAGTCTAATTCACTCTAAATCAGTCTAAAGCTGTCTCTAAAGCACTCTAAAGCAGTCTAAAGCAGTCTAAAGCAGTCTAATTCACTCTAAAAGCAGTCTAAAGCATCTAAAGCACGCTAAAGGCAGTCTAAAGCAGTCTAAAGCAGTCTAAAGCAGTCTAAAGCAGTCTAATTCACTCTAAAGCAGTCTAATTCACTAAAGCAGTCTAAAGCACTATAAAGCAGTCTAAAGCACTCTAAAGCAGTCTAATTCACTCTAAAGCACTCTAAGGCACTCTAAAGCAGTCCTAAAGCACTCTAAAGCAGTCTAATTCATTCTAAATCACTCTGAAGCAGTCTAAAGCAGTCTAATTCACTCTAAAGCAGTCTAAAGCACTCTAAAGCAGTCTAATTCACTCTAAAGCAGTCTAAAGCAGTCTAAAGCAGTCTAAAGCAGTCTAAAGCAGTCTAAAGCACGCTAAAGCACGCTAAAGCAGTCTAAAGCAGTCTAAAGCAGTCTAAAGCAGTCTAAAGCAGTCTAAAGCAGTCTAAAGCAGTCTAAAGCAGTCTAAAGCAGTCTAAAGCAGTCTAAAGCAGTCTAATTCACTCTAAAGCAGTCTAATTCACTCTAAAGCACTCTAAAGCAGTCTAAAGCAGTGTAAAGCACTATAAAGCAGTCTAATTCATTCTAAGTCACTATAAAGCAGTCTAAAGCACTTTAAATCACTCTAAAGCAGTGTAAAGCACTCTTAGGCAGTCTTAAGCAGTCTAAAGCACATCTCAGGACATAATAATTATGTCAGGACCATTATAATAGGCATACATGAAGTAGCATATCCAGATAGTAAACAATCACTTCGTTTTCCCGCCGCCAAGTCATGTTACAAATTCTCGTTCCCAGAAGCCTGCGGTCCCTTTAGCACAGTGGATCCGAATCCCAGCCCAAAGACCTGCGAAAACTGCATACTACCTTTATATGGTTAGATCAAACATAAGGTCATCGCATATATATCAGATGGGTATATAACACGTCAGACTCACTAAAATCACAGCCACATGGGAAAAAACACGTTTTGTGGGTGGTGAGGGAAATTTAAGTTGACCAGCGCGCTGCATTATATGGTCGTCCTTCCCTTCTTCGGGCTCTCTCGCTAAAGGCACTTAATACTTAATATGTAGCCTTCAATTACAGTAAAAAACGCTAGTGTTTTTCTTTTTCTTCGCCATCAACTAAGTAATCTAACAACAATGTGCACTGACCGAAACTACGTTGCTTTCCTGGCATCCAAAAGGCGTTTCAAAAAGAAATTATGCGATCTATTGGAAGGTAAGAAAGTTAATTAACAGCTGTCAAATATGACCGATGAATTGAATTTTCATAGTGCAACAACGTCTGTATATTTTAAAAGACTATGAAGGGTAAAATTCGTTGAATCTACAGTGTTTGTGACTGACAGATCTTTGTAAAATATTATCTTCAGAAAAAACGCTATTGATTGGAGGCTCACACTCAACCGTATTTAATGGAGGATATCCAAGAGTTTTATATAGCTGTCTTACCTAAATCTGGCCACACCGACTTTCAGTTTGAAACGATTGGTCCATATTCTGCGTGTGATTGAAAGTGAAGCCAGCAAAGACAACCGTAACGGTATTGCTCGGAAGTGTACTCTATGTGCAACTCGCATAATAATATGAACAGTTGGTTTTCAAGCAAAACTTTAATAACCTTCCAAAATATTTAGATGTAATATAAATTAAAATGTCCTGTGGATCGAGAGTCGAAAGCGGTGTGAAACATATACAGGTGGTAATTTAGTATACGAGTATAGTATATTCTACCGTTGTAATGTTTTTAGGTATAGTTTTCGTTTAAGAAAAGTAATTCCAGTTATAGTTTTATACTTTTAATTTAGACTTTTACTGCATGTCAGCATGTTTAGTGATGTTTAGTCACTGTTAATATTAAAGCCTCGATTTAACGTTCCTTATTTCCTACGCCTTCGTGTTGATTATGATCGTTATACCTTTTATTATTTCATTAATAGAATGGAAGTGTGCCTGATATATTACACGAATCACTGCCATGCATTTCCTCATTAGTGCCAGTGGAAACTTTAGCTTTGTCATCCACGCCAATCAGTAGTGCTTGTCGATCAATTGATGTTCCAGATTTAACTGAGTCTCCAGTTCAAAACAACAATGAAAAGGCAGTTTCCAATCCTACTTTGTGTGAGGAGTTAAGCAAAACAATTGTCAATGAGAAGAAGGCTAACTCACAATCTCCCAGGAATATACCTGTGAAGACTTGTGAGGCTCTACCTCAGAATTTGCCATTTCCTGAGAGTATGTCTATCAGTGTAGAAATGGCCATCAAAAAAGGATCTGTTGTACCAGAAAGAACACAGCTGATTGCGGACATCGGTGCATTCTACTTTAGTTTGTCAAGTCATCCAAGGCAAGGTGATTACAAAAGAATAGCCATATTGGTATGTGAGAAATTCCCAGAATTAAAGGATTCCAATCCTTCAAATTATTGGGTAAGTTTTTCCAATTCATATTTTATTGTATATGGTTAGATTTGTATATGTGACAAAATCTGTTAAATTACATTTAGAAAATAGTAATTAACATGGCCTGTTGCATATACAGTATTACTCTAAATCAAGAGCAGTTCATAGCACAACTTTATTCATTAATAAATTGAGTGATTACAATAATCATGGTAATTAGCCTTTTCCAATTGAGTGGAGTATTGGGTCCAGCCAAGACCACAAAGCATGTATGGATTGTTTGGAAGGACAGCAATCACAGCAAAAGTTCAGCAATGCAAATGAACTGTTCTTCCAAACAATCCATAGATGTTTTGCAGTTGCAACTTGACCCAGTGCTCAATTAGGAAATGGCTAATACAGTAGGTCATTATATATAGAAAACAAATATTTTTATAATTTATCTAACACTGCTGAAGTCAACACAAAAGGTGACTCTAAAGCGATTTGAGATAGCTCAACAGGTAGAGTGATGAACCAGTAATCAAAGGTGCAAGTTCAAATCCTGCTTGAGTCAACCTTTGTATTGACTACAGTAGTCTTGGATAAAGTATAGGGATGCACTGGATAGTGGGTTTTGCTATCTGGCTGGATACCAGATTTGCCGGATAGTTAAAAAAAAATCCAGCCAGATACTGGATATTTTTCTATGTAAGTCTAGGGCTGTTTTACAGGTTGAACTGCTTAAAAAGTATGGGATTGTTACAGTGTGGTGACTATCTTTGGGATTTTTTTTTTTTTAAATAAATTGGCTACAAATATTAATTTAGGCACCATTTTCTTTGTGGAAGTTTTAAGTTAACATGATTTTGTTAGTAGAATTTACTAATCCCACAAAATACATATGAAAATGGCAATCGACACAGGTTTTTCTGTATATTTTTAACACATTTTTCCGAAAATGAACTAGCCAGTATCCTGCCAGATAATAATTATCCATTATAGGCTGGATAGTATATCCTGCATGTGCTCCGACCCCTAATAACATATGGATTTAAAGTATTTGTTCTTCATGTTTCACTGAGGATAATTGTAACAATCAAGTAATATTTGGCATTTTACATCATTATATGAATCAATTGTTCTAAGTATTTAGACAATCGTGGGCTGTTTATATGAGGTGAGCCAGCCCAGTAAGCAGGATAGCCTGGTAAGCAAGATCTTTCTTTACTGCATGGCTATTTTCCTGTTAAAAGTTCCTCTGCATTTATGTGGCCAAGCAGGCTAGCCCATCTGGTAAGCGAGATGAAGATTTTCTCATGTAAACACTCGACAGGCTGGCTAGCTTACCAGGATGATTTTTCACCTAGCTTACCAGGATGTTGATGCCATCTATTGTTTTGGCTTTTCGTTGTTGTAAAATCATCCCGGTAGGTGGTATGAAATTCATTCATATACGGTAAAGACAAGCTAGAAATCATCTTGCTTACCAGGCTATCCTGCTTACTGGGCTATCCCACTTATCAGGCTGACCTCTCATATAAACAGCCACTTAGACTAGTTTAGTTGAGTGAAATGCGAAATATTACTTGACTGTAAAATACACCCTAAATAATTATTACTAATAATATTTATTGGCAATAGCTAACATAACTTATTGGCCAGAACACTGGATTTGCTTCAAATCACATTATGAACTGTGATTTGTAATCTTTATTTTGTATCTATAGGTATCAATACCAAAACAATTGAGCCAGTTCTTTAGGAACCTAAGACGCCGAACAGCCAGCAAGGCTTCATCAGAAAACAATTCTACCAATCAAAGTGCTTCCAAGAAAGCAAAGTTGTGTGATGAAGATGTCCCAGAGGCGCAAAAAAGAAACATGGAGCTGTTGAGAGATGAAGGAAGAGCTATGTCAAGTAAAACTTACAACAGTTTAATCGAAGACACTTTCCATGAGAGAAGGAAATTTATCCAAACCTCAGCCAAGTCAGCAACAGAAGTCTTGGCGATGTGTCCATACTTTGCCGAGACAAAAATTGTAAGTATCTTATTTTATACTCATGTTTTATACTCGTATACAAAAATACCACATGTATTTAAGGATGCACCCAATGGGTTAAACATACTGTAAGTAACCTGCAAGCAGAGCCTTCTTTTCCTTATTTCTTTGCTGAGAGAGAGGAAGAAAAGGAGGCTCTGCTGTATTCGTGTTTGACTTCCATTGTGCATGCATGTCAGTTGCTTCGTTTCAATCTCGAACCTAGTCCCAGTCATAGCAGAAAACAAAACGAGAACCGGTTAACAGGTCTTAAACGGGTTACTTCATCCTAAATCTTGGATGAAGCCAAACACGAATACAGCAGAGCCTACTTTTCTTCCTCTCTCTCAGCGAAGAAAAAAGGAAAAGAAGGCTCTGCTCGCAGGGTAAAACATAAGTTGGGTTTATTATAATTAATTTTTTTTAACATTTTCAGGTAAGAAAAGAAGTTGTCAGAATTTTGGACAAAGACATGCTTAAAGATGCAGAGAACAATTTAAACATTGCATTCAGAGTTGTGCTGGGCAAAGAACAAGACTACATAATGTCCAGTGAAGAGGTTGTCAAAGCTGTGGAAACAGTTGAGAGGTGAACAAGGAAAAAGAAAGGAAGAAGTGTTCTCAAATTTAAAGATGTAAGTATTTCTAAACACGCTGCTGCCCAGACTTACTAATGAAAAGAAATAGCAGGGTGAAGCTAGGACAACAACTTTATAATCACTATTTCATTGGAGTTAGGAATAACGGTTTATTTTTTCAAAGCCCAAGACCCCAATATACCCTCACTGTCATTTCCTGGGTGAGCCGGACGCAGATTTATACAGTATTGACTTATGCATACCAGAAGGGGAAAAAAATTACATGTAGTAAAACATTAATTACATGTAGTATCACTTGTCAGATTATTCAATGTATGTAATTATTCTTATATAGCCATCTACAAAGCCGGATGCAATGTTCCAAGACAAGCATGTTGAATTTCGTTTGGTTTGCCTTGGCTCTTCCGAGAAGATAGAGCAACTGTTCGTCGCTGGGGAAGATCAAGCATTTATTGAGTGTAAAGATGGAGATCTGGTGCAAGGATTAATCGATCTGATTTCAGCATATTATGTGTTTGATGTGGCCTACCCAGACAACATGGCAGGTATTCTTTTCTTCTTGCAAGATGTTGGCTTGCGTTCTACTGACAATATCTATAGAGGTACCAAGTATTCGTCTTTCATGTCTGAACTACGAGACAACATGTAATTATGTACAGTTGCCATCACTTATGTGCAATTCAAATAGTTTATTTCCGCTTGATTTTTGCTTATAAGCGGATCATAGCCAGAAATACTCGACATTTGAGTCTGCAAGACATACGTGTCTTTGTCAGCGTTTTACGTATAGCGCATGAGTATTCGGAATATTTCCTGATATACGATCCGGCAAATTTAATTAAAACAAGCAGACAACAAGCATTAATTCAATACCAAACGAAATAAAAGTAGTGTGCTGCGTAGGCAGTATTGAAACAACAATCGAAATACAGTAAGGTTAGATAACTGCCGAAACAGAGAACGTAGGAGTCTAACGTTTCGAGCGAAGGCCCTTCGTCAGAAAGAAACGTTTCTCTCCGACGAAGGGCCTTCGCTCGAAACGTTAGACTCCTACGTTCTCTGTTTCGGCAGTTATCTAACCTTACTATATTTCAATACCAAAAGAGTTTCGATACTGCAGTATATCGCGGAGTTATGGCAATTTTAAAACACGGATGTTTCGATTGTCGACCCAGAAGTTGTTGGTCATATAGACGAAATCGGAGTTTCGTCTGCGCATACAATCGGAGTCGGGATAAAACGTAGTTCGTTTATAACATGAGCCTGAAGTAGCCGTAGTAAATATGACATTTCTGATTTCAGAAACTTTTTAATGTTTAGGTATTCTATAAGGATAAACTTTGCTTATCGATTATCCTTGACAATATAAACGTAGTGTCTAAAAATAATGAACTCAAAACATGAAAAAACAGTCCCAGCCTATGTTACCTTCCCGTTATGCTTTAATAGACACGATGTAATTTGCATAGGGCCCCAAATTGAATAGGAAACTAATTTGCAAGTGGGCCTAAATGAAACTACGATTTGGTTTATGCTTTCTAAAATACAACAGCGAAATGGACAAGCGAAAGTAAGATAAAATGTCAAGCTATTATTTAAACCAACAACCTCAGACATTGTACTTACATGAACCGATTTCGCATGTTTGATTTTGTGGATGTTACGACTTCACGAGCGGTTTTAAATATGTAACTAGGAGTTTAATTCGCACTAACACAGACTAAACCATAGAGAACCAACACGATTTTATATATTTTCTGAGGGACAACCGAAAATTTGCCAATAGGGCTCAATTTTTAGTCCATGATATTCTTCAACATTAACCTTAACAATTTCTGATTTCGCATTTCGAGAAACAGCACATCATCTTTGTCTATTTCAAACAAATACGCGTGCCCCTATATAATTTCATATACAAATTGTGCGAGTTCGATGAGCCACATTGACCCGCGACGTGGTGTTGCGCAATCGTATGTCGCGTATTTCTGGCCATGTTTTGCATATAAACGGAAACGGACGAAAACTTTATATATATTCAACAACTTTTCCATAATATTAGGGACTTTTGCATATAAGCGGCAGCAACTGCATGTAGTTACATTATACCTTTATTATAAAAAGGACAATTTATAATAATTTCATTGCTATTTAGCTTTACTTGTATGGATATTTATTATTATAGTGCTAGCTGCATGCATAATACTTTTATCATAAAAAGGACAAACCTGCATGGATTTGCTATTTTTGTTGTATTAACTTAAACTATGTAAAATTAGTGTTTATTATTTAATAAATATATTTATCATATATGCATTCTGTGTATTTACCGTATATTTTTTATTTAACACAGCTGAAGGTGTGTTATTTCTAACACACCTTGTTAAACAACACATCTACTGCAAAGGTGTGTTGCATGACACACTATAGTGTGTTCTTCAATACAACTGAAGGTGTGTTACATAACACACCTGGGTGTGTTGAATAACACACCTTGGTGTGTTGAATAACACACCTTGGTGTGTTGCATAACACACCTTTCTAAAAACACACCTTAAAACGTGTCAAATTCTGGACAAACAGAAAACACACCTTAAGGTGTGTTATTGAACACACCAAGGTGTGTTGAATAACACACCAAGGTGTGTTGAATAACACACCTTAAAGCGTGTCAATTTCTGGACAAAAAAGGTGTGTTATTTGAACACACCTTTTTTTATAGATGGTGTAGAAAGGAAAGAAAGATAACGCGCTAACGTTGATAAGAGTGCATTGTTCAGCGTTAGTAGAATTGTGTAATGTAGCACTTCTTTTAGAGTTTATGTTGGAATATCTGTATGCATAGGTGAAATCGAACTTTATTCTATTTGTTATAAACATGCCTATATATTCACATGTAATGATATCATCGCCTTTTTGAATGGTTGTAAAAACTAAACATTTGATTGTGTGCATTGAACTAAACACGATATCGAAGCAGAGAAGACGCCTGGAGCGATCGAGTTCGTTAAATGTGCCGTTCCATCGTCTGTTATAAATCAGACTGATGAACCCGTTAGCCTTGATTCCATAGTTTTAATAATGACAGAACCAAACCGCCTCCACGCTATTTTTCTGCGCTATCATGGCAAAGTATTTAAGAAAACGAAGGAAATTGTGTAATTTCGTGTATATATATGATTGCGTGCGTATTAATCCGTGAGATAGTTATAACAATGACACAGCACGCACCGTGTCTGTCCACGGTATTTAATTTTCTGCGCTATTATTGTAAAGTATTTAAAAGAACGGGGGAAAGTGTATGATTGCGTACATGGTAATCAGTGAGATAGTTATGTTAACAATGACACAGAACACAACGTGTCTGACAACGTTATTTTTCTGCGCTATTATTACCAAGTATTCAAAAGAACGAGGGAAAGTGTATGATTGGATGCATAATATTTAAAAGAACGAGGGAATTAGTGTAGCTATGATTGTGTGTATGGTTTTTAGTGAGATAGTTAGAACGACACAGAATACGTCATGTCTGTCCATTGCATTTTTCTGCGCTATTATTGCAAAGTATTTAAAAGAACGAGGGAAAGTGTATGATTGCGTGCATAGTAATCAGTGAGATAGTTATAACAATGACACAGAGCACACCGTGTCTGAGCACGGTTTTTATTTTTCTGCGCTATTATTACCAAGTATTTAAAAGAACGAGGCAAAGTGTATGAATGCGTGCATGGTAATCAGTGAGATAGTTATGTTAACAATGACACAGAACACACCGTGTCTGTACACGGTACTTTTCTGCGCTATCATGGCAAAGTATTTAAAAGAACGGTGGAAAGTGTACGATTGCGGCATGGTTACCAGTTACATGACAATAGATAATGACACAGGCCAAACCATGACTAACCACGGTAGCTATTATTCTGTGCATCCATGGCAAAAGAAACCCGTTCAATGAATTTCTGTATGGAGTAATTATGGACTATGCGCTCTCTTGCATGAAGTGTATTCGTAAATATAGTATATAAGTGCACGATTATAAGAATGGAAGAAAAAACACCATGTCTGTATGCATGCGGAGCCGTGTAGAATTTCGATTCGAGCAAACCGAAGGAATCGAAGGAATCGAACGATTTGTGAACTCCCACGATGGTTTCACACACTCCAACTAAGCATGACGATATGGCGCGTTTATACTGTCACAACTCAATGCTATATATATGAATGGTTAACTAAATACAATATTAACTTAAATTAATCGCAAAGTGTCCATAGCTCAGTGTAAACCGGTTATTCCGATACTAGATTGTTTTAACCAGATTTACAATTCCTGCGATTCGTAACATTTTGACAATTCGTTTGATTTGAACGATTCGATAATTGGTTTTCGGATCGAGTAGAATGGAGTATACTGGACATGTATGAGGAACTTGGAAGTATATGACGAACCCATTAGATAAGAGGCATTGTTTTTTTTTTAATTGAAACTTAGATTGTATTTACTAAAGGGTTACTCTAGTTCATTGTCTTTCCGTGTTTCGTTTACATGAGTGCTAGGGTGGCCCTGGGGGTGGGGCTATCTTTTTGTTTACATAAGCCACGTAAACGCGTTTGCTAGGGTGACCCTGGCAGCCGGGTTATGTTTCAATGAAAAATAAAAGCGTAGCAGACAAAATGTCTTAATGATTTTGTGGCTGCCGTTCCTGTTCTTATACACCTTGTGAAGTCTTTTGAAGATATAAAGCAAATGACGTCAACAATAACCAGTGAACTCGATGTAAGTTAAAATCTGATACCTGGAACGCTAACGCGAAACAAAAGGGTGAGGCAAAACGTCCCAGGCCCCTGCGCGGTTTGCAGGTAGGATTCAGTCTCCCACAAAATGTTTTTTACACAGCCGCCCGTCTTGAGCGAACTGAAAAAAGGTTTGAAAAAATTATTAATTATTTTGTCCGATTCAACGTGCATTTAATGGTTTCCCATTGTTGTGCAGTGCTGTTTTTGTTTTATTTACTGTATAGCAGTCCAAAACTATACAGTAAATTAAGCTAGGAGTGAAAATAGACTGAGAAAACAGACGTCCTCTTGCTGGCTAGGATGAAAACAACCAGCTGAAAAGGTGAGAACAAAAGTGAGAAAGCTATTCTTGTACGAGTTTAAAGACGTATTGATACTTGATATTTCATAATATACATCTAATGCCATTTTCTTATTTCTGCTCCTTTAATTTTTTGTTCCACTGTGTTAAACGGTTTTTTGTGACTTATGGTATTTTAAGAAATAACTGACAACTAGAGTGTTTATTTTTCACGTTTACTTATGGCTAGTTGTTGTTTTCGGTACGAATGCGGAATGCTTTTTAAACAAAACGACACATGAAACTGGTACTAACTGCATATTCTATACTAAGTTTGTGTTGAATTTTTTGTATCCTCTTCGGAGTAACGAAACTCTAGTATATGGTTTATATTATTTATATAACGAAAATTTTGTCTAATTTCTAGACTGACGAACTTCGTACACGTTTTGTAAAGACAATGACCCTTACTATAGCAACAAATAAACAATTACGGCATACTTAGTTCTGCAGCATAGCACAACCAATTAAAATGTAAAATGTACGTTTAGCAAAGCTTGATAAAATGGTTCAATAAATAATTTTTCAAACCATTTTGAGCCTTAGCAGTTCGCTCAAGACCGGCGGCCGTGTAAAAAAACATTTTGTGGGGGACTGAAATCTACGCTGCAAACTCACTTTTTGCCCCACGAATGACTGGACGTTAGCATTCCAGACACTCTGCAAGTTTATTATTACATAAATGAAAGATGATTCCCTGTATTGACTAATAGGATTAATAGCCACCTGCAAATAAATATTCACAACAATACTACAAGAGTCATTTACATAATCTATTTTTAATGTTTCTATATTTGAAAATACATTATCATTAATTCTCTTGTTTTGGGTGAAGCTACTTCCAATGACACATCTTGATGTTCAGGGCTTCTCATAACCACATCATAGAATTCTCTTATCAATATAAACTCTATGTTTTTCCCTTATATAAAATGCATCGCAATGGACTCAGCACAGCAAAATTTGGGTTTGCCATCTTGAGAAGGAAACCACAGCCAACCTTTGTGGTAAAAAAACAGTTAAAATGTCAGTTACTCCAGTGTTTTTTGGAAGACAAGTAATGCTAATTGTGGTGGGAAAAATAAACAATAATAAATATTTACTTAAAATTATAGAAATGCAACTCCTCATATATAGAAGCCTTTAATATATACATGCATACAGTATTAACAAAAATCAACTGAACCCTTAACCTTGTGATCACTTTTGAAATCTCTCTAATCATTGAACAGTAATAACTATTACAATAACAGAGCAACAGGGCAACACTGTTACATAGGGTTACAATCTATATCCAGATTAACACCTGAACCTGCACTACAAAATACATAAATTAAAATCTGATACTAAAGCCAAGCCAATTACATGTATGTGTACAACCTCTAAAGGTAATAAACTAAAGATTACAGTCTACTAAGGTGATAGAGCAAAGATCACTTGCAGCAAGTTTTGATGACTAGTGAGATATGCTGAACTATTGAACTAGATAAGCAAGGGTAGCAAACTGAAAAATAGAAAAATACACATGCTATCAAAGTGGTGTTTGAAAGAGTCAAACTGAAAATACTACATTAGAAAACCATGTGAACCGTTTGAAGTAGCACAAAATTATCTTTGGTTTTTTAAAAATTAGAAACAATACTAATGCCAAGTTTTTCCATTAGCCCAGCAGATTATAGACAGTGTATCATAAACTCAAGTATCTAATTTATGGGTCCATGGGAGTGCGGCACCCATTTTTATAACATAGCTTTGATATAGCAACGTTTTTTATTGGCTGTCGTGCGTGCTCCATAACTCGATGGAGCACGGCAAAAAAGCGCGGGAAAAAATTTTAATTTTGTTTTAATTTTGTTGTTAAACTCAAAAATCTAGAGTTGGTCTCGCTATGCCTCGACCAACTCTTACGACTTTTTCGTGCTCTCCCAATTTCCCGCGTGCATCCATTTAACAATTAGACAACGAGGCCGAGTTTTCTATGAGCTGATAGTCAACGAGGCGAAGCCGAGTTGACTATCTGCTCATAGAAAACGAGGACCTGTTGTCTAATTGTTTTAGTATCAACCATAAACAACTTTTCTTTAACGTAAAGAAGTCTTATCAAACATTGTTCTAAATTTTCAGATAGTTTTACCTTTTTGTTTGCACCAGTCCCCCCATAAGCATAATGCGAGCAGTTCGAAGGCGTATGGTAAACAATCGCTCACAAAACACAAGATTGTCACTACTTTGCTTAAAATTTGGTGTAGATATACTCCATAGGCATAAGCGAATTCATTTTCTTATTCGAAAATGTCAAACTGAATATATTTCCATTACTTACGACCCAATGTTTTCTTCACTCGTACAAAAATTTTATCAGACGCCATGTTTAATTTTTTAGCCGAGTTTCCAGGTTTTGCTTGCGGCGTGAATATGCCGTGGCTTCTGATTGGTCAGAATAGGAGTATTCCAGCTATAAGAAGGTTTATCATTGGATAACGCTACTATGGCCTATCACCAATAGACCATGGTAGCTCAGCCAATCAGAAAGCCGGATTTGTAATAGACAACGAGTTGGTTGATACTAAAACTCGATGGAGCACGCTAAACCATGAGCCATTTCTTAAATAGTCAATGAGTCATTGACCTGTTAGGAAAATCAGGTGTCCAAATTAAAATACTAATTCAAAAAGTTATAATTAATATCTCACTGAATTTATGCGTTCATGTTAAAGATTCTTACTAAGTTATATAAATTGCATGTATAAGGTTTTATGCTAAAACTTTTCCAAATTTGAATTCCCATTTGGATTTAATAATCGGCAATAAATCAATCAAAACTTAAAGGAAACCCATCACAGTAAAGCATTTAATAACACGGCGTTTATACTACAAAATAAAGAGAGAAACAACTACACATGCGGACTTGGAAGACATTTGTTTACCGACTATTTTGTTAATACCGTGATTCGTGAAGCAAATACATAGGCAGGTATCTTTCGCAAAAAAAAAGCCTTTGTAAAAGGAATAAAGAGTTCAAAACACTTAAGTATTATATAAAACAAGACGCCTGCTTAGGCGTACACTCGGGCTACTGAGTGATTGCTGCAACCTGCTGAACCTTGGCATGCCGTAGCCCATGCACGGAACAGTGGACACAAACGTTTGTTTAAATGTACATAAATTTCAGACGCAATGAAGTTATAACACGTTCTACAATCGAGTAGGATATTCTATTTAGCTTAAATTCGGCCACATATTTATATTTTTTCAATAAAATTGCGAGAAAGTAACAGCAACCAGGTTTCTGTTGTCAAAATTCTAATTCTTTGCATAAAACAACAAACAAATATTTGACTTATGTAAAAATCACCTTCATAGACAAAAAAAAATTGGCAGGGAAAGTATATGGACATTTTACGGCAGATATCCTATACTAAATTTTGATGCTACCAGATTTTAATGGCAGCATAGCAGAGCTAAATTTACCATTTGCGCAGAAGTTTGTCAATGAAGCTTCTTTGAATATAAATGACAATGTGTACTAAATTTAACAATGAATGATGAGCTCAATTTTATTGCTGGACTTGGAGATGTTACTAAAAATGTAGCATATCCATTTATTATTATCTACTCAACTAACAATTATTCTGTCAACAATAAAAACAAAATATATTAAAATATTTTCTTAATCCCCCTCGAACTATCGAGGACTTCATACTTGGGGGAAATTACTGAAAATAGCTAGCATACTCATCAAATGAAACACAGAGAGCAATTTTTCTGTTAACAAGAAAAGCAAAATATATCAGAATATTTCCTTTAATCTAACCCATTAAATGTCCTCGAACTATCGAGGACCAACACACTATGGAGAAATTACTGAAAATGTAGCATATTTATCATTTGAAAATAGAGGAAACAATTTTTCTGTTAACAAAAAAAGCAAAATATATCAAAATATTTTCTTTAATCCAACCAATACATGTCCTCGAAGTATCGAAGACAGTTGCACTTGCAGAAAGTACTGAAAATGTAGCAACTATATGCATGAAAGTAACTGAGAGCAGACTGTACTATTAAAAATAAAAGCAAAATATACTGTACCAACCTAAAATAATTATATTCCTTGAATTGTCAAGAAAAACTGCACTTAGAGAAATTATTACTATTCATTGTAGCATATCAATCAAGTGAAACAAAAAGAACACTTTCTCTAATCAAACAAGAAAAGCAAAATACATGTACTGTACTGTATATCAAAATATTTTTAAAACAAATAAAGAAAAAACAAGTAGCATACAGCATATAAAGGACTGAAAGCTATAAAAATTGGTATAGCAGCATGATACAGTAATGTATATACACTACAGTACACTAAATCTACAGCACTGTAGCTACTGTAGGAAAACAGTGTGTTTTTGGCCTCTAAGGTACAAAATATTTGCCAATTGAATGTTTCACCTCGCTCTCTGAGCCACAAAACATAGTACTAATTTCCCAAAGTGCCATTTATACACATAAGCATTACATAATGTACCAGTATATAAGTTACAACTAATAAATTTTGAGTTGCAGTCATGGCATTAGAAGAGTTGAATGTTCATCAAGCTAAATTTAATACTCAGAAAAGATTTATGAGCCCCAGACAGAGTTCGAAGCTGCAACCTTCAAATGCCCTATTAGATGCTCTTCTGAGTAATTGAGCTTGATGAATGTCCACCAAATGTCAGTTACATTACACCAAGCTCGCAACTTAACAGATTAATACAGTGGAAGGGTTCCTAAAATATTTCTGCAATTCAATTGTTTGTCTTAAGCATTTGAATTTTTGAATTGAATTGAATTGAATTGAATTGAATTAAACTGAATTGCAATTGCAATTGAATTTAAGCAATGAACAACTTCCTACTTGGCATTTTATTGTTTTTTTGTTTTGTTTTTGACATAAACCAATTGGAAACCAATTATTAAAATCAAATTTTTGTCTAAGAGTTGAACTAAAAAAAAAGTTGTTCAACAAGTATCATCAATTAAATGAGTTAGTTAGGACAAGCAAATTAATTGCAGAGATATTTTAGGAACTTTTCTATTGCCACGACAGTAGGAGAGTGAGCACTCTTCAATTAACTATCGTACCAAAGTCTGACCTTCATTCCTTTACAGTATTTAAAAAATATTTCATCTGCCGTTTTGTGCCTGACTGGCGTTTAGACTCATCATCCAGTTCAAAAGCTGCTAAATATATACAACCTAAGGGTAGTACATCTGTCCATGGCTCTTTATTGTTAATAAACCAAGGCATCCACTTCTTATTCCATGATCCTTTCCAATAATGGATCTTGACAGTAGATTCATTTTTCTCTAATACTTTTCCAATAACTGGAGTTTTATTGTAATTTTGCAGTGAAACTGCAATAAAAGAATCAACTGCTACATGATCGCAAATATTGGTAACAGATGTCACACCAGATGGCTTTCTATAAGGCCCAGTGTAGACCTAGATTAAACAAAATATACACAGAATAAAGACATTGTAAGTTGACTAATTTGTGAGTTTGCAAACTGTAAATTTGTGATTACTATTTACTAACAAAAAATGCTTAGCTCAGATGAGGATGCAACCATTGAGTAATTAGTTACTAAGACTTAGTTAGTACTAAGGGCAAAGCAGCTACTGTAGAGAAAAGGGGCCAGCGTTAAGTTATTCCTTAGTAATGGAGTGCTTGAATAATGTGTTAAGAGATTGGCTCTCGCAAAACAACTTCATACAACTTTGGACATTAGCCAATTAGATTTGTCAAAAAGAAAAATCACATGGTCCATTTTATTTACTTTATGCGGAAAGGTCTATGTAGTGTAGTAGTTAAATATAAGTGGCTGATCTTTATGGACATTTACAATGGCAAGCCCAAGGAGATCATTGTAGATGCATAAAGATTGGGCACAAATATTTTAACTTACTTATCAAATTCGTAGGAAAGGTTAAGGATAAGATCATTTTAAGTCAGAAAAAGCTGAATTTGAGCCACTTGTGTCTTATATTTCTATCTTGTTCTATTTACTATCCCACAGTTGCAGAGGCCATGTTTGTGCTCCTGTAGCCTGGGTGACTGCCTTTGTCCTCCTGTACCCTGGGTGACTGCCTTTGTCCTACGGTGCTTTGATGTCGTACTGTTGCTGGGGATCTGCGTTGCGCTACGTTGCTGTCATCAGCAGTTGCGGCGGGCTCCTTTGGCTACTTTGCTATACTGCAGTTGTGGGAGACTGTAGGTGTGTTTTACGGCTGCCGTACAGTCGTTGGGAACTGTATTGTGCTTCCTGCTGCCATACTGTCACTGGGGCGGTGTATTTGTGCTCCCCTGCCATTGCCCTGTTTTGCAGGGGTCTCTTTAATTGTATTGGCGATGTCGTTATGCGGGTCTGTACTGTGCAACACTGCTTATCGTACAGGCGTTGGGGGCCTGTATTTGTGCTCCCCTGCTGTTGCACTGTCATGTGGCGGTCCTCAGTGTGTGCGGGTCCGTACTGTGCAACATTGCCATACAGACGTTGGGGGTCTGTATTTGTGCTCCCCTGCTGTTGCACAGTCAAGTGGGGGGTCCTCAGAGTGTGTGGGTCCGTACTGTGCAACTTTGCCATACAGACGTTGGGGGTCTGTATTTGTGCTCCCTGCTGTTGCACAGTCATGTGGGGGTTCCTCTGGTCCTGGCCTGTTCGCTTGTGTGTTTCGCGCCAGTACATCTGGTCTGTTCCCCGGCTACTCCGGTAGGGTGTGTTCTTGGCTACTCCAAGAAAATGTGCAGTAGTGTGCTGTAATTTTGTGTAGTAGTAGCTTGTGCCTAGCTGTTGGTAATTTGTGTTGCCATGCCCGTACATCGGGTCTGTTCCCCGGCTACTCTGGGTGATAACTTAATTTTGTAGGGTGTGTTCTTGGCTACTGCGAGAAAATGTGCCGTAGTGTGCTGTAATGTGTAGTAGCTTGTGCTTAACAGTACCGGCTTGTCCGTTTTTTGCTTAGTGTAATTTAAGTTCATTGGGCTCTTCTGCTGCTCGTAAGTCCAGCTCGTTGCTTGCCGTTGTTTGCAATGTACTTGTCTACCTGCTCTGGAAAGGGCCCGTTTGTTGCTTTTCTATGTTGCAGGCGTGGGCCTTTGCTTCTGTCTTTGCGTACAGGTTCTGTTCATTGATGGTCACCTGGATGTTGGTCGTTCAATTGCAGCTTTCGCTAGTTCTCTGTTGGTTGGCCCCTGGTGGCTTTCTTAGGTGCAGGTCGGTATGGTAATTTCGGAACCATTGATTATCATTTGGTAAGTTACTTCTCCACTTTATGTGTGACAGTAGTTCTGTTAGGAGAGGGTAATTCTCGGTGCTGTGTGAGCTGCTCTACCTATAAGACCGTTCCCGTCTTGGTGGATCGCCTGTTCCTGTAAACTGTTCCTCAGCTATTAGGGCAAACCCTCTCCGACGAAGCTACACCCTCCAAAAGTCGTAGTTTACATTACTGTATCCTTGTTAGGCACACTAGTGCGGGTACAGTAGTTAATGGCGTGGTATCAAGCCCTATGCCAGACATTGCAGGATTGTTAATGCGTTCAAGCTCGTGCGAATCTGAATCGAAGCCTTTCCGTAATTTCCGTTCTTATATCGGAGATCATACCTGGCAATAAACGTATGGTATTTCGAAGACGCAAATCTCTTCAGTCGTTTTCCCGTCAGTTCCGTGTGTAAACGCAACAAAAACCCGTGTAAGTATGGTTCGATTTCATTGAAATACCGTTTTTTCTTTCGATTTTACGGTTTTTTCGGTTTTTCGGTTTTCCTCCAAAAGCAACATCGGTTAAATCGGTTTTCAAAAAACATCGGGGTTTTTCGGTTTATCGATTAACCGCCTCACCCTAAAGTGCACAGTATACCTTTTTAATGATTTGTTTATACTTAATTAATGAAGCACATACTGACATACGTATGCTTATTTCTTGTATATTCTGGTCTTAAGTTTATAAGCTTACAGTCAAACCGTCCAATGTTCTCTTGCATGCTACATTGCAATATTGCTCTGCAACATTGCAATGTTGATTGTCAATTTCACTTGAGCAACTTGCCAACGTCTAGTGCAGATTCCGCTTAACAGATTCCCTTAAAAACTCGTCTTTCTTTTAGATAAATACAAAGTCATGTTTAAAATATTACTGTTACTGAGTAGGAGTATTTTTTGCCAGGTAAATAGTAGTTTGAATTAGGAAATTTTGAATTTCTGGTATGAACCTTGCTGGAACTTTGGCAAGTTGCTCAGACCAACTCATCAATCAACATTGCAATGTAGCGTGGGAATATTGCAATGTAGCATGCGAAAGAACATCCGTTTTGACTGTAAATTGTTTACCTAAACTAATACTTTCTCATACAGACCTCACTCGCAGTTACAGTGAATCTGAGTGTTCCCTTTCATGCTACTTCGCTCGAGCACCTTGCAAATCTCTTGTGAAGAAAGGCTTCTCTTTCTTTCAAGAAAGTATATACAAACTCATATCTAAAATCTTGCTGCTGTGTGAGTAGGAAGTATTTTCTGCCATGTAAATAGTAGTTTAAATAAGAGAATGTTCAATTTCTGGTATAAATCTTCTTGAAACACTTGCAAGTTGCTCAGACCAACTTGTCCATCAATGTTGTGTGGGGAAATTGCAATGTGGCATGAAGGAGAACCCCCCAGTTTGACTGTAAGAAATCTTTCATTACAGCCAAACCGGTTGGCCTGAGCAAAATTGCAAACGTTCCAGCAAGGTTCATACCAGAAATTCAATAGAAATTCAAAATTTCCTGATTCAAACTAACTATTTACCTGGCAAAAAATACTCCTATTCAGCAACAGTAATATTTTAAACATGACTTTGTATTTATCTAAAAGAAAGATGAGCTTTTAATGGAATCTGTTGAGCTGAATCTGCACAAGACATTTGCAAGTTGCTCAAGTGAAATTGACAATCAACATTGCAATGTCGCGGAGCAATATTGCAATGTAGTTTGACTGTAACTCATTCCTGTTGAACACAATCTTTATCAGATTATTTTGGCCAATGCCAGACAATTTTATTTATTAAGTGAATAGGCAGGGATGGTTTTGTGTGTTAATTTTCATTTTTTAGGATATGTACAGAATAGATTAACTGAATGGATACTGATACATTACTAAACACATTTTACATAATTGTAAATTCGTCCATGAACTTAACAACACCCTTTCAATTTGTGTTTTTGTAGTTATCCAACCAGACTTCAACTCATTGAAATTGTTCAGCTAGTGATAAAAGTCTATCCTTTTTTAAAGGATAAATCTATTGGATCTGGCTATGTACGTCTACACTGAATATTTTATTTCCATTCATACTACAGTATTAGATGATCAACAGTGTGCAATATGCATTTTGCACATTATTTTGTCCAAAATATGATGAACTGTACATCAAATTGAAGTTATAATTATTTGTTTCTTGAAGCTTTGCATGTGGTTTTATAAAGCATTTGTGGACAGTGGATACTTAATTCACACCATTATATATTTGTTTTTGGAAAGAGGGTCTAGTCTGCCTATTGTAGATGAAACATCAACAAGGTTACATGTAGGTCTAAAGGTAATTCATTAATCATGCAATATTTTTAAACTAATTTAAGTAAGAAAGCTGTTAAAAATTGTTGCAAAATTGTCAGTTTAAGTATTAAGTAAGGACACAATTTTGTTGTAGTATTGTAATTTAATGTTTTTGATATTATGCTTATTTTATTGAAAAGTATATGTATATATTCTTAAGTTTTATTTGTAATTAATTTATTATTGAGTCGGTTTTCTTTGTTCTTCCCAGGTCTTTATATCGCATATAAGCTCATATTCCTAGTGCAATCATGCGGAACATTGGCTATATAAGTACTGAGATTCAAATTAGTCAGGGTCAGTTTGTTCAACGCTTTACCCGAAAGGAACAGTTTCGTCATGGCTGAAGCTGACGCCCAAATACCACAAGATGTACCAGTCGTCTTGCTGCCGCAAGTCGACCCTCCAGTTCATGAACACGTTCAACTTCCAGTAGACGTTCCGCCTCAAGTCGTAGTTCCACCACCACGGCAAGCTCCCCTGGGGGCGGTATGTATTTGCTCTATATATGAGAAGTTGGTACTTTTGTGGTCTTTTAAAACCCTTCGTTCGTTTGGTCGGGGCCGAACAGTTTGTCATCTTATTACATCTTAAAAGGGTTAACTACAGCCGGGTGGCATGTTACACCATGGGCCGGCTTATGCGAGTTGTTTAATTGAACGGGATTTTGAAAATTCATTTCCCACAGATTCTGGTGGTAGCCAGCCGTATTGTCTCGCATCGTTTGAGACGAAGACGTTTATTAGTCGCTATATATATATCGTTTATAATTTGAGCTTTCGTTATTCGTGAGTTTGGTTGTGGTCAAGAGGAAGCACGTTTTGTTCGCTTTGAATAGTTAATTCACCCTCACCCACTTTACATAAAAATTATATTGATTTGAGGTGTGGTTCGTTTATACACTATTCGTTACTTTATAATTAGCGTTTCCGCCTTACCAATGACTCGGTAGCGGCCGAGGGGGTTATTTACTTATGCCATAATATGCCTTACAAGTGACTTGGTAGCGACCAAGCATTATTTACTTATCGTGTATGCCTTACAAATGACTCAGTAGCGGCCGAGAAGATTGTTGATTTATGGCGTATGCCTTACAAATGACTTGGTAACGGCCAAGGCGAATATTTACTTATCGCGTGTGCTTTACAAATGAATCGGTAGCGGCCGAGAAGATTGTTGATTTATGGCGTATGCCTTACAAATGACTTGGTAGCGGCCAAGGCGAATATTTACTTATCGCGTGTGTTTTACAAATGAATCGGTAGCGGCCGAGAAGATTGTTGATTTATGGCGTATGCCTTATAAATGAATCGGTAGCGGCCGATACGTTTATTTTGCTTGTACAGACGTGGTCGGTTTCACAGCTAATTCGATTTGGGGCCAATGGACTACTGTTTTACTCTATAGTTGTGAGTTGAGTCTTATAAACGATCCGGTAGTGGCCGAGGAGATTAATTCCTTGTGTTATGTTTACAGCTAAGTTGGTTTGGGGCCAAGCAGCTGCCATGGTTTATCTCTTACAAATTGCTCGGTAGCGGCCGAGGAGATTCTTTACTTATGGCATATGCCTTCCAAATGACTTGGTAGCAGCCAAGGAGAATATTTACTTATCGCGTGTGCTTTACAAATGAATCGTTAGCGGCCGAGACGTTTATTTTGCTTGTACAGACGTAGTCGGTTTCACCGCTAATTCGATTTGGGGCCAATAGACTACTGTTTTACTCTATAGTTATGAGTTAAGTCTTATAAACGATCCGGTAGTGGCCAAGGGGATCAATTCCTTGTGTTATGTTTACAGCTAAGTTGGTTTGGGGCCAAGCAGCTGCCATGGTTTATCTCTTACTAATTGCTTGGTAGCGGCCGGAGAGATTCTTTGCTTAAAGCTATTTGTTGCACAGAATTGGGAATGTTAAGCTAAACTAACTCAAGGTTAGTTTATCTTATCCGACGGTACGAACAACGCCTAATTGTACTCTATGGCTCTAATTTGGTTGTGTGAGGTTCTGTGATTGTATCTGCTCATGAATAATTATGTATTAAACGTGCCAGTGGGTTTTTTCCCACATGGTTATTAGTGTTATTAAAAAATAACCAGACCCAACCATTGCTGGACTCAGGTGCGGGCGACTTATGCCTTTTATGCCCCTCGGGGTTGCCTGGGGCCGGCAGTGGAGTGGGCGATCTTTCAGTGGTTTCGGGTCGGGTTTTTGCTTTGGGCTTACCCAGTTTTCCTTCCCTTAGGATCTTCTCGCGACAAAGCGTCAGAGAATCCACAACGCGCAGTTGTTTTACAGCAGAAAACACCCTAAACCTAGTATTCAATGGTGTAATTCGCACGGTTCGCCCCCAATGGTTTGTCGGTCCCAGGCCCTCTCTGGGTATGGTGTCAGATGGCCAGGTTCTAGCCAGTTCAAAAGATGTCATATTCCGTGATCCGTCATCTTTTGTACCAGGGGAATTACATAGTCATTATGATGAATGGGAAAAAGTCGCTCTTCGGGGAGAAGCGGATGAAGTTCTGTCCTTCATCAAACACGGCGTAGATGTATGGGCGTATCTTCGGCCGTATAAGGGCACCTACGCGGGTCAGAACTACGAGTCACCTTTTGCCCCTCCTAGAGAATTCCCAAACAGCCCATCCCGTGGAAACTTCAAGGATTTCGTTGCTGTTACTATCTAAGAACGAGCACGAACGGGGTCATTAATATTTCCATCCATGTAACAACTTAGTCGGTTTAAAACCTTTCTTTACCGCCTCGTCAATAGGCTTAGATTGGGGAAACGGAATGAGTTTTGGGTATGGGTTTCAGTTGCGGGTAGTGAGGTGGTAGGGTAAGGGTTTGAGTTACGGGTAGTGAGGTGGTAGGGTAAGACCCGGGGGTATTAGGAATTAGCGATTGGGAGGTGACTACTCCGGCGATAGGGCTCACATTTCCCATAACTCTCTGTCTGTGAGCCAATGGGAGCAAGAGGGCAGTTGGAATAGATTACTATTCCTAGTGCAATCATGCGGAACATTGGCTATATAAGTACTGAGATTCAAATTAGTCAGGGTCAGTTTGTTCAACGCGATCCCGTGAGGGTTTAGTTAGGAAGACCTGCAGTTATAGTAGTGTTATTATCGCATTGCAAGATTTCTCACACGTGACTCCATAGGCTCGGAAGTGAAGTTCTTATAATCATGGGGGGGGGGGGGCAGTTGGAATAGATTACTATACAACTCGAGCTCATGAGTAGTAATACCCCCCCCTCCCCCCACATATAGCGCCCAAAGGGATGCCGCCTAATTAATTATTCAATTTTTATTTATTCATTCTCAGGCTCCTTTGGGACCTGCTAACCCTAACCTCATTATTTATGCATACGTCATTATTTCTCAGGCTCCTTTGAGACCTCCAAACCCTAACCTCATTATTTATATGCTTACATCATTATTTCTCAGGCTCCTTTGGGACTTCCTAACCCTGACTTTTCCCCCCCTAACCCCAGCTTTTATCCAACCCCCCTGTATTCATACGTCACTCCCGAATGGTCTCCGACTAATTTCCGAAGTTCTGGGTTACGTCATTATCAAAAGGCACTAGACTTATATCCTTATAAGTAATAGTAATTACCTTTTCATTTATACACTTTACCCTACTGACAGTCAACACTTGTGGGACCTGTAGACGTACAGAGTATCGTACAGTAAACTTTAACAAAATAGACGTTCTTTACAAGGAACTAAAGAGAAATTGATAGAGACACTTTATATTTTTTATCTGAATCCTTGTCTGGAGGAATAGAGAGAGTTTTGAACAGTCTAAATGTCTGAATCGGCTGAGATAACTTCGCTCGAATATTACTTGAATAAGCTATGAATATTATATTAGAACCTGAACAGAGTAAGTCATCCTAGAATCCTTGTTAACTAAACCCTCGTTTATAAGCGAAGAAATCGTAGAAAGATAGAATGAAGAATCACTTCGAAAAGCCGTAAGAACGATTTTAAGTGTCGAAATATAAAGGCAAAGCGATTTATTACTTTGAAAGCGTTGCTACGCTTTCTGTTACTAAGTGTGATATTTGCATATTTATCCTCAGTGCACGTGCAGGAGACAAAAGAGAAACTCATTAGGGATCATTAAGAGGATTAAGCGCTTGGGCAAGTCTAGGCAAGAAGGTCATTAACTGTTACCATAGCAAAACCGCGTGCGTCCTTCATTCGCCTCAGGTTCCTTTGAGACCCTCTACTGTTACTCAACCCCCCTGGTTTTCACTACGTCATATCAGATAGCTTTCCGACTAATTTCCGAAGATCCTCATTATCAAAAGATGCTCGACTTATATAAGTAATAGGACCAAATTTCATTTATGCACTTTACCTTACTGATCGACAGTCAGCAGTTGTGGGGCATGTTATAATATTCAAACAGAATAAGTCATCCTAGAATCATTGGTTGCTAAACCCTTGTTTATAAGTGAAGAAATCGCGAGAAGATAGAATGAGAAATCACTTTGAGAAGTCGTATATAAGAAGAACTTAAGATAGTGTCAGAAATCAATTCGAAAAGCCGTGAGCTAAGGGGTTTAAAACGTATTAACACTAGCACATAGCAACGTAAAGCTTGTATGTGAATATTACATTAGATATTTGGTTCGCTTTTGTAGTGTTTATACGTTTAAGAACTGTGAAAGTTCCACAAGTCCGGCACAGTGGCATCAGCTTTCTGGGGTTTCCGGAGTATACATCTCCTATTTTAAATCTTTAGGCATTATGAGAATATTTCGTTTGTATTCTTTCAACGAATTGGTGGCTCTTAAAAGATTATAGGTTTTAGAATGTGATTTGTTTAAAGAAACATTTTTGTAATATGACTAAATAACGAAATAAAGTTTAAAAAATATATAATTTCATATTTACAATCACATAAAGCTCCTATTATTTACAAACACGCAAAAGTTAACATCTATAAGTGTCAAAATTATTTACAATCACTTGCCGTTTAATCGCAGATTGAATTTATTCTCTTTTACATGATGGCAAAAATATTTCGTAGTTTGCATAGGGGTGTGTGTGATGAAGTGAACTCTACAACCTTATGCTTGGTGAAAATATTATCAGTATATTTCATTTGTATTCTTCCGAACGAATTGGTGGCTCTTAAAAGAGCCGTTTTTGTTTTGTTTTGGGTTATATCGCAACCCGGAGACAGCCACATGTTGTTGATTGCCCGCAAAACATTGCGGCATTCACGCTCTGAATAACTTTATTTAAGTGTCAATGTATTTAGCTATGTATTACAGCTAATTGGGGACACGTTAAGTAACCTCCATTAAGTATCCTCCTTAACTCCTTCGCACATACCTCATGAATCGTAGATTGACAGCAGTATGTCTTTAACAGGTTCTCCTGTACCCCCTCAGTTTGGGCTAAGCATAAGAAGCAAAACTTTGATGTATCGTACTTCCTTCTGCAATAGGCGCACCGAAATTCTTCATCTTGGGCTGAAAAAGTGCTTATCCACTTTTGCAAACATTTTGCATGTGCATAATGTTTACAACAGGGAGTTGATAAAGCTCCTCGTTCTCATCTTCTGATGCTCTCTAAACAGAAGTGGCACTCTTCTTCTTCTTTTGCGTCTGGATTCTTGGCGGTTACCAATGGTCCGAACAGTTCAAATATTTTACTTGGAAAATTTGATCAGGTGATGGTAACACTCCAACTTGGTCCATACTCATCCGCAATGTTTGAGTGTAATGGTGATGCTATGTGGTTCGTTCCGTATTTATAATGTTAGAACATGTTTACTTTAATTATCATTAATTATGTCATGTCGAACTGAAAGTTTTGGTGTTCTATTTTCTCTAGTATTCTGAAGTCAAAGGCTATAGACCACTTCATGTGGGTGTTTCAGAACGTATACGCCAATTCTACTTATCAAGCCCTCGCGACCAAAAAATTATTCACGCCCTAAATCTATGAATGTTTTTCCTTATGATGCCAATACTTGTAGAAACTTATCAAAATACTATATTTTTAATACTAAACTTGTAGTTTATAGAGCCTGCATTACCCCACATTCCTCACTCTTTTTATGCAATGTGTGTGTGTGTTTTTCAGAACGTATACGCAAACTCTACTTATAAGCCCACGCGACCAAACAATTATTCACACCCTAAATCTATGAATGTTTTTCCTTATGATGCCAATATTTGTAGAAACTTATCAAAATACTATATTTTTAATACTAACTTGTAATTTAGAGCTTGCATTACCCCACATTCCTCAATCTTTTTTATGGAATGTGTGTGTGTGTGTGTGTTTTTTCAGAACGTATACGCCAACTCTACTTATCAAGCCCACGCGACCAAACAATTATTCACACCCTAAATCTATGAATGTTTTTCCTAATGATGCCAATATTTGTAGAAATTTATCAAAATACTATATTTTTAATACTAAACGTGTAATTTAGATCTTGGATTACCCCACATTCCTCACTCTGACTTACTCTGTTCGAATATAATATTCATGATATGCTATTAACTCATGAGTAAACTATAATATAACTCCACAAGACCTTTTATACGAGAGTTGATAAGCGGTAGCTTATACATTTAACATGTACCAAAGGAATATCAGAAAGACATATACATTATTTGTAAATACTTTATTTAAATTCAGCATAGTACAGAAGATAATGTTTCAACGATTCAACAGTAACTTTAATTCTTATAATTGGTGTCATTCCATTACTATGGCGTTTAGATTGATTGTAGGAGTACACTAGTTTTTGTAATACTGGTTTCTTTCGTTTGATGAAATCTAAACATATATTCAAAATGCACAGCCGTATATCGGCATCTCTATTTAACGGAATCAACGGAATCGACGGAATCAACGGAATCAACGGAATCTGCCGGAAATTTGGTTAATCGCTTACTAACAAACGGTTAATAAAATACATTTATTTACGTTTATTAGCTGAGACTGAAACTGATCTGTTGTCGATACTTCAAGTAAGGTTATTGGATTAGACATATTACGTACATATATACGCGTAATTGTTGAAAGAGATTTTATATTTTTTATTGCTATGATTGCGCAAATATACGTGTCTCATTTTACTAAGTGTTAAGTCGAACACAACCTGTGGGTTGATTAACAGAAAAAGATTTTCGATTTTTAATTAAGGATCATAGCAAAACCACCTTTTGAAGCTTGGTTAAATGTAAATAAAAAAATCAGGGGTCTTCATTTATAAAGATATATATATATATATATATATATATATATATATATACAAGTTCTCTGTCTGTTGAACCCATTCTTTGAATCATAAACACGGGTATTTTTATTAAGACGTTTTCAGCACGTAGAAGGTATATACTATTGCGTCATGATTGCACAAATGCAACAAATAAATTTTGTAATAAAATTTTGTAGACAAATTTACTAAATATTTCCTGTCATCAGTGCCGAGTAAACACTTTGCCGCGCGCATGAAATGTCCAAAACATGTATATCTTCCGCCTAAATATTATTTGTGCCGCTAGAAGGAAATTATGTGCGTAAATTTTAGCGTATTTTACGACCCTCGACCAACTACCCTCGATACTCGACCAAAACCCAAACTCCTCCAGGAAGACCTAATTTTGAGGGGTAGTGTGGCCGTCTTTCTTACATGCCTTTATTTACTAGGGGATTAGGGATATAAGATTTATATTTTAAAAAATTGCACAATATTTTCAAAGATGTGTTTTATAGCATAGTCAAAAACATGCGTGAATGTTTAATATGATCTAATTCATACATATGTTGAAGCTTCGAGCTTTAGTTCACTTAGGCAACTGTATGGTTAAAATCCAATATAACTATCCAATCAACAATTTATTTGTTGCATTTGTGCAATCCATGATGCAATAGTACCTTCTACGTGCGGAAAACGCTAAATGTAATCGTCTTAATAAAAATACCCGTGTTTATAATTCAAAGAATGAGTTCAACAGACAGAGCACTTGTGTATTTATATCTTTATAAATGAGACCCTTGATTTTTTTATTTACATTTAACCAAGCTTCTAAAGGTGGTTTTGCTATGATCCTTAGTTAAAAATCGAAATTTTTTTTCTGTTAATCAACCCACAGGTTGTGTCCGACTTAACACTTAGTAAATTTAAAATGAGACACGTATATTTGCGCAATCATAGCAATCATATCAAAAATATAAAATCTCTTTCAACAATTACGCGTATATATGTACGTAATATGTCTAATCCAATAACCTTACTTGAAGTATCGACGACAGATCAGTTTCACTCTCAGCTAATAAACGTAAATAAATGTATTTTATTAACCCTTTGTTAGTAAGCGATTAACCAAATTTCCGACAGATTCCGTTGATTCCGTCGATTCCGTTGATTCCGTTGATTCCGTTAAACAGAGATGCCAGTCCTATATAGCCTTTAATAAACCATTATCAGTAGGTCTCAATGTCGCTTTTCTCAGGTATTCGGCACGTATTTTTATACCCTGGGTTGATATACATAATGTGTATCAGTCGGAAATATCCCGGATCTTACTCGGATTTCATCGGGAAATGTCAGCGTGAGATCGACAAACAGGTAAGAATACGGCTCTTTGGTTGCCATCTGGTAGGCTTGCTGGAAAAGCTTTGTGTTGTCGGGATACAACTGTTTGGCAAGATGAGTCACTTGACTTGCATCACGAACATTTTTTGTGAGGACAAAGTAAGTAGCGTTGAGAGAGATGGTACGATGGTCTTTGCTCTGATGAAACAAATTTTGCACAATATAAATCACGCTGAGATTACCATGATGGGATTTCTTCGTGGACAGTTTGGAAATAATCGTATCTTTTTCACCCATCATATCATCAATGATAAATAGATTTCTTATTTGGGGATTAATACTATCCAATATAGATTCGGATAAACCTTGCACAAACTGAATCCCAGGAATAAGAAGTTCCATTTTAGCAAACGTGTCTTGGTAATCAGAATAAAAATAAATGATATTTTCTGGGACAGGGTCGATCATGATTTGGGCGTTGACTAACAATTCCTTGACAAAGGTTGTCATCCCAGTCTTGGTCCCACCAGAGACAAAGAGCCCAAAGGGATAAGTTAATTGTATGGAGTATGTCTTTTTGTTGTCTTGGTAATTCGATGCGTTTCCATCAAATGGAGAATATTTAAATGTAGAATCAGTAGACATCGCTTGTATTGGCCGATCTCCCCCATGCAGGACCTTTAGGTGACGTTGTAAATTAAACTGTCTTGAAAAGCTCTTTCCGCAAATAATTCAATTACAGTATATAATGCCAGATAGGCAATGGCCAAATTCAAAAGTGAATCATGACAGATTTTGAGATTTGATACTAATTCATATCTCTTGGTATAAAATGTCACTGCAAACATCTACTAAACCACGTATTTCTTATATGTTGTTTTTTTTGTATTAAATATGGCACTGAAAAACAAAATATATTTTCTCAGGAATTCATTGGAACGTTGACTGTGAATCAAAAGGACAGAGTGCTGCTTGAGCTTTTGACCAATGGGAAAGGCAGTCTCGATTATGCAAAAAATATTGCTGAATTTGGCGGAGAACCACCCATAATCCCCTCAACAAGGCCATCCTGGTGTAAATGTGGAGTATGTCACCCTATGCCAACTGAGGAAGAAAACAAGTGTTGTGGGAATGTAAGGTGTCTCACATCATTTGTTACATTTCAAAATGTTTGCGCGGACAGGGATGTTTTGGTTATGGCAATCAGAGGGAGAAGTGACATTAGAACAGAGAATAGAATAGAATAGAGGAACCCGACTATGGCACAAACAGTTTCAGGAAGGCGGCATATCGCCAACATATTCTCTGGCGATATAAGAAGTTAGTACGGGGTAACAGGAAAGTGTGTCCATCATGTGTTGTTTTAGCAATAAGACAAATCTACCCTGCAGATGATGGTGTCTATATGGGATTTAGGAGAGCTTGACATGTTTATCTGCATAATTTAAAGTGTATTCTTAAATTTTAGTCTTAATTTTTAACTCAGATATGAGTCAAGGTGTTTATTTTCTGTTTATCTTTCACTAATGTCAAATAAACAGTCTATATGGAAACAAATTGCCTGAGATTTGCTTACTGACCTAGTGAAGGAATGAAGTTTTTACTGATAAACAAACAAAAGGGAAATAGTGACCAGTATAATGTTAAATATTAAAGGTATTATGGCTTATATTATGGTCTCAAATTATTCAGCATTTGCCATGCTGAACTGGAGTGAAAATGATCACTGTATTTTCATTTTCACACCAATTCAGCATTAAACAAACATGATAAAAGCTGAATAATTTGAGACCAACATAAGACCTTACAGTACTATACAATAACATGTCAGGTGACCCCTTCATGAGTACAAATATGTGGCATTAGCCAGGTTAAAGTCCTAAAATGGTACAATCTGTGATTAGGGCAACAGTTATAATAGGTGAGTTTTGGAGTGTTGCACGCACCTCACTTTTCATAGGAGTTGGTGGGCTCCTGGCTGGCTACACTCAAAGTAAACGATGGTGAAAAGACTTGCTCTAATTGTACAAGCCAGCCAAGAACAACAGAATTAAACATCCAGAAAAGGTATCTATATTTTGTTTATTTTAAACAGAATGTTTACTTTGAGTGTACAGTTCTTTTGAAAAATGACGTGTGTGTAACACCCTGAAACTCGCCTATACTGTACATTCCATGTTGCATGTTATTTGAAAATCAGAAATTCCACAAACGTATAGGTAATTTACATGTATATAAAAATTCTACTGTTAATTTACTGATTTGAGCCAGCTCCTGTATCTTGTACGTTGGATGACTGTGTTGCAAATCTTGAAAGTGACTTCTTAACAAGATCACTTGTACTAGGAATTGGTTCACCAGCAATGGATGGAGCAATATTTTTTGGATGGTCTGGTGAGATTGGGACTTTTCTCAATATGCTGACTTGATCATCAACCCTCTTCTGCAGTACCCTGGTAGCAATGGTGGGCCAAAACTCGTAGGTCTTCTGCTCCTTAACAGCTTCCACTCTCCAATTCTTTGACCTTTTACTGTAAACTTTGTTGTGTTTTGGTTTACCACTTTTGGTTACAGCCAGTTTCCTAAATGCATGCGAATTATGGTCGATAGCTGCAAGGCAAGTTCTTCCCACAAATGCATCATTCCTGTAGAAAAGGAAAATTATACTATTTTGTTTTATTCTTTTAACAATTAATTATATACATGTATGTCACTGTTCTGTCACGGTTGACATAGATGGGCTCAGTTTTTCGCGAGCATTAACAGCTTGTGGTGCAGTGGGGGTGCATTGCGGGTTGCCCATACTACCTCACCTTTAGTTTATTTATTTATTTATTTGTTTATTTATTTACTTTTTTTTATATTTATTTATTTTTAATTTTTTTAAATTTTTTATATATTTATTTTTCCAGGTTGTGTTAGTTATTATATTTATTTTATATTTATTTATTTATTTATTTATTCTTGCTGACCCCAGCAAACAATCCTTGTATAGAAGGGTTTGCTGTATTGGGAGATAGATATATAGATAGATAATTCAACAGTTTATACAGCAAAAACAACTTACTAACCATCAAGCTGCAATTTCTAAAACCAACTAACAACAGATTAAATATTGTTACAAAACACATTCAGTATTTAAAAATACTTACTGGAAACCAACTCTCTTAGGTACCTATTTGAGTAACATGGAGTTGAAATTCTCCAATTTGCTTGTGTGCCTGTTAAAATACACATGCAAGTGTCAATTACATACATACAGCATTGCAATATTATGTTTTTTACTAGTTCACAAAACAAAATAAATACAGTAATATTACTGGAATTCATACAAGTACCTAAATGTAATATAATAATGCAAGCTACTCAAGAACTTTCGGTCGAACACCACTTGGCGGATTGCCTCAAATGCTTTTAATTCTTGTGCAAATACGTCTTGTCAGATTCCGTGGCAACTACTGCCATTTGCAAGCGACCGTTAGGCGAGCGATTTTTTTCATGTTTGTTTATGTTTGAAAGTTGCACGTTTCACACGAAAACGTTGAATGTTTAAAAACAAATCAATCAACTTGCGGCGTCATTTTGACAGGTTTCTTTGAACTGACGCCGCAAGTTGATTTTTTTGTTTTTAAATGTTCAACGTTTTCGTGTGAAACGTGCAACTTTCAAACGTAAACAAACATGAAAAAAATCGCTCGCCTACGGTCGCTTGCAAATGGCTGTAACGGACCATGTTTGCACTCTCCCTCAGCCCATTCATGCTCTCCTGCAATATGATGCAATACACCAATCCAATCAGCCTTAAATAAGTATTACAAAGTGAAATTAATTCATATTGTTATAAACACAAATAGACAATGTTTCATAACTAGCCAAAAAATGGTGCATTTGTTTATTTTATTTATGTCTATAAATGCCAAATTATCTTGCCAGCTTAGGAGGTAATGAGTTACTACTCGTCCAGGTTTCTACTTTCAAGCCCGGGTCATTCTTCCCAAACAGCTTTAGAAATTTAGGTGATCTGAAAATGTTATTTTTTGAAAACGTATACACAACAATTTATATGTTTTTTTATTTCTTTACACTTTTTGAGTGCCGGGTCACTCACTTTGGGAAAATCTTTGTGGAGGTAACCAACATGGCATGAGTATGAAGTCAGGCCAGTGCTGAATGATATTGTACACTTCTACTGTAATAAAATAATGGTTTTCTCTTGATATTTACTTGAATTGTCCTAGGTGCAATCTTGGACAAAAGTACTGTAGTTGCAATTGTCAACTCAATGCCCTCCATTTTATTTTAAACTTTACAGCAGTAAACTTGTTTTCTTTTGAATTAAAACAAACCTTAAGTGTGTCTACATCACCATTGCAATTTTGGCACACAAACCAAAAGTGGTTCCGTATAGGTTCAGACCACTGGCTTACTGATTCACAGCCTTTGACATTGGCAGCCTGCAATGATTGTGATAATTAAAACACAAAGATCAGAAAATGTTATTTAGATGCAGTAAGCACCAAATGAATTGTTGTCTGTGGCAACAGACCATGACAATACAGTTAGTCTTTCAATTGCTTGACATAAATTAAAAAAACTTTAAAACATAACTTTGTTTACCTTATTATAAGTGATATTGGGCATTTCACTCGATTACATAGCATGTTCTAAGGATTTTGGGTGAAGGAATATTCGAGTGTAGAATATATACATTTTAAGACCAAACCGGGACCAGTTGCGGAAAATGCAACTACACAGGCCTTCCGGCAGGAATTGAACCCACGACCTTGCGATTCTAGTGCAATGCTCTGTGGAAGGCCTGTGTAGCTGCATTTTTCGCAACTGGTCCCGGTTTGGTCTTAAAATGTATATATTCTACACTCGAATTTTCCTTCACCCAAAATCCTTAGAACATGCTATGTAATCGAGTGAAATGCCCAATATCACTTATAATACACCCAATTCTCTCCTGGCATTACCACCTTATTATATATACAGAACTCGCGATCAAGCTCTCGGCAACGCCCTCCGTGGCTCAGTGGTCAGAGCATTGCACTAGAATCGCAAGGTCGTGGGTTCAACTCCTGCCGGAAGGCATGTGTAGTTGCATTTTTCGTAACTGGTCCTGGTTTGGTCTTAAAATGTATATATTCTATTGTTTACCTTAGCAAGTTTCTTTGTCAGTTTGACAGATTTGTGCCAAATGTCTAATACATGGAATAACTGCGAGTAGTCATTGGGATACTTGTCTAAGAAAATAATGAAGTAAAGTAAACAAAAAATAATAAACTAAATGACAAGTTTTGGTGTTTGAATAACAACATTCGTTTTACAGCCATTTTCCCCGCTTGCGCAAGGGTTGGCCAGTGACTCCCCACAGCAGTTTCCACCACTTCTCCTCGCCATCCTCCCTTTTCTACCCCAAGCAAGGTGATGCACCTGTTTGAATGCAAAGCCTAACCCTTTCACTTCTGTGGGGGCCTTTAACGCCTTTTAGCATTTTACTCTGATCAATGCCAGACAATTTTACTCATAACGGGAAGCAGTCTAGTAGTGAAAGGGCTAAACTTGCTTGGGGAGACCTTTATAATTCTCTGGCTGACATTACATGATTTTATTGTGCAGAAAGAATGGGCCAGTTCAGACTGGCCAGAACAGATAGACATGTGTTACCTTTCATTCTCCTGACCATTGCAATCACTGCTGACGAAGCATCAGTTACAACTTCTGAGACAATTATCCAACCAACCATTCTTTCCAGCAACTTCTTGAAACCAAACACTTCCATGTTCGTTGAAATTCCCCCAGTTTCCCTTTTATCCACGACTTCAAGAACAACAATAACTTCGAGATGTTGTTCCATTAATGCGTACATGCAGTATTTGTCGACTTTCCATCCAAAATATCCCAGATCTTAGATTTCATTTCTTTCCAAAATGCCTTCACTTCAGGAATGAGGTAATGTGTTTGCATCCGGTTGTAAGTAGCCTTCGAAATAAAACCAAGTTGAAGATGTCGGGAATGCCGTTTGAGGCGGTTAGGCCAACACAGTCACGATGGGTTTTATTATGGTTTTATTCACAATCACAATATCACAATCACAAGTTTCTCACGTATTTCTTAACCTACCCTCCATGGCATCACTCAGAGTCTGTTTTATATTATTTTGTACTTAATAGTTATACGAGTGTATCTGTTACATGCTTACGTAATACTTCTACATGATTGACAGGTAATATCTGATTATGCTATATGAGCACAATTCTTCACACCCTCCCCTTATTTGATTCCAGAGGAAGCGAATATAACCAGCTTGTGTTTAAACAATGAAACTAAATAAATGTTCAGATAAATGTAAAGTTCGATCAACATAACTGTTCATGGAATTCATGGAACTTGATTAACTATAATGATTAAATATTGTCCCTTAACTATACGAGTGTTCTAATTGTCCTCGCGTTGTGCAATGTCTTGGATATGACATGCCGCTATCGCTGCTGCGTTTCTTTTCGGTCGAAACTCCAAGGCATCAGCCCTGAGCGTGACTGTCTTTGGCTTGGTCACGATATCACACGTCAGTTCCATTGGATAAAGGTGTTGTACCGCACGTTCCAGGATACTCTGGCCTACTCGCAATCTCGCTCCTCTTATAATCCCATCACGGCCAATAATGATACTTTGTACTACTCCAAGCTTCCACTTCCCTCGATTCTTCTCGTCGCCTTTGACGATTACCACATCTCCAACTTTGGGACAAAGTAATTTCCCGTCATGTTTCAGGTTGTGTCTTTCTCGTAGTCCCTTCAGGTATTCGGAGGACCACCTTCTCCACCAACCATCTTTACATCTCCGGATATACTTGGCGCGTTTACGGAGATCGGCGTTCTCAATCCGATGTTCTTCTCGTTCTGGGAGGATATTCGGACGACAAAACTGTAGTGTATTTGGCGTTAGTAGCGGTAATTGTATGTCTTCTTCTACATAGCTAAGTGGACGGTTATTCAAAGCAACTTCTATATCAAGGATCACGTCTTCCAGTTCGGTCCAGATAAGATGACCGTTACCAATGGTCTTATAGAGTGCTTGTTTTACAAGTCCGATTAATCTTTCGTATTGTCCGCCCCACCACGGTGCCCGACTTAAATTGAACTGCCATTTAATAGACATCTTTGCGAGGAGGTCGTTGAATCGCTCATCTTGCATCACTTGTTTTAGCCACTTTGCTCCAGCTACGAACGTTTTCGCGTTGTCCGAATACACTTTCTCAGGACGGCCTTTCCTCGCGATGAACCGTTTCAGCGTAGACAGGAACTCGTCTGTATTCATGGTCTTCGTCAGCTCAAGATACACTGCACGAGTCAAGGAACAGGCGTAGATGATGATATAAGCTTTGCTTTCTTGCTTCCCCCGTTTCCGGTATCTAATTGGTCCTGCGTAGTCGACGCCTACTACTTGGAATGGCGAAGTACCTTCAGTTCGATCTTTGGGCAGCTTTCCGGGTTGTGGAGTTGGTAAAGGTGTTGCATGGAACCGTCTGCAACCGAAACAATTGTTGATGACTCTTCTGGTTAGCCTTCTTAGTCGTGGGACCCAATGTCTCTCTCGTATGTTGGCCATAGTCAACCCTACTCCCCCATGAAGCGTTGTCTTGTGGGCATGTTCTACCAGTTTCTCGGTGTAAAGGTCGTTGTTCGGAAGATAGATGGGGTAATCTCCTTGTATACGACCATGACATTCAAGGATACCATCACCGTTTGGTTGTAGGTTGAGCTTAGCGCGATCTTCTTCGAATTCAGGTGTCTCGTTGTTTCTTGCTTGTACTTTCTTCTCCCACCACATCTTTTGCTCATCGATCTCTTCAGTTGTCAGTGGACCTCGTAAGTTTTCTTTCACTTTTCTTGCGTTCCGTAGAAATCGTGAAATCCACCCACAAATTCTTAGAGTTTTCCAAAAATTCCACTTCTTTAGCAGCTCGTCAAATTCATCAGTCTGCGGAATTGCAGCCTTGAACACTTCTCTCACTGGTTTTGTTTCTGCCAGGCTTTCTTGACTCGGACTGGTCGTAATATCGTTTGGCCAGTTTTCTCGGCACGATAACGACTGTGGACCTTCCCACCATAGACGCTGTGCATCACTGACATTTCCTCCTCTGCTCCCCAAGTCGGCTGGATTCTCCTGGCTTGCAATGTGTCTCCATTGGATGTAATCTTTCTCTTGAATCTTGTGAACGCGATTACCCACGAATTGCTTGAAATCGCCTCTTCCGCGAATCCAGTGGAGGGCCACTGTGCTATCCAACCAACCAAAGACGTGGTTTACTGGGAACCCTTCTAACACTTCACGAACATTGTGCACCAAGTTTGTGCTCATGTGAGCCGACACTAACTCCAGGCGAGGTATGGTCAGGTTCTTCTTTGCCAAACGCGACTTTGCAGCCACAAGACCTTGCGATGTGCCTGATGCTTGTCGAATGATTGCTACTACGGTTGCTGCTACGCCCTGTCCACTCGCATCACCGAATGCGTGTAGATCAATTTCTTCTATTGGCTCTTGGAACTTTGCCAGACTTCTTGGTGCACTTACGTGATCTGGAAGATTCTTTTCCCAATTTGACCATCTATTTCCCAACTCGCGAGGGAGGTTTGCATCCCAGGGTAGTCCTGCGTCGCAACAGTCACGGTAGAAGAATTTTCCTTGAAGCGTTATGGGTGAGATGAATCCAAGAGGATCATATATCTTCGCGATCTTACCGAGTATTCCTCTCTTTGTTGGTTCTGCTTTCTTGGACGGTATCTCGACTTTGATTATGTCTTTCTCCTTGTCCCACGATAGACCGAGCAGCGCCGACTGTCCAGATTTCACCCCGAGCTGTTGTTTGGCGAAGGTTTCTCCCGTTTGTGGACATGACTGGGTTTGTTCTGTTTCGAGTGCAGGAACATTTGAATGCCACTTATGTAACTGGAACGTGGCATCGTTGAAGATTTCGGTAGCGGTTTGTTTTAGTTGCTGGGCTTTCTCGATAATCTCTCCACCGCTGACCAGGTCATCGACATACAGACCTTTGTTAATTTCCTTCACGGTTTCCGGATGTTGCTCTTCATGTTTCTTCAAATGTTGTTGAATTACTCCCCCAAGGAGGAATGGGGAAGGAGCCAATCCGAACAGGGCTCTTGTAAAGCGAAGCGTCTCAACTTCCTTGGTCTCCAGATCTTTAAACCAGTGAAAGCGCATGGCGTCACGATCTTCTTGACGTATACGCACCTGGAGGAATGCTTGCTTCAGATCACCGGCTAGGGCAACAGGGTGGCATCTGCCGCGAACCAAAACTTGCCAAAGGCGGTTCTGCAGTGGTGGTCCGGTCTCAAGGCACTCGTTCAAGGAAGGAGCGTTTGCATTTTCTCGCGCCGATCCGTCGTACACGATACGTAACTTGGTCGTCTCCGCCGACTCTCTTATTACCGCCTTGTGGGGTAGATAAAACTCACGACCTTGTGGTTCGGCGTCAACTTTCTCAACGATACCTTGTCTTAGTTGGTCTTGGATTGTCTCATCCTAACGTTCTAGGATTTCCTGTTTCTCCAGTCTCCGAACGAGGCTGTCCAGGCGCTTTAAACTTCCGGTCTTGTTACTGGGTAACGGGGGGTGGTTCCCTTTCCACGGCAGACTGGTCTCGTACCACCCCTCTTCGCTTCTTGTCAGTTGTTCTTTAAATTCACTGTACACATTCTCTTGATCACCGGTTGGGGAGTCTCGCAAACCTAGAACATCTAGTCTACATAATTCTTCGTAATCGCCACGAACCACTTGCGTCAAAAACATGTTGTTTAAATCGACTTCTTCACCGGGTGACATAATCATCCAGCCAAACTTTGTGAGCTCAGCCACGGGCTCACCGGGGGACCCTACTCTAGGTTTTGTAGCTGTTTTGAGATTAGAGTATTCTCCAGTCCCCAGAATAAGATGCACGGGAAGTCGCTCTTTCAGGTCATTATCTTGCATGGTAACCCCCTGGAGGTGTGCATAATTAGCTAACATTTCTTTATACTTAGGATTGTCTAAGGTCAAAAGTTCACTTCTCTCAACGCGCGTCACTTCGGTTTTGACATGGAATTTCCCACTCGTCTCGCTTATTTTTAGATCGTATATTCCGACTAATTTAGGGCCTGTTTACATGAGGGAGGGTGCCCCTACCTAGTAGGGTTTCCCTACCTGGTAGAGTTTCCCTTCTCCTTTGTATTACACGATTTGTTTTACAAGCGAGGTAGGGTGCCCCTAGGGGTAGGGTTTCCTTACCTCCGTGGTAGGGAAACCCTAGGGAGGGGGATGCGAAAAATTAATGAATGTCCCAATGGGGAAGGCATATTAGTTGCTTTTCTTTGGCGAAACAAAATTCAGTAGAATTGGTAAAATTGAAAGACCCAAAATTCATTTTTATTATTCAGATATGCCGTAAAATCAACTCCTATACTCATGAGCCAATCCGAATATATTATATAAGCCCCTGAGGATGAGGCTAGAATATTTAGGATATACATTGTCTTATTTTAGCTCATGTCCTCAATATATTGTCTTATTTTAGCTCATGTCCTCAATATTATCATTTGCACATTGAGTAATTGCTGACAGTTGGACTTAAAAAGCACAGCCTCCTATAATGCCCCTTCCTATATTTTCAAAATTTCATGGTATGTATATATTTTTTCCAGACTCAGTTGCAACTGACACAACTGATGATTCCCTAGTCATAGTTCCAAGCAAGCAACCGAAGCCATCTGTTTCCAACATACCAAAACTCGTAGACAATAAAAGGAAACATATGGAGAAACGTCTATCTCAAGCCCAAAGAGATCAGGTCCTTATGAACAGTGCCAAGGAGGACTTGTCGATGAAATAGAATATGTTGGAAGCTTTCGATAGGTCCAACAAAACATTGGAAGACTCAATATCCAAAATGACAGCCTGCCTCACCTCGCTTGGTGATGGAATTTCATCTGGGATGCAAATGCTGGCAATGGCCTTAACCCAAAATAATCAGCCTCCTGCTGCCCAGCCTCCTGTACACCACTTCCCACCAGGACAAGCACAGCCTCATAATTATCGAGTACAGTATGGCAAATTCAATGCACCACCTTATCAGCAGTTTCAAAATGCTGATCGGCCCTCCACAAGCAGCCCTCAGGTAAACTTATCTGCTATCCATGGAGTCATCACGGCAGCCAATCACACTTTGTATGATGGTGATAATGATGGAAACATATATGGCACCAAATCTTAAAAAATTAAAATACTGCTCAACACCAATCTAATTTAGGGACCGGTCATTATTTATGGAGGGGTGGGGGGTAAATAATTTACTTGAAAGAAAAAATAACCTTTGAACCCCCCTTTAAGGCCTATGAATTTCAAGTGACCCCCCAGAAAATTGCTTTTATTTTTTGACCCCCCGTCCAAAAAAAGAGCAGTATATACTGTTATTTATTAAAGAGCACACATCAGTAACTAGTCTATAGGTGATGCTGATAATGATCGGGGTTATTAACTGTACCATAAATCTAAACCTTGTCTGATCTGACAAATGAAGAAGTACTGAAAATATGTGGCAACTTTAATACTCAATTATTATTGTTTTATATTTAGTTGTTCTACAAAAAATGTTAATGAAAGTTGTTCTACAGAAAATGTTAGACTCTGTTCAATCAAATTCCCACTGCAAAGCAATGATTTAAAAAATAGAATGATTTATTTTTCAACCCCCCCCCCCCCCTTTAAGGGCTTAAATGAAATATGAACCCCCTTTTTGTAAATTAAATACTTGTGAGACCCCTCATTTTTTACCCCCACCCCCTCCATAAATAATGACCGGTCCCTTACTAAAATTTTAGATAATGTTCCGGTTACTCAATGTATAAGGGTATCAGCAAGAGAAAAAGAAGATGGAGGCCTTATTGTTTCTTGAAAATGAAGGCCTTGTTATTTAGTTACACGTTATATTTTGATTAAAAAAACTGCATTGACATTAAACACACACTTGAGGCAATTATAAATGGATCTTAACACAGCATGTTTCAAATATTTCTAGGACATTTCTTGTTAATAGAATCATTCTGTGATCGCGACTGACAATTGGATTTTTAAGTCATGTAGTAATGCAAATTTGAAAAAAAAATACCTTGTTGATTATATTGGTGCAATAAGCTATTTTCACAATCATGCACACATTGCAGCATGTACAGTAAAGTAAAAAGTAGTCCATAATAGATCCAGAAGATCAGAGTTGAATGAGTTCCAGTGGTGATACTCTACTAATTCTCTGATGGTGTGTGTGACTGAAATTCATCTTTTGCACCCCCCAAAATCCTAACCCTAAAAAAATTCCCTGACTTTGTAAAATACCCCCAAACTCCAGAAACAAACAAATACACAGCAAACTCAAACTAAAAACCTCAAACTTAAAATTCCAAGCCCCAAAAATCCTTCACACCTCCCCACCACTGAAATTCTGAGTATCACCCCTGGGGTATGAATAAAACTTCAATGCGGAATATGCTCTCTGAAAAGAAAAGTAAGAACATTTCGACCATTGGTTCCCTCTGCAGTGTTGAAGGAATACAATCGGTCAGGAGCATTGTCAGGCTGCAGTCTTTCAAATGCAAGTTGATGAGCTATTGCATCATCTTCCAAACTAGCACCATACTTTTCGCAAAAATTGTGGAGAACAAAGCATGCGTATACAAGGTTTGGTACAAAAGCCAATCCCAAGTCAATTCTCTTATTAAGAATCTGCCATCTTGCTTTTAGCCTACCGAATGCACATTCGATGGGGTTTCTGGCACTTCTCAACATATTATTAAAAATGACTTCTTCATTATTTCTAGCATTTGCATACTCTTTCATGCAGTATGGCAATAGGGGGTAGGCTGGATCACCAAGCAAAGTTACTGGAATTTTGTCATATCCAGGCAGAATTTCTTTGTAAAGCATGGGTAGATTTTCCTCCCTCAAAAGCCTATTTATTCTTGAATTACCAAAGACCCTTCCATCATGCACACTTCCAGGCCATTTCACCTCTACATCAAGAAACATCCCTCTCCAATCACAGACTGCTTGTGTGTTTATGGTGTACTTCTGTTTGTAACTAAAATAGTCATGTGGATTCTCAGTGGGCTGCATAATTCCAATATGGGTTCCATCTACACATCCAAACCCTTGGGGAAAACCATATTTGTTCTCCATTCCTCCCACAAGCAAGGCCATTTCTCTCTCACTCTGAGGCAATTTTATATAGTGTGGCCCCAATGCCCGAGTTATAATGTCGCAGACTTTACGAATGACAGCAGAAACCGTGCTTATCGCAACGCCAAATGTATTAGCTGTCATAGAAAGGGAGCCTTGATCTTTCAACAAATACAGAGTCAAAGCAAGTTGCTTTTCGACTGACAGGACATCCAGACCTCGTCGGCCTATCCCGGGTTGAAGGTAAGGACGAAGCTCGTCGGCCAGTTTCATGAATAAACCGCGATCCATGCGAAGATTCTTTCTCCATTCAGACTCTAGTAGGACCCCGTTATAGAGGTTAAGCCACCAATGCTCTGTACGTCCAGGTCGTCGCCATATTCTCCCTCGACGAACTTGTCTCCTTCGCACTTGCCTCAAGCGAGCTACAGCAATATCGTATTGATTTCCTGCTTGTAGGCCAATTACCTGAAGCCGACGTCTTTCAAGGATTAAATAGGTCAACATTAAACCACATAACTGGAAAGCTGCCGCTAGAGACGCCAAAGAAAGGACAATCACATTTACCACCACAACATGTCTTCAACTACCCGCCATCTTTGTTTTTATATGGCTTAGCAACCACCCCCTTGAGTTAGCCCTCCCAGCTAGGGGTAACATTTCGCATGTGAACTGGCGCTCGAAACAGGCCCTACTGGTAGGGTGCCCCTACACTGTTGAAAACAATGCATGTGAAATGGCGATATCTTCAACCCTACCTGGTAGGGTGCCCCTACCTAGTAGGGGCACCCTTCTTTCATGTAAACAGGCCCTTAGGCCCCAGTTACACGATACCGGATTACTCTCGTGCCGGATTTGTTATACGGCGACCGGAACGTGTCCGATTACTTTTCATATCACCTCCAAAGCGGAGTGATTTTTCCACACGATGGCACGCACCAGATTGCCACGTTCTCGTGTAACTAGAACGCCTAACCGGTATGAAAAGGAATCCGGCATGAGAGTAATCCGGTATCGTGTAACTGGGGCCTTAGTCGAAGTGCCAAGCATCATCTCGACGCGACGTATTTCCTTCTTTCGGGGTTTAGCTTTAATCTTGTCAAGCAGTGCTGAAGAGGCATAAGAACTTCCCGCCCCGATATCAATTAGAGCGCGACATTTTACACCATTTACGTCAACAATTACCACAGGATAAACCACAGATCTATTTGACGTGTTAGTCGCGGTTTTCAATAGCGTTTCGTTGGAATGCACCGTCTCATTCGAGGCGTCGCAAATCGAAGTATGGTGTCTACGCTTACATTTCGAACAACCAAACCGGCTTCGGCAATCGGACGCACGGTGTTCGGCCCCAGTACAATTAAAACACAGGCGATTTTCGCTAAGGAATTTCTTGCGCGCTTCGGACGTCACTACTTTGGCGCAATTGACAGACATGTGGCTAATCTCATTGCAATAAACACACCGTCTCTGTTTTACTTCGCGTTGGCGCGTTTGGAATGTTTTGGTTCGAAAACTTGATGTCTTACCGGTATCTACAGGTTTATCAGTAGCCCTGATAGGGTTTCTCTCCGTCCATTTTCTTTGCGCGTCCACAAATTTAATGAAATCCCACTGGCGCCAATCATCGTCCGTTCTAACCAAGTCGCTTCGTATACCCTCTAATTTATCTACACACATGCGTACGTACCCGTTAACTTCTTTAAGCTTACCCATTGTCTCTAAAGACTGTACGCTGAACAACAACTTATCATAAAAATCATGGATCATACCGGGATTTGTTCCGTGTATAGTTGGCAAATACATGATATTTTTTACGTACGCATTCACGATTTCGCTCCTGTCCCCGTACTTGGTGTTCAAGATATTCTTCGCACGCTCGTAACCCTCCGTCGAAACAGGCAATCCATCGATGGACGATCTCACCTTGGGTCCCACCAATTCCTTCAAATAGGAAAACTTTGTCACCGGTGGAACTTCGGCTTGGTCGATCTCTACTTCGAACTGGTTCCAGAAACGCATCCAGTCTAGAGGGGTCCCGTCAAATCTGCTTATTACCAGCTTTGGTAGTTTGGCGTTCGTGCTTTGTGTTTTCTTGTGCGCCTTACGCGCCTCTTCTAACTTCATTTCCTGTTGGATTTTCTGTTCAAATTTGGCTTTGTCGAATTCTAATTGTTCCTTAAACAGTTCCTGCCGTGTTTTGGCCGCAATCTCCTCTTCACGTTGTTTCAATTGTACGTCCTCTTGTTGTTTCCACTCACTTGTTGTTCTATCGACATTCGCTACTTCATCGTCCCAAACCTCGAGTTCTTGTTCGATTTTATCTGTCCACTCCTTTATCTCTTCTGCGTCGTCTCCCTGTTGTATTTTCAACTCTTGGATCTTAACTTTCAGTTCATAAATTTCTTCAACGGTTTTCACAATAGTTTTCTTTTGTCGCTCGGCGCTTGTTGTATTTCTCTTGTCCAATGCTCGTTGCATTGCATCACGCGTAACTCGGACCAATTCACGTTTGGTGTCGATTTCCTTCGACAAATTCTCCATTTTTCACGAATCCCGTCGGAGGTGCCACTTGTGTCGGGAATGCCGTTTGAGGCGGTTAGGCCAACACAGTCACGATGGGTTTTATTATGGTTTTATTCACAATCACAATATCACAATCACAAGTTTCTCACGTATTTCTTAACCTACCCTCCATGGCATCACTCAGAGTCTGTTTTATATTATTTTGTACTTAATAGTTATACGAGTGTATCTGTTACATGCTTACGTAATACTTCTACATGATTGACAGGTAATATCTGATTATGCTATATGAGCACAATTCTTCACAAAGAAACTTTCTGAACAATTGTGACTTCTCAAAATTGTTACCAGAAATTAAAACTCCAGCAGCTAGCAATAGTGAATTAACATAAATGTTCTGACCATTCTTCTCACACAGTACCCTGGAAGATGTCCAAAATCCATTGTGTCCTTTGGAACAAACCCACGACACTCTCAGAACACCACCTTCTACTGTACTGTAAAACCGATAACACAATACCGCCATTACAAACGCAATAAATACTTACACATCATTTTCAGGCTGACTGGAAATCGATGATAGCGATTCAGCATAGAATGGTTTATCTTTATTGGCATCTTTCACTTTTGTCGCAACGGGTGTAGAATTCCTTGGCATTTGCATAACTGAAATGAAGTGAAACAGATATAATATATATATACCGAATATACAAATCATTTGGGGCAAAGATTACAAACTCGACTATTAAATCGACGACTATCGTATAATTAAATGGTGACAACAGTTGAGAGGACAACCTTGCCTAAATTTCGACTTACCCCTGGTTCGAGGTGATTGAGTTTGACATCGTTCTTCGTAGTTGTTTAACAACAAATACTCAGCAAATTCACTGTGTGTCTTCGTAGAAAACCCAAGTGAATCTTTCCTAGCAATCCACATGTCATACGCGTGTTCTCGCAATTTAAGTCGTTTGTATCCTTCGTCGTTTCTTGGCCTTCCACGCTTTGGAGGCGACGCGCCAGGCAAAGCACACATATTTTCGAACAAAATACAACAATTCAGGTGTCTTTTAACCAACAACAGGGCTAGAATTCGATTCACCAGCGACGAGTTGGACCGGGCGCCATTTTCGGGGCACCCTAAAATGGCCGCTCAAGCGCGCAATGCATGACCCTGAGACTCATTCTTTAAAATAGCAAATGTATACTCCGGAAACCCTAGCCTGCAGTGCAGGCGTTTCGGTAGTCTGAGGGGCGAGGCGAGCTGAGGAAACGCCTGCCGCCATGCTATTCAGAAAAAATTCCACCCCCTTTTCTCAATTATGACATGAGCCAATCACGTACGAGAAATATATGAAAATTATTTACTTCCTGTCAACTGATTTATTGCGAAAGTCATAAAATCACCCAATGAAAATCACTATAGAATATAGATAGAGAAACTCTTCACAGAATTAACAGATCAGAGAATGTGGTAATGTTTGTTGACATCTGTGTGATCAAGAGTTTAGTCTGTAAAGTGTAGACCTAATTAGACGGGTTTGCGACAACAAAACTCGTAGAACAGAATGAGCGCTGCAGAGGGAAATAATAATCACACGGAGTCTATGACGGAATTTAACATCACGGGAAGAAACTAAGCGAGGAACCACATTTAAGAGCACTCCTAACACTTTACGTAATTTTGCTTGAGTCACAACACATTAACAATCGAAACTATTATATAGAAATGTATAAAATCGTTCTTGATTCCAAATTCATGTCTGTAAACCGCGTTCGCTGCCGGCTAACGGCTAGACTTTGGTGACGGAAAACCACAACACGGCATTTATATACATAAAACAAGCGAGGATTGTCCCACACTGACAAAACAACACCAGACTACTAAAGTTAATTAATGTAAAAGCACTAAGATATGTATTCAATTTGATGTAGTGTGTGTTTGACCCATCAATATAGTTTGATCATGCACGGTTTGATCCTGGCTGAATTAAATGCAACAATAGTGCTATGCGATGAAACATATTTACCTTACGAATGGAGTATTTCTGTTTCTGTTTTAAAACAAACTACCAAGTGCGACTAAAATATAATTAAGAATAAGACTTTATAGAAGAGCGTTCATTGTCTTCGGAGTTGGCATACAACAGGCTTCAACAACAGCTTGCCGGAAGAGAATTTGTTAACATTAGCCAATGAGATCGCTGCGTTCGTGGACGAACGCATTTTATTTTTTTCTGGCGGCAGATGTTTCCTCAGCTCGCCTCGCCCCTCCCACAACCGAAACACCTGCACTGCAGGCTACGGAAACCCCAGAAAGCTGATGCCACTGTGCCGGACTTGTGGAACTTTGCACAGTTCTTAAACGTATAAACACCACAAAAGCGAACCAAATATCTAATGTAATATTCACATACAAGCCTTACGTTGCTATGTGCTAGTGTTAATACGTTTTAAACCCGTTAGCTCACGGCTTTTCGAATTGATTCCTGACACTATCTTAAGTTCTTCTTATATACGACTTCTCAAAGTGATTTCTCATTCTATCTTCTCGCGATTTCTTCACTTATAAACAAGGGTTTAGCAAGCAAGGATTCTAGGATGACTTATTCTGTTTGAATATTATAACATGCCCCACAACTGCTGACTGTCGATCAGTAAGGTAAAGTGCATAAATGAAATTTGGTCCTATTACTTATATAAGTCGAGCATCTTTTGATAATGAGGATCTTCGGAAATTAGTCGGAAAGCTATCTGATATGACGTAGTGAAAACCAGGGGGGTTGAGTAACAGTAGAGGGTCTCAAAGGAACCTGAGGCGAATAAAGGACGCACGCGGTTTTGCTATGGTAACAGTTAATGACCTTCTTGCCTAGACTTGCCCAAGCGCTTAATCCTCTTAATGATCCCTAATGAGTTTCTCTTTTGTCTCCTGCACGTGCACTTGAGGATAAATATGCAAATATCACACTTAGTAACAGAAAGCGTAGCAACGCTTTCAAAGTAATAAATCGCTTTGCATTTATATTTCGACACTTAAAATCGTTCTTACGGCTTTTCGAAGTGATTCTTCATTCTATCTTTCTACGATTTCCTCGCTTATAAACGAGGGTTTAGTTAACAAGGATTCTAGGATGACTTACTCTATTCAGGTTCTAATATAATATTAAGCTATGGCTTATTCAAGTAATATTCGAGCGAAGTTATCTCAGCCGATTCAGACATTTAGACTGTTCAAAACTCTCTCTATTCCTCCAGACAAGGATATTCAGATAAAAAATATAAAGTGTCTCTATCAATTTCTCTTTAGTTCCTTGTAAAGAACGTCTATTTTGTTAAAGTTTACTGTACGATGCTCTGTACGTCTACAGGTCCCACAAGTGTTGACTGTCAGTAGGGTAAAGTGTATAAATGAAAAGGTAATTACTATTACTTATAAGGATATAAGTCGAGTGCCTTTTGATAATGACGTAACCCAGAACTTCGGAAATTAGTCGGAGACCATTCGGGAGTGACGTATGAATACCGGGGGGTTGGATAAAAGCTGGGCTTAGTGGGGGAAAAGTCAGGGTTAGGAAGTCCCAAAGGAGCCTGAGAAATAATGATGTAAGCATAAATAATGTGGTTAGAGTTTCGAGGTCTCAAAGGAGCATGAGAAATAATGACGTATGCATAAATGATGAGGTTAGGATTAGGAGGTCCCAAAGGAGCCTGAGAATGAATAAATAAAAATTGAATAATTAATGAGGCGGATTCAGTTTCCCTTTGATTAATTTCTTCTTCACGGCTCTCTAAATCGGCAAACTGAGCGCTCTTCTCCTCATAATTGCTCTTGAGTTCAGACTTCAGCAAATTCATCAGACTTCCTCTTCAAAGTATCTCTGACTTGAACTCGTGAAGTGTCTTAAAAGGCATGAAATTTTCTCGCTGTGTCACATCTTCCTGAGTGCTTATTTTCTTTGCTGTATTCCGACCTTTTATACACAATTTTTCCTGTCTAAGGACACGAAATTTCAAAGAGAATATTGAGAATAGTGGCTTGGCCAAGAAGGCGATTCAAGATGGCGGACAAGATCAAAAGTGAGAATCAAAACATGGGTTTAAACGGAAAATACTTACAATTGCTGGTTGCTTTCGACTACTCTCGTTGACGCCATATACCTAAACTTTATTTTGAATTCTTAAAGTTTTTGTTTAACAAAAGCATGACGTTGCAAAAAACAAATTCATCCCCAGGAAGGGTACACTGAGGCATATTTCGTGTTTGAACGCGAACAGAATGAAAATAAAGGCACAAGTCCAGAATTTAAAATAAAGTTTATGCTACAGTGTCCTAAAAAATAACACGAACAAACCATTGGAGCACACACAGAGCTCGTGTAAACCCCACTTTGCCTAAAAAGTAGGGGTATACAAAACCTCGTTAAACGCAAAATATGGCCCGTGGGGGTACTACCCTCCTGATTTTTGTAAAGAGGAAGGGTAGATCTATATATTTATGGGGGATTAAGTCTCACAATGTGTGCATAATTTATTTAAATTAATGGGCACTCTTGCATAACGTTTGCTGTGGCGGCCATTACAGAAATCGGCCTTTCGAAATACGACACCTCATAAACCCATGTGGGAGGAAATCACGCAAATCTGACCACCTCATGTGTATCTTCTCAGGTACTGGCACTGCCAAGTATAATAGGAGCATTGAGGCAAATCGGTCAAAATGACACCAGGTCGAGGCAAATCAGTCAAATTGATCAAACACAAATCAGATCTCTCTGCACACCTGTCAAAACTCTGAAAGCAAACGCTGACCACCGGTCATCCCTGCCCGGTGTTTGCTGACTCGCAAATTACGAAAAAGCGAATTGAAACCAAATCTCTGCGATCACTGAAGGCCAGGCCTTGGCAGCCGCGCCATAACCTTTTTCTAGAAGACTCTGATCTTGAGATTAAAATATTGTGTGATTGCGCAATTATTCTGGTGATTTTTTACGTCAGTCGCGTGGCTGCACTCTAAAGAGAACTAGGCTATGCCTCGCCTCTTTACGATTTTCTCGTGTCCTTCATTGCTTGCGCTTCTTCATAGAGCTGGCGACTTCATAAAACAAAATGTTTGTAGAACTTCTATATATTGTTTATTTTATTGCTGATTATTCGTGCCGTACACCCGGGACTTCTTGATCAATTCAGAACTACAAACCTACAGCCATAATTGCCTATTAATTATGTTGTAGTTCAGAGCTACAATAAGTCTCTTATCATGAAAATGTCCCGGATCGCTCAGCAACAAACGTAAACCGTCTTGGTCAGACAAATAATTCAGTACGCCTTTTCTGTGTTGGTGACCAACCATACATGTGAAGTGACAAAAATTGCGCTGCATTTACATAAATATTGAAAATTGCGATAACTACAAGTCAGTGGTCGCTACCATTAGCAGAAGGACCTATAAATTCCGCCATTTTGAATCTGAAAATAGTCACACATTTTGGGCAGCACCCGCAGTCCAGTTATATATAGGTCAGTGGACAGCACTGGACGAAAAAGGGAGGCAAATTTTTCGGACGCCATGAGTTTCAGGCTCCTACGAGGCCACGCATTTTAAATGTCAACTTCAGTTTTCCCTATACGGCTTGAAGGTAAAACTCCTAGAAATATAAGACTTTAGTGGTAATACAAGTTAGTTTAATACTTCAAGCATTTCGAGAAGATTTAAAGAAGTTCGAAGAAAATGGCTGGCGAGACCTGACTAAATATAGCCAAAAATGTGCATTAGAAACGTCAGTTTAACAACATGAAACCGATATTTTACCCATTTGAAGCGTGTTTCGACAGTTAGGTTTAATGTAGCTGGTAAAATACAGGCTTTATTTTATACCGCGTGAAGCACTTGTTCTTTCCCATGTCCTGTGTAAAAATGGAAATTCGCCGCTGTTTTTTGATGTTTCTAGCTTGACTTTTCGTATTAAACAAAATTTGCTGTATATGACCGCGTAGGGGCCTGAAACTGATGTCCAAAAATGCCCCATGTCCGTCATTTTCCCTCACTTTTTGATTGGCAGTCAGCCTTCTAGGTATATATAGTGTTCAATGGCTTCAAAATGTTTACTGCTGACAATAGGAAATGAGCAATCCAGTTATACCCGAGTTGCACGATCATGCGCACGCATCATTTTGGCGGGCCACAGGCATAATTTTGGCGGGCTACATGGATAACATATGTGGTAAATGGAAGAAATCCGACAATTTCTGAAGATATTAGCATAAGGAACTATTTCTATCTTTAAAAATAGTTAAATTTTGTTTAGTATTGGCCACGTTTTCATGCATGTAACCCGCCAAAATGATGTGCAAGCAACATCGTGCAACTGGCCTATATTGAGACCAGTGATCAACACCTATACCTATACTAAGAAGGTTTCGGATTGGTTTAGATAACCTAACCTAAACTAAAACACTAACCTTAATCAGCAACGACCATAGAAACGAATTAGTAATTGACAATGTGATTTGTTACCTATAACCAATCAGCAAATTTCTTTATATTAATTAAGTCTTGATTTCATTCACCTTTGTTGAACAGAGGAGACTGGGCACGGAGATAAGATGGCGGTCTCAAAATGGCTCTTGTGAAAATTTTATTATATTTTGTTTATAATCTGTCCATAAAAGTGTTTTTGTCGTTAAAAGTTTGTATTTTTACTTATAACAATGACCACGTTAACTACTGAGCAATTTGTCAAGATTCTTGATGAGAAATTGGACGAAAAATTTGAGCAGAAACTGACTCCTTTAAATCACACAATATTGGATTTCAAAAGCAAACTAGAGGAGGCTATGGAACACGTAGTATTTGTAAATGCTAAATATGACGAACTGAACTTAAAAGTCGAAGCCTTAGAGAAGGAAAATAAATGAATTGTAGATGAGAATAAGATCTTGAAAACGTCTGTTCAACAATTGGAACGTTCAGTTGCTTCCCTTGATCAAGCTTGCAATGACCTCGAACAATATGGCCGAAGGGAGTGCGTTGAGCTCAGTGGAATCCCTACTCCAGGACCTGGTCTTGATAATATTTTTCTCAACTCACTTGAGCATTTTGTGATCAGTGGCAACATTGTGTATGACCTTACTGATCATTTGCCAAATTTTCTAATTTTTGATAAATTTACTTCTCTCCCTACTAATATAAAACTACATAAAAGAGACTACTCGAAATTGAATAATTTAGATCTGATTAATGATATCCAAGATATCAACTGGCATGAAGTTCTTGTCTCTGAACATGATCCTACTGCTATGCTTCAATCTTTCTATGATAGAATATTAGCCATAATAGATAAGCATATACCAGTAAAGCAATTAACACGAAGTGAAATTAAGCTGAATTCAAAACCGTGGATTACACCAGCATTAAAAAAGTCAATCCTAATAAAAAATAAGTGGCATAGAAAATTTCTAAAGTCTAAGACGGTTTACTATTACAACAAATTTAAATACTATAGAAATAGGTTGAATCATCTTTTGAAGCTGAGTAAAAAACAATATTATAATAGGTATTTTCATGATAATATACATAATGCCAAAAATATATGGAAAGGAATTAAGCAAATTGTTCACTTCAAGCCTCAGTCAGCTCAAAAAATTATTAAAATTGTAGAAAATAACCAAGAAATATCAAATCCAAAGAAGGCTGCAAACACCTTCAATAAGTATTTTGCCAACATAGGTAATGAGCTCTCAAATTTGATACCAATGTGCAGAATTCACCATTAGATTATCTAGCTACACCTGAAGTTAATAATTTTGTAGTTTTTCCCACTACAAGAGAGGAAATTGAAAATATAATATCATGTTTAAAAACAGGTAAAGCTACAGGTCCTGGTAGTATACCAGTTGATATTCTCAAAATTTTAAAATCTGTTGTATCAAAGCCTTTGGAAATAATTTTTAATGCCTCTTCTATGACTGGCATTGTACCCAGTAAATTAAAGATTGCAAATATAATTCCTGTATATAAGACAGGATCTCAAACACACTTAGGTAATTATCGTCCAATTTCACTTTTGTCAATTTTTAATAAAATTCTAGAAAAATTGATGTATAGCAGGTTATTGAAATTTCTTGATAAATATGATGTTCTCTTTGACAAACAATTTGGTTTTCGATCAGGTCATTCCACTGATCATGCGGTGCTCTGCATAGTTGACAAAATTCAAAAAGCAATAGATGACCGTAATATTTCTTGTGGCATATTTTTAGATTTTAGCAAAGCATTCGATACGGTTAATCATGAAATTCTTATTAGGAAACTGGAACATTACGGTATTCGCGGTGTAGCTAAAGATTGGTTCACTTCGTATCTCAGTGACCGAAAGCAAATTGTCACTGTGAACACTGTTACGTCAGATCATTACAATATCTCATGCGGCGTCCCACAGGGATCTGTTCTCGGTCCTCTATTGTTTTTATTATACATAAATGATTTTCATCTCTCTCTGACTTTTTTGAATTTCATCTATTTGCAGATGACGCAAATTTGTTTTGTGAAAATAAGAATTCTTCAACACTAATTGCTAATATTAATGCGGAACTTATTAAAATTCATAGGTGGCTATGTGCTAACAAGCTATCTCTTAATGTAAAAAAATCTAATTCATATTTCATCCACGACAAAAAAACCTAGATACCTCGAATACTTTAATAACCATTAATAATAAAATTTTGAAACGTGATTCTCCCATCAAGTATTTGGGTATTTATATCCATTCAAATCTGAGTTGGAAGAATCACATTGAGTTTGTTGGCAAGAAGGTTAAAATAAGTATTGGCCTATTGTCAAAATTACGACATTATGTTTCAGAAGATATTAAAAAACCAAATTTATTTTGCTTTAATACATCCATTTTTAATCTATGGGATAATTGTTTGAGGAAATACTTACACAACTTCACTTAACCCATTGTTTATATTGCAAAAAAAGGCTGTACGAATGATCAGATTTTCCAGATTTGATTAGCATTCAAGTCCATTATTCAAGTATTTGAATATTGTAAAGTTCTTTGACCTTGTCACTTTTCAAATTTCAATCTTTATGTATAAATTTCATAATCATCTTCTACCATCTGTTTTTTGCAATTTCTTTACCAGTGTGAACACAATACATAACTATAATACTAGGCTTGCTGCAAAACAATCTTATTATCTTCCAAAAGTAAGAACAAATTATGGAATTTTTAATATTAGATTTCAAGGTCCAACAGTGTGGAATTCTATTGACAAGAATATTAAGTCCTGCTCAATTGCTTCATTCAAATTTAAACTGAAGCAAAGTTTCTTTGAAAGTTATTAAATTTTTTTATTTTTATTTTTCTCATGAAGATGATAAATTTGTTTTGCAAATGCAAAGATATTATTTTGGACTAGTGGTTTTTTTGTGTTGATGTATATTGTTTTGCGACCTATTTATTTATTTATTTGTTTATTCCATATTTAATGTGCACTTTGAGTCTCTAACTGGCCTCTAGGCATTTTTAGCCCTAAGGTTATTTCTAGTGGCCAGTGTTAATTCCTCAAAATATTATTAACAAAATATGTAAATAGAATACTTCGTTTCGAAAAGGGATAAATAAATTGTATTGTATTGTATTGTATTTACCGAAAATTAAAGACAAATGTGACAATTATAGCTAATTCAGATCACGTTTTATTTGTCAAAACCTAAGGCGCATTACAAGAAGATTACAATTCTTGTTTACAGAGAAAAGGCTATGCTATTGTTGCGCTTGAATTGTTGAAATGGTAGTACATAAAAAGTTTATTCACTGAATATTAACCTTAGAATTGGTCGTCATGAAAGAATAAAACTTGTAATCGCCAACACTGTTGGCAGCTTTTCTAGGATCTGTGATCAACTTGCCATTGCCATCATATCGTGTAGCAGCAGTACTGCCAGGCTTATGAGACCAGTATCCGTTGGTGTCCAAACGATACCAATGATAATCTGCATCTGAAGTAGAAGTTATGAAAAAATTTAGAGTTGTGAATGCAGACGTTTATCTGGAGGTTGCAAGGCGGCCAACGGAGCCCGTGCATAATTTTTAATCACATGTGTGATTTTCGATACTTTTCGCATCTTTCCTTGAAATAAACTTTTAAGATTTGCAAATTCTTATTGAATTCTTATTCATATCGAACAACTGGAAACACTTTTTAAAAAAGTATATAGACCTTATTCCAAAATGGCGGACACTTTAAGATTCTTTTATGTACATATAAATGAGCGTTTATAACTTCGTTTTAAAGTAAAAATTATTTTGAATTTCCCACATGAAAACGAGTTCATGTGCGCTTATTCGTATGTATATAAAATAATCTTAAGTCGGCGGCCATTTTGGAATAAGGTCTATAAACTCCCTAGAAAAAGTGCCTACAATAGTGTGTGAAGTTTATTCATACCGGATTATTGGTTTTAAAATACACATAGTCAAAACCGTATCCAAATTAGTCGTTTCATGAGTGATTAAGAATGTACTTTTCGACACTACTAAAACATGTTTGTAAATATTTCACTTATGAAATTCAAAGTTTTTGACCACAAAATGCTTTTTTATATATTTTCGAGTGATGTCAGAAGTCGTGCAACTATGCCATGCAACTATTTTAATGATGCCTCAATTTTTCCGGTTTTCAAATGCGAGATATCACTACATTTCTACTGTGGTGTTATTATCTCCAACTTAAAATTGGTTGCATAGCAACTTTAAGTTTTGTCTTTGAGCTTACAGTACGGCGGAAAAAACCCCTAGACAAACCAGTTTTTTTAGTAAATGAGTCTAGCAATGTCACATATGATATGTTCGACGTTTGTCGCGCTTTGGTCGTTCTATTCGACCGGAATGATCAAACTTAACATTTGCGCCGGTTCCTTCAAAAAGTTTGTTAACCACTTGCTTTTTCAGGCACTTCTTCATATAGATTCACATACACACACAGTACACACACATACACATTTTTAATTTTAAGTACAAGCTTACTTGGGTCGGATAGTAGACCTCGAGCAACAACAAGCGCCACTAGCCATCGTCCATCAGGTGCATCTGCCGGAGGCTCATTAGGACCAGGTTGAGGAACTAGCACCTGCAAACCATCGTATACGGCAGCCCTTTGCACCTGCTGTCCACTGAAATCTGCATATGGGTGGCCACTAGCCCTTCCAGGCTGCGCAAATGTACCGGTGATTTGGTCATTTCCATAGTTGTAGCAGTTGTTATTCCATTTCACGGAGTCATCCGAATTCCACCTGGCCAAGTTAAAGACCGGCTCTGTTTTTTCTTCAGAAGTTACATCCCCAGGACAAGGTGGACGTTGAGGACCAGGTGGAGGTGCAGCTTCAGCTGCTTCAGGTGCTTCAGGTGCACCTGAACATGCAATCATCCCCGAGATTTTCTGATGAAAATCGTCTGTTTTCAATTCTTTTGGCATGGTGTCCAGTAACAATTGTTGATGAGCGACTGTCTCCTGGCCAACAATCAACTCTGGATGCTGTGCATCTTGGTGATGTAATAGAAAGCCTCTATAACCGAGCTTTGCAGCCATTTGTCTAGGATGGCACGGAGCTTTTCCATCTCTTGCTCTTTCATCTTTGTGTTCTTTGATTTTTTTGAAGCTTTCATGGCTCGAATGAATCGTCCAAGAAGGGTCTGGACGACCAGAATATATTGACAAAGTCACCTTATATTATCCTAGATTTTAAGAGAAGAAAATTAATATGATATACATATAATAATATATAGGCAATTAACTAATGATGAAATACAGTAGTACAAGAACAATATATGAACCAACAATAGAATTAACCAATTTTATTACAACACGATTCACCGCGTAGTTGCGTTTGCAATCATAACGATTATATAACTAGTAATAATATACAGTGGTGATAAGTACAATGAATCAAGATTGGAATCACACCCAATTTAACTATTACTTGATTCACTGTACGTAGTGTTACAGCAATGACCGAATTATAACTTGCAACAATATAGTCGATATGTAGAATGATAACAATTAAACCTCTATTGTTTTCAATAATATAATTATAATTCAAAAACTCATTAATAATTCATGAGGAATACAAAAAGGAAATCGTACCATGTCCGTGGTTTTATATCTGATAAAGAAACCTCCTGATTTACATAAACTTTAGCTTTGATTTCCCGGCTTAGATTCTATCGCCTCGTGTTTTAAATCTAATAAAACACTGCTGCTCTTGGTATCTTGCAAAGGTTTTGTGTAAATTTGACCTGAAACGAGTAAAATAATAATGGCGTTCAAGATTAAGTTGAAAGAGAGAAAATGGAGGAATTGGCAATAATTTGTTTAAATAAGAATAGGTAAAACAATTAGAGATCTAAAACTTATAAATTGATCAAATTGGGAGAATATTAAGTTTAGGAAATTGCAGATTGTAGACCGCTTTGCAGAGAGATCTGATTGGTGTTTTATCAATTTGACCGATCTGCACTATGGTAACCTCAATGCTGATTGACTCTTGCGTTGATTTAAAGCGTTTTGACCCGTGGTTTTGACCGATCTGCACTATGGCAAACATGGATTACTGAGTCAGCTGACATAACTTATTCATCGATTCGAAGCGGTCATGAGTTCAGAGTTCTGTATAACAATACTTTAGAAATTCCATTCGGTAGAGAGTGTTGGCATACGTTGAGCTTAATTAGTATTCTCAATGCTACATATTTACTCGCTAAAGATTTCGGTAGTTTTAATAGTCTTTTGCCTTTATCAATTTCTCTTAAATGCTTGGGTTCTGGTTCGTCTGGATTAATATATTTTATTTATTATAAGTTAATTTTTCGGGAAGCTTGCAATATATAATTTTTTTAATTTTTACGGGGAGACCCCATGGCATAGACGTATGCTTGCTTTGCGTTCGCGGCTTTATCCCGTTAGGGTAACTATTATTAAGTTTGAAAAATAACGTTGTATAAGCCGAGAAAATCAAAGCTAAAGTTTATGTAAATCAGGAGGTTTCTTTATCAGATATAAAACCACGGACATGGTACTAATTTCTTCTGTGTTTTCCTCATGAACTATTAATGAGTTTTTGAATGTGTCCGCCCCTAGAAATGTGGACCTACAACATGTTTGACCGACCTAAAAAAATTCCTAGATCCGCTCTTGCAGTCGAACATATTTGGAACACGAAAAACACGTCAAATCTGATGATGTTTTAATTCTGATAAAGTACTGCGGATTTCGGATTAGTATTAATTTCAGCCTCGTGAATACATTCACAACATGCAAAACACATTTGTGACCACGACAAAGGGCTTCGCTCTCCTCGTCTTTCTGATCAGCACATTCGGCGCTCGCTCAACTCCGCGCGAACGCAATCACAACACACCAGACGTCGTTTCGTTTGTATTTCAGATCGGCGTTCAGTGCTCAACGCAGCGCGAACACATTCACAACACACTATATAAACCACAAGATGTCGGTCTGATCGGATTTTGCATCAACATTCGGCGCGAACACATTCATGACACCCCAGACGCCGTTTTGATTGTTTTTCTGGTCGGCATTTATTGCTCAACTCACCGCGAACACAGTCCGGCATAGAATGTAAATATCCTTTATAGACGAAGTTATTTTAAATTACAGCATGGTCGATGAAATAAACGAACTTCAGTGCTCTGCTACAAATTATTAGAAATCCGTGTGTCTTATGAATGTGTTCGCGCAGCATATTTATGCCAAATCCGATGAGAGCAACATCTGTGTTTATAGTCGTAAGTTGTCGTCTCACACTGGCTCGGAAGGCATAATCGGTTAACAGTCGGCAAGTTGTCGTCTCATCCTGCATTCTCATGTATTGGCTCCAAAAACATTCTATTGTTAACGGCCTAGTCAAACGCTTTCAACATCGCGTTCAACATCATTCAACATTGTTGAACGATGTTGAATAATCTTGAAAGCACGAGTGGCCAAATGATTTCAACATTGTTCAACATTCATGAATGACAATTAATTGAACGCGGGCTACCACAAAAGCTGGAATCCAGCCTAGGCGGCAAAACTAGTTTGAATGAACATGGAAAATATATTTATATTGTGTCGTTGTGCTTGCCAACCTGGGGTCCAGTCTTTCCATTCTTGTTTGTTTTTTTCTTGCTACATTATTTCCATCTCCTTGGCGATTGTGTGATTTATACCACCGTTTTCTACGGCTGGTAATTCTACTTTGGCCATTTTGTCGAGTACGACTAACTTTTAGGCCAGGCTCTCACCCTGACAATATCCCGCATGGCGCATCTCTCTGTTCAACAAAGTTGAATGAAATGTGGCCAAATGCGTTCAACACCTTTCAACATTTTGAGAACAACAGAAATGTTGAACGCGTTCAAATTTCGTTGTTGAACATGTTCAAAATGGGTCGTGGGTCGTGGGTAAAATGTCGTGCGTCGTGGGTGGGTCGTGATTTTTCCCAAAAATTGTGGAATAAATTATAGAATGAAATAAATGTATTATTGAAGTTGAATAAATTGAATTGCCCGACAAAAGATTGGCATAGGCTTGGCGTTGTCAAGAGTAATCAATATTATTAAGTATTGTTGTAGTTCAAGGCTTCCAGTGTTGGACAATCAGAAGTATTACCAACATCAATAATAGTAAAAGGAATACGATTATACTAATGTAAAGGTGAATCACAATCGCTACTGCGCATTTGCGGCGATATTCATGTTTATTTATTTTGAAGGGCGAGTTAAATTTGAAACCCGCGTTTCCATGCTATTATAGAACCAACCGCTAATTGAGTGAGCTAATTGACTCTGAAACTTGTTTAATCGAAAGCTGATATTTCGAAACGTTTCGCGTAGAACTTCACAAAATTTACGAAGAATAGTATTTTGACTATATGTTCTTAATTCTGCCCATGCAAACAAATGTGCGTGCAAAATTATTGTAAACTGGCGTATGACGTTAGCGCAGGCTAGTTTATCTGCATGTGGTTGAAAGTTAATCAAAATACCATTCTCAGTAAATTTCGTGTTGTTTTAAGCTATAGTTTTCGAAATATTAATAATTGCATTTATATAAGTCCGCGGAACGCCGTGTCCATTTACAATATTTGACGTTCTGTCATAGGGCGCTTTACAGTAATTTTCACGCACATTTGTTTGCATGGGCAGAATTAAGAACATAGTCGAAATACTATTCTTCGTAAATTTTGTGAAGTTCTAAGCGAAACGTTTCGAAATATCAGCTTTCGATTATACAAAGTTTCAGAGTCACTCAGGCGGTTGGTTCTTTAATAGCACGGAAACGCAGGTTTCAAATTTAACTCACCCATCAAAATAAAGAAACATGAATATTACCGCAAATGCGCAGTAGCGATTGTGATTCACCTTCCACTAAATTAGTATAATCGTATTCCTTTTACTAGTGATGTTGATAATACTTCTGATTGTAATACCTACACTGGAAGCCTTGAACTATGACAATACTTAATAAATTAATGTGACCCTCCACGGGAAAACGTACGTTAACGCTTTCACAAACGGTTTGAAAAAAACGTTCGTAGAGCGTTTGTTATCCGTTCAAACGCTTTGTAGTTATCGTTTAAACGGATTGAGTAACCGTTTAGCCATTCATCATTTGCCGTTCAAACGCTTCGCTTAAAACGTTCAAACGCTCTGCCTAAAAAGTTCAAACGCTCTGCCTAAAACGTTCAAACGCTATGCCTAAAACGTTCAAACGCTCTGCCCAAACCGTTTGAATGCTAAGGTTATACCGTTCAAACGTTTTGTCTAAAGCGTTCGAACGCTTTACTCAAAACGTTTGGACGCTTAACTTGAACCATATGATCTAGGTGTATATATATATATAAATAGAAATGTATATATAAGGAACGGCGATTATGGACTCGCGTTACAAACTCGCCTCAAGTTTAGTCGTATTTGCTTCTATTTATCTCCAATGGTCTAAAGCCCGCCGCACACTAGAGCTATCAGCGTAGCAAAGTTTCACTCGTGACTGTTGGCGTAAGCAAGTTCCCCCAGTGTGCGGTGGCGTTTTGAGCGCTATTGTTCACGCGTGCCATCGGCGCCATATATTCAACATGTTGAATAATTTTGTGCACGAGTGAACATTTCCTCTAAGTTTGCGCGCGTGCAAAGCTATCACCTTACAATAGGAGGCAAATACGCATGCGTGTTGACTCATACTTTCAAATCAAAATGGCGACTACTAGTGTTGTTGCTGATGCTATGTGTGAGGACAAAATCGCGGATCTGTGGCCTGAATATCCATGTCTTTATGATGTGAGGAGTCCGGATTTTAAAAATAGGGATTTACGCGATAGTTCCATCCAAGAAATAGCTGAGAAACTGGGGAAAACAGGTAGGTTCGATAGAACCTAATTTTGAACCTTGTGGTAGTGTATACGAGTGTTTAATGCGAATACACATGCAGGACAACATAGATTGCTATGTGGTTATTTACACAAATACTTCATCCTTGTTCCTAGCTGAGTATGTGAAAGCAAAGTTGAAGGCCTTGAGAAACAGTTATGTTAAAGCTAAAAAACCACCTGCCTGTGGAAGTGCAAGAAAAAACCCAACAAAAAGAACTGCATGGCTGTTGGAAAAGTTGCAGTTTTTGGCCCCTCATGTTGCTACCAGGACTTCTGTTTCAAATCTAGTTTCAGTAAGTATGCATTAAAATATCATTTTATTCAGAACGATATATAGATGAGAACTATTTAATGTGAATATTTCACAGTTTGTTTATGAAGTGGACAGTTAAATGACCATATTGTCTTGCCATGGAACAGATCCACAGTCATTAAAATAGTTTGCCAAAAGATCCCTCTGTAATTTAGCATTTCTGCTTGCATTATGGCTGGGGGTAGGTTGCAAGCTAGTCAAAGCTGCATCACTTCTCCATGATCCTCTTGATACAGAATGGTCGCTGTTCTCCAAATCTGCTGCTGCTGCATAACCAGCCTTGTTCTTCTCCACCATGAAATTGTCTGCCTCTGCCTCTGCCTCTGCCTCTGCCTCTGCCTCTGCCTCTGCCTCTGCCTCTGCCTCTGCCTCTGCCTCTGCCTCTGCCTCTGCCTCTGCCTCTGCCTCTGCCTCTGCCTCTGCCTCTGCCTCTGCCTCTGCCTCTGCCTCTGCCTCTGTCTCTGCCTCTGTCTCTCTCTCTGTCTCTCTCTCTCTGTCTCTCTCTCTGTCTCTCTCTCTCTGTCTCTCTCTCTGTCTCTCTCTCTGTCTCTCTCTCTGTCTCTCTCTCTGTCTCTCTCTCTGTCTCTCTCTCTGTCTCTCTCTCTGTCTCTCTCTCTCTCTCTGTCTCTGTCTCTGTCTCTCTCCGTCTCTCTCCGTCTCTCTCCGTCTCTCTCCGTCTCTCTCCGTCTCTCTCCGTCTCTCTCCGTCTCTCTCTCTCTGTCTCTCTCTGTCACTCTGTCTCTCTGTCTCTCTGTCTCTCTGTCTAGCCATCCAGCCGTCCAGCCGTCCAGCCGTCCAGCCGTCCAGCCGTCCAGCCGTCCAGCCGTCCAGCCGTCCAGCCGTCCAGCCGTCCAGCCGTCCAGCCGTCCAGCCGTCCAGCCGTCCAGCCGTCCAGCCGTCCAGCCGTCCAGCCGTCCAGCCGTCCAGCCGTCCAGCCGTCCAGCCGTCCAGTCATCCCGTCATCCAGCCATCCCGTCATCCAGCCATCCAGCCATCCAGCCATCCAGCCATCCAGCCATCCAGCCATCCAGCCATCCAGCCATCCAGCCATCCAGCCATCCAGCCATCCAGCCATCCAGCCATCCAGCCATCCAGCCATCCAGCCATCCAGCCATCCAGCCATCCAGCCATCCAGCCATCCAGCCATCCAGCCATCCAGCCATCCTGCCATCCAGCCATCCAGCCATCCAGCCATCCAGCCATCCAGCCATCCAGCCATCCAGCCATCCAGCCATCCAGCCATCCAGCCATCCAGCCATCCAGCCATCCAGCCATCCAGCCATCCAGCCATCCAGCCATCCAGCCATCCAGCCATCCAGCCATCCAGCCATCCAGCCATCCAGCCATCCAGCCATCCAGCCATCCAGCCATCCAGCCATCCAGCCATCCAGCCATCCAGCCATCCAGCCATCCAGCCATCCAGCCATCCAGCCATCCAGCCATCCAGCCATCCAGCCATCCAGCCATCCAGCCATCCAGCCATCCATCTATCCATCTATCCATCTCTCCATCTGTACGTCTATCTGTCTATCTGTATATCTATCTGTCTGTGTGTGTGTGTGTGTGTGTGTGTCTGTTTGTCTGTCTGTCTGTCTGTCTGTCTGTCTTTCTGTCTGTCTGTTTGTTTGTTTGTTTGTTTGTTTGTTTGTTTGTTTGTTTGTCTGTCTGTCTGTCTGTCTGTCTGTCTGTCTGTCTGTCTGTCTGTCTGTCTGTCTGTCTGTCTGTCTGGCCGTCCATCCGTCCGTCCGTCCGTCTATCTGTCTATGTACATGTCTTGGAGCAAACGATTTAAAGTCAACGAATCCTCAACAATTAGCCGATAGTGTTGTTAACCTGGCACGACAATATTATTCAAAATTCCAACGCCAAAGTGTCATTTTCTTGTTTACTTCAAAGAACAGATGATCCTCAGATGTCTGACAAGGTACCCAAAGTTACCAAAGTTTTAAAATCATTCTGTTCTAATAGAGGATGATGCTTTATCGATAACAGTAATATTAACCATGCATCACTAAATAATAGTGGTCTTCATCTAAATTACCAGGGATCCTCTACTTTTTGCTACCGAAAAGGAGAGGCTTTAAAATGGCCAGCTTAAACATAACTAGCCTAATTTTGCATATTGGCGAATTACGAATTTTGATGGAAGGCTAGTCCCTGGATGTATTAGCAATAAATGAAACTAGACTGGACTCTACAATTTCCAATAATCTAATAGATATTAATGGCTATGAAGTAATAAGAAGAGATCGAAATCGCTGTGGAGGTGGAGTCTGTATTTATCTTCTGTCGAGTATAATTTATCGTCTTAGACCTGATTTGAATAATGAACCTTATGAAATATTGAGTGTTGATATTATTAAGAAAAATAGTGCATCTTTTAATGTAACCACACTTTACAGACCAGCATCATGCGATGACGGGTTTTTCCTGTAGTTTAGAGAAATTAGTTCAAAAGTTAGATGTTGAATGTACAGAATATGTTCTTCTTGGAGATCTAAACTGCAATTATCTTTCAGAAACTTATAATAGCCAACTAAATAAGCTAAAACTTATTAGTGAAACCTATCAATTAACGCAGCTTATTAAAAAACCTACTAGGGTAACTACCGTTTCTAGTTCTAGAGCATTGATTGATGTAATATTTTCCAGCGATCCTTTGCGGATTATTGTTTCTGGAGTTGCCCATGTTGGAATCAGTGACCATAGCATGGTATATGCCTTTCGTAAAACAGCTATACCAACTAAAAATACTCATAAATTTGTCACGACGAGAAGTTTTAAAAATTTTAAAGCTGAATCTTTTCTTGCTGATCTTAGTAAAGTTTCTTGGGATTGTTTAGATAATTGCGACACTGTAAATGAAATGTTAGAAACTTGACAAAAAATGTTTACAGTGATACAGATAAACATTGCCCAATAAGAACCAGACGGGTTAGGAATAAGCGGTCCCCGTGGATTACTTCCCAATTAAGAAAACTGATTATTGATCGTGACAACTTAAAAAAGCAGGCAATAAATCAAAGTGATCCAGATGTCTGGGCTGATTTCAAAAAACTAAGAAATTCTATTAATAATAAAATTAAAGAGACTAAATCAAAATATTACCATTCTCAATTTGAGAAAAATGTGGGTAACTCCAGAGCAATTTGGAAAACTATCAATCAATTGTCTCACCGTAAGAACACCGCAATGAGTACAATTAGTGAACTGGTCATTAACGAAGTTTCCTACACGGATCCTTCAAACCTTTGTGAGATTTTGAATGACCATTTCAGTGATATAGGTCCTAAGTTGTCTGCTGCTCTAGAGGAGAGTAATAAAAGCTTTGAAGATTATATCACGCCAACTGATTTTTCGTTTGATTTAACTTTAACCTCTCCAGATATTGTATTAAAAATCCTTCAAAAGATGCCCACACGTAAGGCCACTGGTTAGATAACATTTCTTGCCAGCTTCTTAAAATAGTTGCTCCAATAATTTGTTCTTCATTGGCAAATATTGTCAACAAATCTATTGAAAGTGGAATTTTACCATCAGTATGGAAAAAGGCAAGGGTTTTTCCACTCTTTAAGGCAAATGTCCGCACAGATCCAAATAACTAACGACCAATTTCCATCTTGCCAGTGTTATCAAAGATTTGTGAAAAAGTTGTGCATAGTCAATTTTATAGCTTTTTAAAAGATCACAAATTACTGGCAAAATACCAGTCAGGGTTTCGTTCTTTACACTCCACAATGACGGCTTTATTGGATGCAACCAATGAATGGTATTTAAATATGGATGAAGGAATGGTGAATCTGGTCGTTTTCCTTGACTTAGCCAACGCGTTCGACACTGTTTCACATAATATTCTTTTACAAAAGCTCCAATATTATGGTGTCATATTTATCTAATCGCCAGCAACAATGTGTTGTTGGAACATGTATGTCTAACTTACCAAGAAATATTACCTGTGGTGTTCCACAAGGATCAATTTTAGACCCATTGCTATTTTTAATTTACATTAATGATTTGCCTGGGTGTCTTGAGTTTACTAAATCGCGAATGTTTGCTGACGATACTATCGTCAGTGCCGCTGCTAAATCTACTGTTGAATTACAGAAAAAGATTAACCTTGATTTAGACAATGTAAGATCGTGGCTACTTTCTAACAAGCTTAGTTTAAATGTTTTGAAAACAGAATATATGTTTATTGCTTTTGATTGCTTCTGATTTTAGACTGTCGAATTTAAGTTAAGTTTTGTCTCTCCATTTCGACAATAAACCAATCAAGAAAGTCACTACTGCTAAACATCTGGATGTAGAGCTAGATGACAATTTAGCTTGGTATGATCAAGTTGATTCTATATGCAAGAAAGTTTGTCGTTCAATCAGTGGTCTTAAACAAGAACGAAAATGTGTTCCCAAAAATATTTTGGTAACGATTTATAATTCTCTTATTATGCCATTATTCGACTACTACTTCGATGCTGTCTGGGAAAACCTGAATCTAAGGCTGTCCAAAAAATTACAAAAGTTACAAAATCGTGCAGCACGCATCATCACCTTTCAAGGTTATGATGTGAGATCAGCTGACATATTAAATTAATGACCTAAAATGGGATCAGTTATCTATTAGAAGAATTAAACGTCTAGGTGCCATGATGTATAATATAATTAATGGAGCTGCACCTGAATATCTTTGTGAAATGTTTGTTGACTCTACAGAAATTAGTTCCTACAGACAAAGATTAAGATCAGGTGAAAATAATTTAGCGATCTCCAGAATTCCCAAATCCGAATTCTTTAAAAAACGTTTTTTCCTATCGAGGGGTAAAATTTTGGAATTCACTTCCTATTGAGGTTAAAGTTACTCAAACTATGAGTGAATTTAAGAGAAAGTTATCCGAATTTCTTGAAATTGTCAATCAACAATAATTATTTGTATTATAATTGTGTGTTTAATTTCTTATTGTACACATTCTTGATTTTTATATAACTAAAACATTTGTAAAAATATATAAGTTATTCATTTTTTGTAAATATATTTAATTATGTAATTATACGGCTTTCATGTAAAGAAGTGTTTTACACTTATGAAACTACCGTATTTAAATACAGGCGAAATCAATCAATCAAATCAATCTATCTATATCTGTCTATCTGTCTATCTAAATGTTCAGATACCTAATGTTCGAACTGAATGTTATAAAATAAGTTTTGCGGTATCTGGATCTTTACTTTGGAACTCCTTACCAATTGAACTTAAAGAGGAGAAAAGTTTATCAAAATTTAAGACAAAAATTAAAAAACATAACTTCTGCATTGACAACCTATAAATTTTACATCTTGCTGTAAAAATATATCATGTAAATATTTTTAAATCTATTATACCAAAAAAAAACCCACAAAATAATGTAAATATAGTTTTGTTACAATGTAGACGGCTTCTAGGTAGACCAGATTTAATAATTTAATATTTGTAAATGTTATTTCTGATAGAACCACCGTGTTTAAATAAAATTTATCTATCTGTCTATCTGTCTATCTGTCTGTCTGTCTGTCTGTCTGTCTGTCTGTCTGTCTGTCTGTCTGTCTGTCTGTCTTTCTGTCTGTCTGTCTGTCTGTCTGTCTGTCTGTCTGTCTGTCTGTCTGTCTGTCTGTCTGTCTGTCTGTCTGTCTGTCTGTCTGTCTGTCTGTCTGTCTGTCTGTCTGTCTGTCTGTCTGTCTGTGCTTCAGTGCTTCCAATTATTGCTAAAGTTTTTGAGAAAATTGTTTTTGATCAGCTCTATCTATATCTAACTGAAAATAACATCCTGACTAAATTTCAATCTGGTTTTCGGTCAAATCATTCTACATTAACTGCTTTATTACAGGCTACCGAAGCTGGTTTAGAAATATTGATAACGGATATATGAATGGAGTTCTTTTTATTGATTTAAGCAAGGCCTTCGATACTGTTGACCATGCAATTCTCTTAAAAAAAATGGATTTATATGGAGTGCAGGGAGAATCAAATAAATGGTTTTCCTCCTATCTCTCAAATAGATCTCAGTGTTGTATGGTCAACGGTATATTGTCCCAGTGTAGACACGTGTCAACTGGTGTTCCACAGGGATCTGTCTTAGGCCCTCTTTTATTTTTACTATATGTAAATGATTTTCCAAACTGTTTAGAATACACAACTCCGGGTATGTACGCTGATGATACCCAGGTTACGGCAGGTGCTGAAACTATGGCTGACCTTGAACAACTACTCAATTGTGATATCGAAAATATAACCTTGTGGCTTAATGCCAACAAGCTTTCAGTAAATGCGACGAAAACTGAGTTTATGATTATAGGTTCAAACTATAGGTTAAAACAGCTTCTGAGTAATCCTAGGGTACAAATTGATAATAAAACTATTAAACGTGTTTTAAAGGTAAAACTACTTGGAGTTGTGGTAGATGAAAAACTCAGTTGGGAAAATCATTTAAGTGAAATTATAATACCAAAAGTTCTTAGGGGTCTCCGTATGATACGTAATTTGCGAACTTTATTAACAATTCCGCAAATGGTATCGTTGTATAATTCACTTGTACAGCTGCACTTTGATTATTGTAGTAGCTTATGGGGAAATTGTGGAGTTGTTTTGAGAAATAAAATTCAGAAACTGCAAAATCGGGCTGCTCGAATTATTACTTATTCTGGTTATGAGGTCAGGTCAGCTGACATTTTGTCTTTTTTGGGTTGGCATGACCTCGATACCAGAAGAAAGCACCAAAAAGCTGGTTTGATGTATAAGATTATGAATAATAAAGCCATTAGTTACTTGACTGAGCTCTTTGTTCCAGTGAACAAAACTCATGAACATAATCTACGTTGTTCTGATATTAACCTTAAAATCCCTCAACCTCGCACAGAGTATTTAAAACGCAGTCTAGCATATAGTGGTGCCCTGTTATGGAACAGCTTGACATCGGTTGTAAGAAATCTTGACAATGTCAAGAAATTCTCTGCAAATATCTGTAATTATAGTTTTTAACATGTCATAATTTATGTAGCTCAATGTCTCCTACTATGATATAATTTAGTTTATTTTGTCTATTTACTTAATATACGGCTTATATGAAAAACAATTGTACATATTGATAAAATTACCGTATTAAAATAAAGTTGTCTCTCTGTCTCTGTCTGTCTGTCTGTCTGTCTGTCTGTCTGTCTGTCTGTCTGTCTGTCTGTCTGTCTGTCCGTCTGTCCGTCTGTCTGTCTGCTTTGATCTGCCTGCTTCGCTCCATCATAGTATACCTAGAATGTATGCAGATAATACCAATATTACGGTTTCCGGTGAATGTATTAGTGACATTGAGGCTCGTTTGAATCACGATTTGAATGAAGTTTACCAGTGGCTGGTCGCCAAAAAATTAAGCCTAAGTGTCACTAAGACAGAGTACCTTGTGATTGGGACAAAGAATAAACTTGATATTCTTTCGCCAACGTTACATATTGATGGTATACCCATCAGAAGGGTTAAAGAATGTAAATCTTTGGGAGTTCATTTTGATGAAACACTAAATTGGTCCACTCACATTGATAAATCATCGAAATAAATTTCTTCAGCAATTGCTGGTCTTAGACAAATTCGACCATTAGTGCCACGAAAAACATTAATTATAATTTACAAGTCATTCATATTACCTTTACTTGACTATTGTGACCAAATTTGGGGAAATGCAAATCTTGAGTTTCTAAATCGTCTACAGAGACTTCAAAACAGAGTTGCAAGGATCATCACTCAATCGAATTTTGAAATTCGGTCCCATGATATCCTAAACACCTTAAAATGGGACAACCTTACCACCCGTAGATACAAACATCTGATGACAACAATGTTTAAAGTACTGAATAACGACTCTCCACAGTATTTGACAGATCAATTTACAAGATTATACGAATCTAACCATTATAATCTGCGAGGTTGTGAAAGTAAGGTTGTCCTACCATTACCAAGATTAGAATACCTAAAGAAATCATTTAGATATAGAGCGGGGATAAATTGGAATAATTTACCTAGTGAAATACGTGAAATAGAATCACTACAGTATTTTAAGCGAGCACTTAATAACTTTCGCCAAGACTCTCCAGTTTTATTGGTAAATTGAGTTTGTAAATATAGAGTTTTATATTGAGTTTGTAAATATAACGTTTCTAATTTCTTTGTAAATTTCATACGGCTTTTATGTAAACCAGTTGTTTGTAACTGATGAAATTACTGTATCCAAATAAAGTTTTCTATCTATCTATCTATCTATCTATCTATCTATCTATCTATCTATCTATCTATCTATCTATCTATCTATCTATCTATCTATCTATCTATCTGTCTGTCTGTCTGTCTGTCTGTCTGTCTGTCTGTCTGTCTGTCTGTCTGTCTGTCTGTCTGTCTGTCTGTCTGTCTGTCTGTCTGTCTGTCTGTCTGTCTGTCTGTCTGTCTGTCTGTCTGTCTGTCTGTCTGTCTGTCTGTCTGTCTGTCTGTCTGTCTGTCTGTCTGTCTGTCTGTCTGTCTGTCTGTCTGTCTGTCTGTCTGTCTGTCTGTCTGTCTGTCTGTCTGTCTGTCTGTCTGTCTGTCTGTCTGCCTGCCTGCCTGCCTGCCTGCCTGCCTGCCTGCCTGCTTGCTTGCTTGCTTGCTTGCTTGCTTGCTTGCTTGCTTGCTTGCTTGCTTGCTTGCTTTCTTGCTTGCTTGCTTGCGTGTATAAGAAATGCTAGATTGCGCTTATTATCCTTATTTGATGGAAATATTTTTGCATAATTTTCGTACGAGTGCAATCAAGCATTTTATTCCTACATGCATGTGTTGGTCTCGTGAGCTAGCCTGGTTAGCGGGATGGCTCGTTTTCTTTTTAAACATCTCCAGTAACTCGCTGGCGGAGGTATATGCAGTCTCTGACTTTCCTTTAGCTAGTTGATATCTGATTTGAGTAGCAGTGTTAAAATTTGTGAAGCAGCTCCAATCTCGTTCCCCTGGCTTATGACATTCAACGCATGTCATGTGGTTGTAGCCTGGTACCCTGGCCCAATTTCAAAAGAAATATGGGCCAGGTAACCACTAATCTCATTCTCGCGTCATCAGGGCTAAATCCACTTGTGACGATTGCAATTTCGCTAATAGCCAATAAAAACACGCGAAAATTTCAACCAATAGGAAAGCAGAAGTTTTTAGTGGTTATCTGGCCCATATTCTTTGATTGGGCCAGGGTACCAGGCTAATGTGGTTGTTGATGTTTATGTATTGTTGCTGATGCTTATGTATGGTTGATTCTTGGTTATGTGGTTGTTGATGCTTATGTATGGTTGTTGATGCTTGGGTGTGGTTGTTGATGCTGATGTATATGGTTGTTGATGCTGATGTACGATTGTTGATGCTTATGTATGGTTGTTGATGCTTGTGTGTGGTTGTTAATGCTGATGTATATGGTTGTTGATGCTGATGTATGATTGCTAATGCTTATTACGTATGGTTGTTGATGGTTGCTGACGCTGATGTGTGGTTGTTGATGATTGTGTGTGGTTGTTGATGCTGTTGCCCAGTTGTTGATGCTGTGTGGTTGTTGATGCTGATGTGTGGCTGTTAATGCTGATGCGTGGTTGTTGATTATGTTGTCCGGTTGTTGATTCTGATGCGTGGTTGATGCTAGCTGACGTGTGGTTGTTGATGCTGATGTGGTGTTGTTAATGCATGTGTGTGATTGTTGATGCTTATGTACGGTCCATGCTTGGGTATGGTTGTTGATGCTGATGTGTGGTTGTTGATGATTGTGTGTGGTTGTTGATGCTGATGTGTGGTTGTTGATGCTGATGTGTGGTTGTTGATGCCGATGTGTAGTTGTTGATGCTGATGTGTGGTTGTTGATGCTGATATGTGGTTGTTGATGCTGATGTGTGGTTGTTGATGATTGTGTGTGGTTGTTGATGCTGATGTGTGGTTGTTGATGCTGATATGTGGTTGTTGATGCTGATGTGTGGTTGTTGATGCCGATGTGTGGTTGTTGATGCTGATGTGTGGTTGTTGATGCTGATGTGTGGTTGTTGTTGCTGATGTGTGGTTGTTGCTGATTGTGTGTGGTTGTTGATGCTGATGTGTCGTTGTTGATGCTGATGTGTGGTTGTTGATGCTGATGTGTGGTTGTTGATGCCGATGTGTGGTTGTTCATGCTTGTGTGTGGTTGTTGTTGCTGATGTGTGGTTGTTGATGATTGTGTGTGGTTGTTAATGCTGATGTGTGGTTGTTGATGATGTTGTCCGGTTGTTGATTCTGATGCGTGGTTGTTGATGCTAGTTGACGTGTGGTTGTTGATGCTGATGTGGTGTTGTTAATGCATGTGTGTGATTGTTGATGCTTATGTACGGTTCATGCTTGGGTATGGTTGTTGATGCTGATGTGTGGTTGTTGATGATTTTGTGTGGTTGTTGATGCTGATGTGTGGTTGTTGATGCTGATGTGTGGTTGTTGATGCTGATGTGTGGTTGTTGATGCCGATGTGTGGTTGTTGATGCTGATGTGTGGTTGTTGATGCTGATATGTGGTTGTTGATGCTGATGTGTGGTTGTTGATGATTGTGTGTGGTTGTTGATGCTGATGTGTGGTTGTTGATGCTGATGTGTGGTTGTTGATGCTGATGTGTTGTTGTTGATGCCGATGTGTGGTTGTTGATGCCGATGTGTGGTTGTTGATGCTGATGTGTGGTTGTTGTTGCTGATGTGTGGTTGTTGATGATTGTGTGTGGTTGTTGATGCTGATGTGTGGTTGTTGATGCTGATGTGTGGTTGTTGATGCTGATGTGTGGTTGTTGTTGCTGATGTGTGGTTGTTCATGCTTGTGTGTGGTTGTTAATGCTGATGTATATGGTTGTTGATGCTGATGTATGATTGCTAATGCTTATTACGTATGGTTGTTGATGGTTGCTGACGCTGATGTGTGGTTGTTGATGATTGTGTGTGGTTGTTGATGCTGTTGCCCAGTTGTTGATGCTGTGTGGTTGTTGATGCTGATGTGTGGCTGTTAATGCTGATGCGTGGTTGTTGATTATGTTGTCCGGTTGTTGATTCTGATGCGTGGTTGATGCTAGCTGACGTGTGGTTGTTGATGCTGATGTGGTGTTGTTAATGCATGTGTGTGATTGTTGATGCTTATGTACGGTCCATGCTTGGGTATGGTTGTTGATGCTGATGTGTGGTTGTTGATGATTGTGTGTGGTTGTTGATGCTGATGTGTGGTTGTTGATGCTGATGTGTGGTTGTTGATGCCGATGTGTAGTTGTTGATGCTGATGTGTGGTTGTTGATGCTGATATGTGGTTGTTGATGCTGATGTGTGGTTGTTGATGATTGTGTGTGGTTGTTGATGCTGATGTGTGGTTGTTGATGCTGATATGTGGTTGTTGATGCTGATGTGTGGTTGTTGATGCCGATGTGTGGTTGTTGATGCTGATGTGTGGTTGTTGATGCTGATGTGTGGTTGTTGTTGCTGATGTGTGGTTGTTGCTGATTGTGTGTGGTTGTTGATGCTGATGTGTCGTTGTTGATGCTGATGTGTGGTTGTTGATGCTGATGTGTGGTTGTTGATGCCGATGTGTGGTTGTTCATGCTTGTGTGTGGTTGTTGTTGCTGATGTGTGGTTGTTGATGATTGTGTGTGGTTGTTAATGCTGATGTGTGGTTGTTGATGATGTTGTCCGGTTGTTGATTCTGATGCGTGGTTGTTGATGCTAGTTGACGTGTGGTTGTTGATGCTGATGTGGTGTTGTTAATGCATGTGTGTGATTGTTGATGCTTATGTACGGTTCATGCTTGGGTATGGTTGTTGATGCTGATGTGTGGTTGTTGATGATTTTGTGTGGTTGTTGATGCTGATGTGTGGTTGTTGATGCTGATGTGTGGTTGTTGATGCTGATGTGTGGTTGTTGATGCCGATGTGTGGTTGTTGATGCTGATGTGTGGTTGTTGATGCTGATATGTGGTTGTTGATGCTGATGTGTGGTTGTTGATGATTGTGTGTGGTTGTTGATGCTGATGTGTGGTTGTTGATGCTGATGTGTGGTTGTTGATGCTGATGTGTGGTTGTTGATGCCGATGTGTGGTTGTTGATGCCGATGTGTGGTTGTTGATGCTGATGTGTGGTTGTTGTTGCTGATGTGTGGTTGTTGATGATTGTGTGTGGTTGTTGATGCTGATGTGTGGTTGTTGATGCTGATGTGTGGTTGTTGATGCTGATGTGTGGTTGTTGTTGCTGATGTGTGGTTGTTCATGCTTGTGTGTGGTTGTTCATGCTGATGTATGGTTGTTGATGCTGATGTGTGGTTGTTGATGCTTATGTGCAGGTAATTTTTTTCTCATTATTATTATTATTATTATTATTATTATTATTATTATTATTATTATTATTATTATTATTATTACAAATATCTTTACATCCTTGAGCTCACCGTCGGATTTGAGTCCAATCTTCACCGCAACGCCACCCGTAAGAAACACAAATATCTCGATTTAATTAGTTAACGAAAAACAAAGAAACTATGAAAAGGTTAAGTTCATAAATCTATCTCTGAGTGCACTTGGAATTTTCGGACAGTCATCAACGGATTTCATTGAAATGCTAAAAGACTTTAAATTTTACACTCCCTGTAGAAAGTATATCATAAAGAAAATCATCAACATATCAATAAGAACCTCGTATTATGTATTTTGTCGACGTAACAAAGAATGGAATAACCCGAACCTAATGACATTCTAAGATTTTTATTCTCATGTAGCATCAGTTCAAATAGTCAGTGGTAAACTACCTGTAAAAGCGAGGTTTATCATTGTAATTTCTACGTTCTCGTCCGGCCCGATAGTCATCCGCTACCAGTGACGGATCATTTTGATTTGTTGTGAACCTGCGAGGTTTTGACCAAAATTACCCCCCTAGGGCTTAAAATGATCCTGAATGATCCCTTTTTCAAATGAAACCTTTATAACGATATGCCGTGAAGTATTACCCGAGCGCTGACCTGAATTCCCGGCTGTTAAAATCCCGTGAGAATCGTGGCATATCGACAAGAAGAAAATGGCTTTAATTTGTCAATATATAAGCGAAACCAACGAAAATTTAGGCTCTAACAACTCCGAAAGTAAGTATAAGCATTTGTTTGTTGTAATTATTTCGTAGATTAGCAATAATTTGGTAAAATTTGACGAAAACCATCTCGGCCGAGCAGGCAAATATCGAACAAAATTTGCGGAGAGTTGTCGGCCAGTTGTCGGCGTTGTAATGGCAAACAGGAGTAAATATCACTCAAAACAACTTAAAATCTGAATAGCTGACTTTAAAACGATCTTACTGATGTATTATGGTGGTCGTATGTTCTTGTATAATTCTGTTTTAATTTGTAAATTTCAAAATAAGTTATATGATCGCGCGCAGGCGCACCATGGGGGGTCACAATGGGTGGGGGGGGGGGGGGGGTCTCAATGGAAAATCATAAAAAATCAATATAATATTTGCTTTGTATTGTATTGCTTTAATTTTTTCAATTTGAATTTGTGAAATGCTGCTTTTCATTTTACTTGAACAAATTTGGTGGTAAATTCATTTTCTGGTTAAATATTTAACATTTTTTGGATTATAATAATATTATTAATAATAGTAATTAGCATAAATTAGCATAATTTGCAAAATGGGTTGTCCGACAAGACCCGAAAACCCAAAATTTGAATAGAAGAGGTAAAAACGATTCAAATGATATATTGTGGTATTATTTTTGTATTATTATTATTATTATTATTCTAAAATGTCAAATCATTTGCTATTTTTACTTTCAACTAGCAAATATACTGAAGGGGAGGAAAGAGAAAACTAATAATCAGGGGACTTCAGACTCATAATAGAAAATAACTTCTTCACTTTCAACAATGAATACTTTCTACAAATTCATGGCACAGCAATGGGCTCACCAATGGCCCCAACTTATGCTAACATATTCATGGCAGTCCTTGAAAAGCAAATGCTCTTAAATGCACCAAACGGACTAACTCCAATCGAGTGGATCCGGTTTATTGATGATATTTTTGCATTATGGACGCATGGTATTGATGCCGTCAATGAATTTTTAGAATACTTAAACAAATTCCTCCCAACAATTAAATTTGACTATACACACTCCTACAAATCTGTTAACTTTCTCAACACCACAGTTTACATCAATAAGGACAACAAACTTGATCTGTACATAAAACCAACAGACAGAACACTACTTCTACATAACAATTCCTTCCATCCAAAGTCTTGTAAAAATAGTATTGTCTATTGATGGTTTGCAATCAATCTCTTGAGATTTGGAAGACAAAGAAACGGCGGCCATGTTGGAGGAAAACATACTCCAAATACAATAGCTGCTAATGAGATTCTTTTGTTAAAGTTCCTCCAACATGGCCGCCATGACGTCAAGTGCAAACCAAGAATAGTCAGGCACTTCGTTATCACCGTATTATCTCAGATGATACTAAATTACATCTAAGACTTAACAACCTGTCAGTTATACTGACCAACCGTGGTTACAAACAAGAAACAATACAGACTGCTTTTCAACAGGCCAAACAACATACACAACTAGAACTACTAAACAAGGAACAACACAAAACTGACAACAAAAGCCCTATACTTTCCATTCCATATAACAACAATACAGCATACATTGGACAAATACTACGAAAACATTGGCACATAATAGAACAAGATCCTACATTGAGCATTCTCTGGCCAGAAGCACCAATTGTAGCATATCAAAGAAATAAGAATCTTAAAGATTCTCTTATTCGTGCCAAACTACAAGATGACAATATAACAAACAATACTCAATAACTACAACACAGAGTACAGTACATTAACTGAGACAGTTCAAGCCAAAATGTTCTGTCCTACAAAGAAATCCAATCTCAACAAGACAACATCAACACCATATTGAGATATTCCTCTACACAAGACATCCATACTGGAAAAATAAACAACAGCCTCGATACCTCCAATATAGCCAGGACACAGCAAATCATCAACCACCCACCACCACGTATTAAACAACCAATTCAATAATCTACCAATGGATCCAAATTTATGAACCTTTTATTGCCTTTTAAATACATTTATAACACCCAGTAAAGCCCATGTTGTAAAAATAATGCTAATTACCTACTAGACAAATACTTATCCTTTATCTTTAACACCACTTTGGAACATCCAACTTCTTCCAAGTAAAATCTACTGAATGGCTTGTGAACACTAACAATTGATCATCGTCGTATAGTTTACACACTTTTGTAAATAATTAATACTTTTGTACATACTATATATTATCTCTTGTAAACCACCACCTAATCCAAGGCGATTTTCACGCACTACTCAATTCCTATCACCTTGTAAATATATTCCCACTTACTTTGATAAACTAATCCCACCATTTGACACGACCTTCATTCTCTCTTTTACGACTAATTCCACCATGAAATTCCCATCCTTGCTCTAAGTATTCCACTCACTGATCTCTATAAAAGGACTGGATAGCGCATCTATTGTTTCTCGCGCCCTAATTTTGATGCCGGAAGTGAGCAGCGGCGGCCATCTTACTAAGGACCACTGATCTATATAAGAGACTGGATAGAGCATCTATTATCTGAGCGCCTTCAGAAATTGAAGCCGGAAGTTACGCCCTAATTTGTAAGCGACGCCATATTGGATGGTCCCACCATGAGGAGTGAGTTGCTATATTCACTATATTTTACTGTTGTGAATTCGTTGTTTTCGCATATAATCAGGAAATAGACGAACAACACAAATCCATTTTGGTATTTCAAGCAACGGGACACATCATGGAACTATGGAGGACCTAAGAACGTGAAGGGAAACTGAATCGTAAGTAAATAACTTGATATTTTGACGAAATTTCGAAGGGGACGGAGAGCTCCCGAAGGGTTATTTACCAAGGAAACGGGAAACCCAACATTGTAAACGGCCGGTGGTTAATAAACTGATTTGTAGGATACAAATGTGAGACAATACTGTAATTGTGGAATATTCACAATCGAGTAGATCATTTTAAAAAGCCGAAGGACGTGTAAAATTATGGCACAGAAGATAGATTGGCTTGTAGAGTTGTGAGTAGATTTCGACAAGCAGCATATTTCTTTGGCAACATAGGAGCATGTTAATACTCTATAAGTTTGTAATACTTACAATGTTTGGTGCTTCCATAGAAGTAAACTGTAGCATGCATCATAACAAGAACGAGCCAGTTTGTTTTATTGAACTCCATGCCCAGTGTCCAAGTCATGTATTTAAGAAATTAAGTTGTCAACATTGTTTCTTATTAACAGCTGAGCTATTTTACTCCCTGTCATTTTGATGAAAAAATTGTTTGTGAGTATCTGTAAAATTGAATGTGATATTTGTATGTTATGTTATAGGTAGTTTAAAATGAAAAAACAATGAATGAAGAACAATAAAGGTGAAGCAACATGACAACTTAATACAGAATATAATTGAACTGTGTCATTTATAGTTTTCAAACTTTGTTAATGATTTGATTAAAGAAAATGTTTACAATTCATGAGTGTATTTTGTCTTGTGTAGTTTGATTCTGTATAAATGTACTATATAATGATACATTTTTAACTGATCTGTTCTCTGACTTCTGTACGTTATGTACGTTATGAAAATTGTGGCAGAACTAATACTGTACTATCAGTGTGTACTATACAAGTAGATCAACAAGGCCAGTGTTTGATGTTTATATAAAGTCAAAACAAATCAAGCTAATATATATGTTAAACTTCACAACGATGTGGCGGATAACATTTGTAAACTGGCTAAAAAAAAGCATCTTGGCAAAGGTATAGTCACAAAACTAATTATATTGTAAAACTAATACAAGATTTTTAGTTGTAGGCAAATGTAGGCCCAATTGCCCAAATTAGATAACCCTATCTCATAGAAAATAATAAACTCATTCTGATTAATCCTGTGAATGCCAGGATAACTTATTTGAATCATTACCCCGAGTTTTCTGTGAGTGAAAATATATTGTTCAACTATAGGCACATCCACTGATCTATACATGCAGTTGGGCACATCGCATTCTTAAATTAATTGTTTGATTCCGGTCTTTTGGCTTATGATATAATAATACCACAGCAGTTGTTCGTAGTGTAGCTTGTTCAGTTGATCAAATTTCCCGAATTCATTCGGTCCTTTAGCAGTATTTCCATATTGTGAGTAAATTCTGAATGAGAACGGCCTTCGTCTGTTCAAAGTTGTCATCAATGACACTTGGGAGTTCGCTCCACGAACTCGCAAATTCCATTTCCCCCCGCATTTTGGGGCTAAATAACTACAATTTTTCTCTCTAAATGCTTCACGTGTCCTTTCTTCCTCGTGATAAAAAAGTTTGTCCGAACCCGAAGGAGAAAAATGCCTTAATATACGAAAACTATAATTGTGCAACAGTAAAATATAGCGAAAGTGGGACCATCCAACATGGCGGCTGTTGCCAACTTCCGACCACTTCCGACTTCAATTTCAGACAACGGATGCTCTATCCAGTCTCTTATATAGATCAGTGACTAGGACCCACTTGGGTCCTAAACAATATGGCGTACATAGAGTGGAAAGCAGTTTAACGACGTTTTTCGCCAAATTCGAGAAGTTTGCTAAGATTTACCACCGAATTAAGGTTCGTAATCTTATTTTATATAATAGTTAAGTGTTTTAAACTCTTTATTCCTTTTACAAAGGCTTTTTTTTTTGCGAAAGATACCTGCTTATGTATTTGCTTCACGAATGACGGTATTAACAAAATAGTCGGTAAACAAATGTCTTCCAAGTTGACAGCAGGCTGTTGTACCTGGGCAATCTTGATGTGGTACTCTGCATTTGTAATTCGCAAGGATGCAACTAGACTTGCTTTGTCTTCTTCAAGAGATTTAACTATATCCCGTAGTTCATTAATGCAAGACTTTGTTTCTTCGAGCTGTTGTTTTAGGCTTTTATTTTCTTCCAGTTTCTGTCGTTCCATGTACTTGTTTCTCTCTTTATTTTGTAGTATAAACGCCGTATTATTAAATGGTTTACTGTGATGGGTTTCCTTTATGTTTTGATTGATTTATTGCCGAGTAATCCAAATGAGAATTCAAATTTGGAAAAGTTCTAGCATAAAACCTTATAGTCCATTTGCCACCTTATATGTTTCTTTAATAGGCAACCTTGTTGCCATCAGAAGTGTATTGTTTTTTTATGGTTTTGTACTCACATGGATCTATAGAAATAAATTAGCTTGCAATGCAATTTATACAATAAAGGCCTTCATGGAGGCATAAATAATAGTGAGATATTATAAGGTATGACTTGTCTTTTTGAGTTATACCACTAAAGTTGAATCATAATTTTTGCTTTAAATGGTTGGCTTTTCAATGAAAACCCAGCTAAACTTTACATTTTTTTACAAGTAAATGCACCTGTTGAAATTACCATTTCTGCAGAGTGTCTGGGATGCCAACTAAAACTCTAACAGTATCCCAGACACTCTACAAGTTTATTATTACATAAATGAAATATAATTTCCTGTATTGACTGATAGGATTAATAGCCACCTGCAAATAAATATTCACAACAAAACAGCAAGAGCATTTGCATAATCTATTTTTAATATTTCTATATTTGAAAATACATTATCATTAATTCTCTTGTTTTGGTTGAAGCTACTTTCAATGACACATCTTGATGTTCAGGGCTTCTCATAATCCCATCATAGAATTCTCTTGTCAATATAAACTCTATGTTTTGGGGACTTTTGCCCTTATCAAATGCATTGCAATGGACTCAGTACAGCAAAATTTGGGTTTGCCATCTTGAGAAGGAAACCACAGCTAACCTTTGTGGTAAAAACCCAGTTAAAAAGTCAGTAACTATAGTGTTCTTTGGAAGACAAGTAATGCTAATTGTGGTAAAAAACTAAATATTTACTTAAAATTATAGAAATGCCACACCATATATAGAAGCTTTTAATATATACATGCATACAGTATTAACAAAAATCAACTGAACCCTTAACCTTGTGATCACTTTTGAAATCTCTCTAATCATTGAACGGCAATAACTATTATAATAACAGAGCAAATGTTACATAGGGTTACAATCTGTATCCAGATTAACACCTGAGCCACTGGACTACAAAGTAAAATACTTGTATTAAAAGCTGATACTAAAGCCAAGTCAATTACATGTGTGTGCACAACCTGTAAAGGTAATAAACTAAAGATTACAGTCTACTAAGATGATAGAGCAAAGATCACTTGCAGCAAGTTTTGATGACTAGTGAGATATGCTGAACTATTGAACTAGATAAGCAAGGGTAGCAAACTGACAAATAGAAAAAATACACATGCTGCCTAAGTGGTGATTGAAAGAGTCAAACTGAAAATACTACATTAGAAAACCATGTGAACCACTGAACCGTTTGAAGTAGCACAAACTTACTTTGGTTATTTAAAAATTAGAAACAATACTAATGCCAAGGCTTGTCATTAGCCTAGCAGATTATAGACAGTGTATTATATTACTCAAGCATCTAATTTATGGGTCCATCATGGGAGTGTGGCACCCATTTATAGTCAATGAGTCATTGACCAGTTAGTAAAATCAAGGGTCCAAATTAAAATACTAATTCAAAAAGACAAGTTATAATTAATATCTCACTGAATTTATGCGTTCACATTAAAGATTTTTACTAAGTTATATAAATTGCATGTATAAGGTTTTATGCTAAAACGTTTCCAAATTTGAATTCCACTTGGATTTAATAATCGGCAATAAATCAATCAAAACTTAAAGGAAACCCATCACAGTAAACCATTTATTAATATGGCGTTTATACTACAAAATAAAGAGAGAAACAAGTACACATGCGGACTTGGAAGACATTTGTTTACCGACTATTTTGTTAATACCGTGATTCCTGAAGCAAATACATAGGCAGGTATCTTTCGCAAAAAAAGGCCTTTGTAAAAGGAATAAAGAGTTGAAAACACTTAACTATTATATAAAATAAGATTACGAACCTTAACTCGGTGGTAAATCTTAGCAAACTTCTCGAATTTGGTGAAAAACGTCGTTAAACTGCTTTCCATTCCTATGTACGCCATATTGTTTAGGACCCAAGTGGGTCCTAGTAAGATGGCCGCCGCTGCTCACTTCCGACATCACTTGCTGAACAATAGATGCTCTATCCAGTCCTTTTATAGAGATCACTGATTCCACTGTATTCCCATATTTTACTCGGTTTCAGGCCCCCAACCCACGCAAAATTATTATCCTTAGGGATCCCGGGCAACCCCAAATTTTTTCCCCTACGACACCTAACACCACTACAAACCCGATGACGTAACAACGAACATTAAACAAAATATCCACTTACGACTATTAACCGATCTCATTACGTCTCTGACAACTGATCTGAGCGGTCGATACTAAAACGGATCTACAAGACAACCATGAACTATCTTGCTTGTAAAATAAAGGCACGATGTGCTGGCTTATCCAGAAACAACAACAACAACAACAACAACAACTTTGGTAAGCACACACTTTATTTATATTTAATAGCCTCGTTCTATGCTGTTTATTGTTTAATTCCAACATACACCTTTGGCCCTGCATTAAAGTAAAACAAACGTTCAATTGCACTCTTTAAAATAACAATAGAACTGTAGAATATTCATTAGCGCGAAACGACATTCAATAACGTTTTCGTCACATCAATAGCATTTATTACATATGCATGACAAATAGTCCTGTTCAAATCCATTAACAAAATACCAATAGCAGTTATACACATTCATTTACAACAAAGGCGTATTCATTAAAGATCATACGTACGATCAATACACAACAGATGAACTACATTCATGCATGAAAACACTTTCATTCAGAAATGCGAGAAAAGTCCTAGAGTCTTAAATTAGCCTTCTACAAACTCGCCGTTAAGGCAACGGGGCAGATAGGTTTGCATGTGCCTGAACCACGCATTACACTTCGGTACGGTTATGGTAGCGATGTTTCTTTCGGCGGCAGCCAACAAAACTCTTTTCCTATATTCGCCCAACGGAATGTGGTGTTGTGCTCTTGGCCTGTCATTCATCTGCTGTTGAACGATGGGTCGTGAAATATCGGCCTTTATAGCAGCTTTTAACGCACTTATGGCATTTTCGACTATATTTAAAAATGGAGAATACGGTGGAAGAATTCGCAGTTCAATGTGTTCTGCGGGAGTTTGCGCCGGGCGATGAGGTGGTGCACCATCGAAAATAATGATCGTTTCATTTTCAGGCAAATGTTCTGCACACTTTTGTGGGAATGCTTGAAACCTGGGAGAAGTTGTGCCCCCGATGTGCATAGAGTGATGTACCAGCCCAAATGTAGATGAAACTGCAAGGGTGATGGTAACGTTGTTTCCTTTTTGACCAGCCACCTGACGATATGCTCTCTGTCCTCGTAGAGCTCTTCCTTGACTTCTGGCCGTCCATATATTGAAGCCGCATTCATCAACAAATACGACCTGGTTGCGAATAGCTTCTTCAAGAAACCAGGCTGCATACTGACGACGCTTCTGGATTACTAAAATTTTGCAATTGTTCGTGAATGAACATGGGGCTTTTGAGGCAACCTTTCTCGCAGCGTTATGTTTATCGCATGCAGAGTTAAAACGGGATTCTCGTCGAGTATAGCCGCAATACATCGCCTCATTTCTTCATCAACTTTGACATGGTTTCGCCCGCCACGAGCTCTTTCGTTCATACGTCCTTCCTCTACATATCTTCTAACAATACCCCTCGCTGTCGAACGGTTGATGCCAAGGGTATCGGCAACAGATACATAGTCTTGTTCGGGGTCGTCAAAGGCTCTCACTAAACGTTCTCGATTTTCCTGACTGATGCGTTGCCTTCTGTGATGATGTGCCATGTTCGATAAGTTAATACTGACACTGAACCTCCTTTGGATTACTTGTAGTTTGCATTCTTTGCTTCTCTGACGCACTTAATTGATCGTACGTATGATCTTTAATGAATACGGCTTTGTTGTAAATGAATGTGTATAAGTGCTATTGGTATTTTGTTAATGATTTGAACAGGACTATTTGTCATGCATATGTAATAAATGCTATTGATGTGACCAAAACGTTATTGAATGTCGTTTCGCGCTAATGAATATTCTAAAGTTCTATTGTTATTTTAAAGAGTGCAATTGAACGTTTGTTTTACTTTAATGCAGGGCCAAAGGTGTAATTACATCAACTGCCAAACCCAAATCCCTCCTGAAGAGACCACGAGAAGGTCGAAACAATTGTCGAGGGTTATGTCCCATGTACTATATATACTGAATATTACTTACGTATCTTTAATCCTTTCTTATAATTGTTTAACTTACTCCCGTATCAATTTTACACTGCGCCTTCAACCGTCGTTGCCTTCGCAAACTAACAAAAAATACAGCAAGATGCGCTTTTTGGCCTAAGGCCATATACCGCATACTTTGCAAATTTTATTCATCTACATTATATAACCCCAGTGTCAGTCCAATTACCTACATGTTATTCAAAAAAACTAGTAATAATGTCCCTTGCCAACTGAGAAAAATAAAAAAATTGTTAATTAAGACTTAATCGTTTTGCGGTTATCATTACCACCTGATATCATTACGGGAAGGATGTCACAGACTTTTATGTCCGAAACCGAACGGCGGCCAACAGGTTTATCAACATCTCTGTTCCTATAACGGAGGGGAAATGTTCGGCAACTATATTTTTACGTGATCACATGCCCTCAACATGAGCCCTGACAATCGTTCGTTTATCAAGTGTACACTGCAATTCAGCCAACTTATCAATCTCGTTTCCAGTAGTCATCCCATGCGATCCAGCTTATCCACCATATGCAAGGGCCTTACAAGACTTATACATGGTATCGCAACCTCGTACCCAGGGCCATTTGTAGGGAACTGGGCCAAGATGGCGGGAACAAATGGCCCTGGTGGAGGCTGGGCTATCTCAGCCTCTGATTGGTCAAGAGCTTATGGCGTAAATCAGACGGTTTGATCTTGTTTTGTTTTTTAAAAATTGTATTTGTCGGTTGTTCCTGCACACGGCACGGGAAATTATATTTTAAACCATGCAATAATTAGGTGTAATTAGGTATAATTACTGTGTAAAGAACTGAGTTCTAGTTAATAAAATGCGCAATATACTGCGCATTTTGAGCTAGCCTCCACCAGGGCCATTTGTTACCGCCATTTTGTTTTATTCACCATCTTGGCCCAGTTCCCTACAAATGGCCCTGGGTACGAGGTTGCATGATATCTAAGTTTCATCACTTCTCTTAGGTGGTCGCGTATGAGAGGTATCTGACACATTAGTTGTCCCCCGTATGGAGATTGAAACAACGTAATTACACCTCTGGATACCTCAGAAGTGCCCCGTCCACTAAGGCCTTAACTCATTCCTGCATGTCCGAGGGTTTGCTCAGTGGTCGAATAAAATCGTCTGGCGTTAGCCAGAATAAAATACCAAAGACCGATTCGGACAGGAAAGAGTTAGAGAGATAGTTTATAATAGAGGTGCCCTTTCAAGACATGAAACTATAGAGATCATAAGTGTAAGACTAAAGGGGGGCATTGACGCCAAACGTTCAAAGAAAACTTAACGCCAGTATCTAGGCACTTTGGAGACATTAATAACAAGAAAAAACAGAGGTTTTTCTTTGGTTAAATCAAGAGAGAAAGAAGTTAAGCTTAAAAGGTATTCATACATTGGTAAACTTTACTATTACACTAATATTTTGTACTGGTAACACGTCAGCATATGAATATCCTCTCTATAGTCTTATAATTATGATCTCTATGGTAAAAACTACAGAGATTATATACATCGACGTTTCGCCTGGACGGAAGTTTGCGTCCCCTTGACTGTAGCTGATAACCAAGATATAGCAAAAGCAAAGACCAATAAATGCTTCAAAGCAACTTTGTCATATTTATTAGTTGACTAAATGTAAAAAGTCTTATTAATTTTACAAGACAAAAGTATTATCACTATAAAACCTGGCTATACGATTAAAGCCAGCACTAAAGCACACGTACGCTACGATGTTAGTCGGTCGATTTTTATCGGCTGGTCGACCGATAAAAATTGGCGTTTACCATACACGTGTGTCAGTTACATGCATGTAAAAGCCCACATCTTAGCAAATGGAGCGACAATTTTTACGATCATCAAATCAAAAAATATCAGGAAGAATAATGAGTGATTAGTGAACGACAAAAATTGATACTCGCCTCACACGATACGATGCTATATTTCGACTGATTTTTAGTCGGGCAATATCAAACCATTTTGATATTTTACGACGAAAACCGGCCGATGAGAATCACTCTGTAATGACACTGCACACGTAACGTCTAACGACTTGGAATAAAATCGTAGCGTGCATGTGCGCCAGGCTTAACTTCCAGTATTCGTAACAAGCGACTAATTATTAAGCGACTGACTCTAGTACACAGTTACCAGTAGTTAATTACTTCTCACAGTAAGCTAAGTAAACTGACACATGTCTAATCATATACGTATATATCGTCACTAAAAATTTCCAATGCAATATTGAATAAACTACAGGCAGCCCAGGCGTACGATACGAGGCTGACCCTTGATGCGGGCGGTGTTGTATTCGTTTTGTATTCCGTTTTGAAACGCGCCTGCTTTGCGGGGAGGGTGGGGGGTGGGGGGGGGGGGGGGGCTAAGCTACGAGTGTTGACCGCTGGTCGGAATTCAAATCGAATAACGCTATAAATACACGAAATATATACCAAAATCCGTAGAAATGCGAAATAAATCTTTTTACCTTGTTTCAACATTGTATTTGTTGATGTTTGTATCTTCCGGAGTCGAGTTTGTATATATTTCCAGAGACCGCGGAGCATTTTCAGATTGGGGGTGTTTACAGAAGGTATAAGATTTATAAGGGGGCCGGGGCCACGCCCCCATTTTTTTTTAATTGATGTGTGCTGAAATGCATTTTGGTGTATTTAAGACACAACATTGAGCTACTGTCACAGTGGTATCTCATATTATTTAACCATAAGCCATAGCCAGGTTTTGACAAATTTAGTAAAAAAATAACTGGAACATTGCCGCTGTTTGTTTGTTTTTGAATGTATACTGTAACAACTGGCGCGCAGTAAAGTATTTTAACCATACTCTACTGTCATAAGACATTGTATCGTAACGTATTTATGTTGTTATCATTGTATACCTTTCACACTACCAAGCCCAATAAAACTAGCATTTTTTGGCTGCTATATTTGATTATGCGATCGATAAAACGTTCAGTCCGGAAAAATATTGAGGGTGTTACAGCCTGCTATAGACTGCTCCGCGGTTCCTGATTTCGGGGGGTTATCCATAACCGAGTGACACCGGTCGGTCTTAGAACGCGTCCAGACGAAGCTTTTGCAAAACCAAAGAGTTTGCATATGAGCGTTTCTCGACATGCGAAGATGAACTTTGGGATCGAAAAAGCAAGGAACGAAAAGGAAAATTATAGGCTAGTGGTAATTTTGCAAGGCGAGATCGAGCAGTTTTTTCTGGATTTTATGGAGCCTCAAGTGAAGGCCGTCTGAAATATTTGCAAGAGAACTCACTGTAATGTTTGTATTATATATGCATGCGAAGACACTATACACTCACCAGCCTTCCTTATTTTTAGATATAGCGATTGACAACCGAGACTAGATAACACGCTGAAATAGGTTCGGGAAGACACTAATAGCACTCGACTCGAGAAGACATAAACATTAGCAAATACAATGTAGAAACGAGGTAAGAATATCTATTTCGCATTTCTATATATGGATTTAGGTACAATTTAGGTATATATTTCGAACATTTACAGACATATAGTTTTATTCGAGTTCAATTCGTATACAAACGGTTAACAAACGTACTCCTCTCCTCCTCGCAAAGCAAGTAAAAGACAACACTGCTCGCATCAAGGGTCAGTCGTATTCTATATGTCTATGCTGCCTATATATGATGAAACTAAGCTCTTTGAACTTGCTGAACAAAAGGTTGAGCTGTCAATTACTTACTCATGTAACCAATAATTTGAACTGTCGCCCAAAAATTGCCTCCGTCAGGACCTTTTAGTTCAGCAGTAACATCTTGGGTACGTCCAGCTGCTACAGGAAGTGGGATATTCTCCGAATTATAGGACCATGAATTCTGGTTGTAGACGTGGTAGAATAACTTTCTCTCAATCGTCCCGTTCAAAGTGGTGGTACTAACAACCAGCTCACCAGATTCATCTTTACCAGAAATATTTCCAGACTGAATTTTAGCATAAATAATGACTTTAAAAGCACTTCCAGGAACGCCTTCTTTGTCCAAATTTATTGAAATTGGTTTGTAAGAAGCCAGTTTATATTCTGTCCCAGAAAGTGGATACAGATTCCCTGCCTAAAGAAAAATCAACAGTTCATTCAACAGCTTTCAAAATCAAGTATGATATATCTATCATACACGAGAAGCTGTTTATTATCTGATTTGAAAACACCGAGAAGTGCATGTGTAGATATTTCGAAGAAAAACACACGGATAGTTTATAACACAATAAGGGAGTGTTTATATGGAGGCGAGACAGCAACCGGGCCAGCCCGCCTAGTCAAGATCTCGATTAATCGGGCTGGCCTTTTTTTCCATATAAACGCGATTGACGGGCTGGCTCGCCTATACCCGGCCTGGAATGAAAAAGTTCTGTACATGCGACAACGTTCTCATTTACTGGTATTTTCTAGTTGCTTGCTTTTGTGTAAGTTATAAAATGAAATTTTGCTCGCAGATGTAGGATTCAGCTCGGGTGACTTGAGTAAGCGAGCCGGCTCAGGTAGGAGGGCTAGAATTTCTCATGTAAACACGAGATGAAATTCAGCTCAGCAAAGCGGGTCAGCTCGGGTACCCAGACTAGCTCGTCTCCATATAAACTCCCCCTAATAGCATCTATGTACACCCAGCTAACAGCAAGCAAATTGGCTGAAAGAAAAGTCCTACTTCGACTCCCATTATCCATTGCTATGGCAGAAATTGTTCATCCTAAACATAATAATCTCTCCAATGTATATCCGTACTTACGTAAGACATTTTCAAAGGTGAAACGTTTGTTTACCCACAGACGTAAGTTTGTGTATTAACTTGAAGAACACTAAAGAACCAGAAATTCTGGAAGGAAAGTAACAAAAGAAGCAAATGTCAGACTATGTGAAATACTTCCAGCAAAAATGTCACAATATGTGAAATACTTCCAGCAAAATAAAAGATGTGCTACGTATGAGATAACGTATGAGATAACACTCATGCAGATAACATTTAAAAACAATTAAATTGGAAAACTCTTGATGAAAGAAGAGAAAAACAAACTATTAAACTATAGTTAGCAAAGCATTAAGGCAAGTATCGCCGCAAAGTATAGCTAACATGTTTAGGATCTCTACAAACGAGAGTTATAAACTAGAATTAACATGACTTAGTACTGGCGCTATTGAAACCTCAAATCAATGAGAGAAGTTCTATTTATTTAACTGCCATGCAAGTTCCGGAATAAACAGTCCTAGATATTAAAATATGTTTTGCAGAGCTGTCTGACAAAATGTCCGATGACTGTGAGTTTGAGTCGGACAATATCTCTGGTAATGTTCGGTGACTTTGAGTTCAGTTCGAAAACCATGTGCTTGCATGATTATAAACCACTTTTCATGCAATATATATCACCCCCGTTCCCTCTTTACGTCCGACAGTTTCATGAATGGGTCGGACAATGTCCGTGACCGACAGATATTTTAAAACTTGAAAAATCCATATACGAACGTAACAATGTAGTATCAAATGAAGTAGCGAAATAGTTCGCTAAACTTTCGAAACGGTAACTGTAGTGGTGCACCAGTATCGCATAGTCTAAATGGGTTGAAGCCGTAAGTCTAAATTTAGACCAGCGCATCGAAGCCGGCCTTGAGTACCCAGCATGCTTAACGGTGATGTGTGTTCTTCACTGGCCGCCATATTGCTTTTACCTTCTACCGAGGGAACATCACTGATCTCAATAAAACTGGATAGGACATGGGGCCGAATTTAGCGTGCCAGCTGTATGATGACGTGACCACTACCTAAAATGGGCGCCACTAAAGTTCATTAGCTTTCTTAGATTGAAAACAGACAAAAAGAGTTATTTTAAGAAAATTTAAACGAATGTAAGGACACAAGAAGTACTCAATAAGGTTTAAGACGCTAATTTCTTGCATTTGTTTCTATTACTGAGCTGTAAAACCTTTAAATTTCGTTGGGTTTTTTCAGTGCCGACAAGGCGACAATGAAGAAACTTCACGATAATATAAACTGAAAAACAGACTATAAAATCTATGACGAATTCAATTCCAAGTCTTAAATTGTACCTTTTAAGTTTTAAGTTTCAAGTTTTATTGATTTATAAATTTAAATATATATACAATTGTCATTACCCGTTAGTATAGCCAAGCCAATCGTGGCGGGCAATGAGCTCGCATCGGAGAATAAATGAAATTATAGTTAGTTTCAGAAATTGCAGCTTGATGTTAGTAATAATTGTCAGTTGTTTGCTGTAACTATATTATGAGTCCCGCTTAGAGCTCAGAGTTTTTCTGAGTATTACTAACTAACACCTTGTACAGCAAACAACTGACAATTATTAAATGAAATTATAATTGTACAAACATTAGGGAAAAAAGAGAAGTACCTTGTTCAATGTTAAGCAGCGATATATTAAATAAATATAAATAATAGAAAAATAAATATAACTCAGAACCAATATGTTAGAATAAGCTAAGCGATAAAAACATTCCCACCTATGCAATACAAAATACTGTTTCGCTGCATTCATCGCCCAGCCCTATATATATGCTTACCACAACGATTTAAGAAACTATTAATTATTTATTAGGCCAATAAAAGTATTTTAAATTGACTATATCATGGGCACATCATAGTCAATTCTCAATTTCAAGAATTGTTTTGAGAGCTTGGTGAAGTTTGGATTAAAATATCTGTTTTCGTGTTGTGCGAAGGCACGGAGAAATATACTATTCCAAGTTACAGCACCAAAAATTAAGCCATTCGCAGACATTGAATTCAGAATTGACAACTGATTCAAGCGTTCTTAAGTTTTTACCGGCATATAATAAGTTGGTGTCATCCGCAAAAAGAAAAAAATTAAAAACTTTGGATGACTCACAAATATCGTTAATGTATTTCAAAAAAAGTAAAGACCCATGCAAGGACTGATCCTTGGGGAACTCCACACAAGGTGATTTCTTTATCAGATATACAATTTCCATTAAGAGTGGTTTGTGAACGATTTTTATGGTAAGAGGAAAACCAATCATTTATTACTCCTCTGATACCGTAATGATTTAATTTACCTAGAAGCTAAGGATGTCATGAGTCACCGTATCAAAGGCCTTCTTTAAATCAATAAATATACCACAAGAAAAAAGTTTAGTGTTCATGTTAGTTTGAATTTTATTAACAATGTCAAGAATTGCATGTTGCGTAGCTAATCGTTGACCACACGAAGCAAAATGTCGAGTCACAATATTCGATATCTTTTGAGGGTCGAATGTTAGTTGGGTTTTAGAATCTTGTTGCTGACATCGCTAATGGTCTTTTTACTTTTCTTGTCTCGTCCTAATAGTTCCCTTATCCCCTGAACATGTCTTACTCATGTTCTTTATATTCGAGTTGAAATATATACTCCTGGTAGTACGACTTTTTGCTAGCCCGGGTTAAAGTAACAATGTATATTTTTTTAATAGTAATTTTAATGCCTTAACAATATTTTGTGTTGTGTAATTGCCATCTCTTGACTGTATTTGTTGTTAAACAGTGAAAACTAAACGAACCGGCATCTGTTGTTCGCTTTACGGCTTTTCCGACTCCCCCTGCACAGAGTACTTAATATTCCTCCCCCCGGATAATCTGACCGTGCTGACGTCAAGATTGCTTATGCCAGTCAACTTTGGGATTGGGAACAAGTTCTAAGGCCGCAATGTGTCATTTGTTCCACTCGCTGACCTATATAAAACTGGACTGCGTGCTCCTCTTACTTTGCATTTGGAAAAAGTGTGACCATGTTCAGTTTCAAAATGGCGGCATTTACAGGTCCTTCTGCTAATGGTAATGGTCGCTGACCGATACGTAAGGACCGGACTGTTAACACAGGATTTAAAACTGCATTTTGTTCGGCCTAATTTATTAATTCAGTCGAATTAGCAGACGAGAAACTCGTCAGTCGTTAGGTGTTTTAAAATCCGATAAACGACGAGTTTTCCATCTTTAATTTTCCGTCTATTTTCCCGTGGAAAAGACAATGAAGATGGACGACAAACTACCAGACGGTCCAGACTGGGACAGTGGCAACCTCGTTCCCAGGGTCTTATCTCCGCCCACCGCTGCGAAAAGACCCTGGTTGGGGCTGGTCACGTGTCTCCCAGAATATGGGAGATAACAAACTTTTCTTGTCAGGGTCGGGTGGTTATTTTGAAAATTTGTCGCAGTACATTGAATGCAAGAATATTTACAATATCGAGGGAAAGCTCATTGCGCAAATTATTAAAACACTCCATGGATAACAATCTGGTATAAATGAAGGACGATTCTGAACATCTACAAAAGTCTTCCGTCGTTCAATCCGACGACCAGCGAATTTAAGGAGATTCTATATTCTTCGAATGGATTTCTACAGTCATCACTCATCAGCGATCTGATATTAGATCTGATATTCAGATTGAACAGAGAGTTTTAAATTTTACAGCAGCGGATTTAAATTTCCTTACAATCAAGACCATGCGAAATTCACAAATTATTTTGGTTGACAATCGTTTGAACATTCATTCGAAAGAAAGTGTGGAAATTATCTCACTGCATCACTTACAACGACCAAGGTTCGCAGAATACATATACAGATTCAACACCTTGGGCTTTGCAGCTGTCAACAAGGCTTTACATTCTTATTCTATGCTTTAGAAATTCCAAGAGGTTAGTTCATTACATTTACTATTTCTTTAATTTCCACATCGCATACAACAATTTCATGCCGTTTCGTGCAGCGGCGGGCCGGTGTATTAAAGTAGGCACTTATACTTGAACTATATTGCTGATTTTTAAACTGAGCCAACCTTATTTAATAACATTTATCATAAAAGGAGCCACAAGCTCATGTTGTCAACTGTTAATTGCTAGCCTCAATTTCACTAAAGTTGTCTACCTATCAGTATCGCGTTTTACTTACTATTGTTAACATTTTACAGTATTATTATATCGCGCGCTGAACGTTGTTGCTTGTTCAATGTTTTTCTTGTCACTGTATTTACAGAATTACACGGCCAAAACGCACCACTGAACCAGCGCGAATGGTATACCGTTCTATGTTTCCTAAATTATGGAAAATACTTCGTTATAAACGTTAAATTTCGAAAGATCCAAATTATTGCATGACCACCGTTCAAACTTCAATATATTTTAATAAATATGTTTACTTCGCCGTTGAGCCAACGTATATATTTATATTTTCGTTCTTGAGACTCCTTAAACAACTCAGGCACATTTGTATTACCTTGATCATGTATTCTAAATGTTCATAGTTTACTGATATTGTCTTTGTTTTTCAGGCAACCGTTTCGTATAAACGCTAACAGTCAGACGCGCGCAACGAAACGCTTGAAAACATTGACAGTTGGCACATAAAAAACAACAAAGGCAAAGCGGCGGGACACAAAGCGACTAACGAAAAATTGGCGGTATATTCGGGTAGACTCATCGACAAATAAAGCCCAAGCTGAAGGCGCAAATCAACCGGAGAGATTTACACGTATTTTACTATTTCAAAAAGCCAATCGAGACATAGAGGCCTTAATTCGAGTTCAGGACGGCGACTTCTGTTTCTACATACAGTTTTACAACATCGCACAAACCTGAGGAAACTGACGTAAATAAACATCGATTTGGGCATGCAGTCTGACTCTGGCTTTCTTGACAGTTATAAAACGTACACCTTGTCTTGTCAGAATAAAATAAATCACATTATAAAAACATTGTCTTTGCGTGTTCAGTTTAGCCTTTTTAAATAACCCACCCCCGGTAAGTTATATTTTTGCCCTCGAAACACGTGACCAGCCCCAACCAGGGTCTTTTCGCAGCGGTGGGCGGGGGAGCGGAGATAAGACCCTGGGTACGAGGTTGGGACAGTGGAAGACCGCGAGGGCAATTCAGAACTACAAGCCTACATCAGTAATTGTCTAGTAATATATTGTTATTCAGAACTACAAATAAGTCTCCGGTTATACTCTCTTATGATGAAAATCTCCCGGGCCGCTCCGCAACAACCGTAAAATATTTTGCTTATACAAACAGACGAACTAGTATGGAATCGTCAGTCATGGCCAGAAAACATAGTTTTCATGGGCAGTTTATCAAAAACACCAATCTTTACAAACGGTATAAACATCACAGCAAAACACTCGTTGCTTTCATTTATATTTACCGCGAAAGATATAATACGACAAAGAAGGGCCCTGGGACCAAGTCCAAAGTCCAGAAAGGGTTATGTAAGAGTTCAAAATATTATAATACGTTATAATTTATATACTTTATCAGAATTATCGTACTTTGCTCTAATTTTAATCAAGACGCGCTCGCACGGCATGCTATAAACCGCTCAGTTGCACTATACATCGACGTATACCCCATCATGGGGACTTTGCAACAGCGACTTTAACGTAGTCACAGATCATTCTCATGATTTGAGTAAGACTCCATACTAGTTCATGTTCTCGAGAGTCACCAACGTAATACACCGAAAGAAATACGATACTACACGATTTTCTTCTGATGTAACTTTTTCCGATCACCGGAAGCTAATCTTGACCAATCACAGTCCGGACTGGATTCCTTTATCTAGCCGCAAGTATTTGAAACGGAAAAGAACAATTCGTTAAAATTTAAAGCTAATTATTCCTTACTGTTGCCAATTTAAGTGCCTGCAAGAAAACTAGGAAATTCTTAGTGCCTTTAGTAGTGAACTTTTTCGAGTAGTGGTAGAAGAAGCAAAGCGTTTTTAAACAACCAAATATACAAGGAGTGGACATTGGCGAAAGGAAACTGTAGGTAAATGTAAGTACAGCCGATGTTCTTTACATTGCAGGCATTTTGAGTGCATACAAAATTACTGGAAGAAAAATCTATTGCGGTTATTTCCAAGTATTGTTCTATAAAAGTCTGGTCAGCTTCAAACTGAACACGGCCAGCCTAGAAGATCCGTGACGGAATATACTGGCCACGTACAGATATGAAGATTGGTGACAGCTTCAAAGTGGATATGGATTTTGAAGTATCAGACTAAAGGTATTGCTCACAATCAACTTGCTATAGTCTACGTTGTGATATGAGTTCTTTCGTAATCTTCATGTTCTTGAGTTTCAAGTTACTTTAGATTTCTTATATATACACTATCTATATCAGCTCTAAAAAAATTGCATGCTGATGATCACTAGACGCGTATCTCGTCATGGATAAGCAATAAGAGCAAAGCAAATAAGAGAGGATACCTGAGTTGTAAATTGTGATTGCTACTGTGACCTAACTATTAAAATGTATAAAAATTACTACTGACTATTTAACAAATTGACACAAAAGGTACGCTCTTCGGCTACGTTGGAGCGAGACTGAAAAAAATGTTACCAAGTTGTGACGAGAACTATAGTAAGAAGTTATTTTATCCCATCCATATCGTTTTTATGGTCAATAATAATAAGGTCAAGTGATTTTGTTGAAGTTTTACTCGGGAAAGTTTGTAACTTCCAAGTCTAATATCACACTGTTTTATTAAATTTCGAAATCTATTGTCTGACCCGATTATCATAAATTCTGTTTTAGTTAAATTAATAGTAAGTTTGTTTGCCAAGAGCTAGCCTGCATCTTTATTTACCAAGTGCTGAAGTTCATCAAGAGTGGATTTCTGTTCGCAATTCCGGGGGTCACGGGCGGGCACTAACGAAGTACGATGACATTTTACACGAGTTTCGTTAGCGGCGTACGTCCCGGAGAAAAATTACGGTAAAACAATTAGTTTATCATTTGCATCATGTCCTTAGTTGCTTGTGGAATTATTCATCAAGGCCATGAAAGTTTTAGTAGCCAGTTTCGAGGAAAGCAATGCTCTTTCATGTGTTTATCAGCGCTTTTAAAAGCACAGACCATTCCAGTGTTCGAGTGGAACACAGCAACAATAGACAGCCTTTTAACTCAAGGAGACACTATCTATCTCAATGCTTTTGAGAATGAATCGACTGCAATTGTATATTAGGCAGCACTTCCTTATGATAATAATTACCAGTTATATTATATTACCTAATTATTATATATTATCTTTCATTACAAATTTAAACTCGTTTCAGATAAACCGAATTCTCGAGGTAAATTTTGCATGGCAAACCTAAGCTGTCTATATTTGGCAATCCTTGAAACAAAAAAGATAATTGAACGAATGACGTCAAACCAAATACGTTTACTGATATGTTAATAATCATCTAAACAACTAACGTGGTCAGAGCAAATAACTAAAATTGTAATAAACCGTACCTATGATTGGAGAAAAAGACGTTAATTAATGTAACAAGAACTGTATGCAGATTGTACTGTACTGCACTGTAAATATATCCTGTATATAGGACATACCAATTGATAATGATTCCTCCGCTATCTTCTAGAGTCCAATTTTCTCGTACTTGTCCTTCTCCTAGACAATTTATAGTAGGTTGTTACTGCATGGTGGTATATTTTTTTCGATTAGAACAAAGAGTTTTTGAACTTCAAAAAGTAATACGAACTGCATGAGAGTAAATACGGCCCAACAAATTTCACACAATTTAGTCATTTTGCACGGTTTTGGCACTACTAACAGGCGCATAAAACAGTTACAAGGTCTAGATCTACTTGGTTATAACAATGAATATAGCCACAAAAATTTCTTTCAAACGTAAACATGTATATTTTAGGAAACATGCAATAATGGATCGTAAGCCGAAAGTTGCATAGAATACGATATAAAAGTTGTATATACTATATACGATATACTTTCGGGCCAAACGATACGTGATCGCATTTCGCGATAAAAATTATTACACAGCTAGGACATTATGAAAACTATAGTATTGATTTTTGAATAGGATGTAGATGATTGGGCCAACACTGGAGTTATAGTTACCATAATGTAGAATAGTAGATATACTCGTAATAGTGCGCAGGTTGCTGTATTTGGCCATAGCCTAAAAAGCACATCTTGCAAATTTGCAAAATTTCTATATGCTTCTTGCTCTTCTCTTTCTACACACGATCTGAAATGCGTATATATTTATACAAAATATGCAGACATAAATATTAAACTTACCAGCAATTTGGTTCTGCACTGTCCTTTCTGCGTCTTCTTCACAAATGAAAATCTAAAAGTTACCACTTCTTTTATAGCTACGTTCACTTTAAAATTAGACAACACCTTGCTGAAAATAACTTAACATATATAACAGTGAGTTAATTATAAGTGTTTCCTATAAAAACAATGTCCGGATTTGAAGGAGTCAACCTGTCTGAGCTACTATTGTGGACTAAACAAAGAAGCGTGGATTAATGGTTTTCGAGACGTGACTGACGGCACTTGGATTTTTCTTCTAGATTTTCTACTTATGTACCAAATCTAAGTCTGAAACATTATACATAGCACAGCACAGCACAGCACAGCAAAAATAAGGATTTTATATAATTTAAACAGTAGTGACTTCAATTTAAACAGTAATTGAAAATGATTTCTCATTGCCATTTAATGTAAAATTGTAGTATGTAACTGCATATGTTTTATGTTTTTAATACTTTTTTGTTAAAACTGTTCTAAAACTTAGGAAATAGCGCTAATTTATAGTTCCTCTTTGAATCATCATGTTTTAAGTTCACATAAATCAAATGTAATATGAACAGCATGACAGAGCTTGAATATTTACATGAATGCTTTTCTGTTGGTTATGTGCTTCAAAATAGCGAAGATCAACAAGACCAGGCCAGCTGTACTCTCAGTTGGATCGGATAGAATACCCAATATAGCAGTGAGTTATATAAATACTATTACAGAATGAGTGGCCGTTCTGTATCGGGGTATACAGACACGAGGCGAAGCCGAGTGCCTGTATCCCGATACAGAACGGACACGAATTATGTAAATGACTTCTAAAACGTCTATTAAGTTAGCTAAAACTACATCATGTTAAGAGCTGATAAACCTTCGAGGTAAGGTTTAATAGGCTACAATTATTAAATTAGTGATGTGAGCATGCGCTTTGATTTAGTATTAGTCCCATATTTTATATTCTAAGTGACGTGCCATAAATAGCCGTTCTGATCATCATTTGTTATTCAACAAATGTTGTTCTTCAACAACTGTTTGCATCTTCATCTTGTATGAGGACGCTACCAGCGTACCTTACTCAAGATAGTTGAATGCGAAGTGTCTGTATACACTTGCTACAGAACTGATATCAGTGTCTGTAAATGTGATACAGATCTGATGTTTTATTAAACAGTTCTGTATCACATTTACAGACACTGATATCAGTTCTGTATCAGGGTAAATAGACATTGATTAAACCTTAATTTCTTTTGAATTTTCTTCACGAATTATTAATGAGTTTTAGAATTATAATTAACAGTGAGTTAATTATAACGGCAAAGTGTTTCCCAAATAATAATGTCCGGATTTGAGGGAGACACCCTGTTTGAGCTACTATTGTGGACTAAACAAAGAAGCGTGGGTTAATGGTTTTCGAGACGTGACTGACGGCACTTGGATTTTTCTTCTAGATATTTTATTTACGTACCAAATCTAAATCTGAAACATTAGGAACAAATATGACATAAAATGAAATCCATATTTACAGTCGCTACACAGTAAATTTTAGGGAGCAAAAAATTACTCTTCTCTGGGTCAAATATTACTCTCGTGGAAGGAGTAATCTAGTTTGGGGCAAAAGTTACTCCGAATTTCGGAGTAGATTTTTTAACGAGAGTAAAACGTTGAGGGGTAATTGGTTAAAAAGGGGTAGAAAAATAGAGTGGAGTAACAATCACCCCGCTTTTGGAGTAAATGTTACTCCGCCTGTGTTGAAAGCATGAAGTGTCGAGGGTTAAAAACCGAGCTGGGTAAAAATTACCCCAGAACTCTTGTCTCTATATATAAAGATCCTCCAAGAAGGCTCAACTATCGCGGATTTTGTCTGATTCGAGAAATCAATTGTTATCAACGTATAGTCTTTCACGTCGTGATCAGAGAAGTGAATATTACACATATATTTTCTCATATTGATACTTATAATCCGGTATCGAGAGCGCACAGGAGCAAGCGTCTGCCGTGCGCGTCTAGCATATGTTTGACTTTTTAAAACTAAATAAACAGAAAATTTATATTGTGTGAATCTAGATACTCTATTGCCATGCTAGATATGTTTATTAGCATTCGAAACTGTGTTATTGTGCTCGTGTGTCGTCAAAATTTACTTTGTGAATACTCAAAAGTAGCCTGCGTGCATACTCTAGCTACTCGATGAATTTCATCATTTCATCGCCGGACATGGGAAGCTGTACTGCTACACTGGAGATAAAATAGGAAATTTGGAGGGGTTTATACTTTATAATTTGATAGAGGAAATATCAATAGAGTAAAAATTACCCCTCCCCGTCTGAAAAATATTTTTAAAATGGCGCAATAATGGCGGATTTTGTTGAATGAAACGTTTATTTTATGAACTAGAAGTTACTATCGATCGCAAGGGAAGTGCTGCCTCAAAAGCCATGGGAAGCCTAATTTTTTATAAAATTTCAAAAATGAATCCTGGGATTGATTATATAAATTGTAACTGACATACTGTAGTAGTATGTACACATTAAATTCAATTATTTTAATTATATTTAAATACAGCAGACTTAAATTACAAATAACTATCACTTAATGTATCTGAATATAATTGGCAAGGCTTAACAGCATACACGTTATACTACAAACAATATAACTATGTGTTGATGTTTGGTAAACAAATTTATGATAAATCACTGTCACTATAAATCATGCTTCTTACTGTGACAAAGCTGTCAGTGGAATCCGGAGTATCTGATATGTTATGGCAAAGCAAGCGCCAAACAAATAGGCAATGACTAAATAAATACCAGAAATGGCGTGTAACAGATGTTTACAGTATTGTTACTCCATTGTTTATATCGCCTAACTTTTATTGGAGTTCATGTTGAGAATACAATACTTTCAAGGAGATCTTTGTGATGTATATTAAGTCATTGCACATGTGCACAAGTCCACATATACTGTAATTGTCGTTTGGGAATACACAACTGCAACCACTGTATTTTATTTTCCCAAATAACTTGCAATATTGTATTTACTGCATACCAAATATAGTTATCCATGGCACACAAATAATTTCCATTGTCCACTGAATTTTCACAAAGTGAACAATTCCATTGTCCACTGAATTTTCACAAAGCTGAGGTAAATAATTTCTTGAAGACAGTGCCATGTACAGTTCATTACATACAGTGTATCTACATACAGCTTTGTGCACGACCCATTGTAGAAACCACTGTAGATTATTTCCTCAAATCCAAGTCAGATGTTGGTAGGAACAACAGTTGGTAAGTTGTTCAGCGACAGAAATCCCTCACGAGGAATGAGATCATTGTTAAAAGCATTCAAGTACATGTTGTCTCCTTGTACTAAGACATTGTCGATGGTTGTCGAGTTCAACTCGATAACTGGAATAGTTTGTGCTGTTAACAGCGCCGATAAACTCATGAAAGAGCACTGCTTTCCTCGAGACTGGCCACTGAAACCTTCATGGCCTTGATGAATACTTCCACGAGAAAGTAAAGACATGATGTATTTGTTCTTACCGTGATATTTCTGTCGAGGAAGAACTTCGAGAAGCTCTGAAAGCTGAACGAAGGCAACGTCGTAGCGGAACATGCGCACTGAGTCACATCAGCTCAAATATGGATGACGTAATGCCGACAGACAAATAAACGCAAAATTTAACAAATCGAAATTTTGGTCGGCTATCCATAGCTCGGAAAAAGGACTTGGCACGAGGCAACGTCAAGAATAGTGTGCTGCCTCCCTTCGGTCGGCAGCAACAATTTTAAGCAAAAAAGACACGAGGAATCTCTTCCGAACTGAGCTTCAAAAAAACCCACGAGGAAGTGATCCGGAGCGCCCGTATTACTTTTGGCCGGCGGCTCGACAGTTAAAACGAGTTATCGTTTAGCGCGCGAACATACAAACAAACATCGATCCAACCTCGTACCCAGGGACTTATCTCCGCTGCTCCGCCCACCGGGCTGGTCATGTTTATCCCATATTCTGGGATATTTTTCAACATTGTCGTTAGGGTAGAGAACTTAGGATTTGTCATCATTGTAGGCGGAGACTATCGAGACTGGTGGAGCCCGTGGAGGCAAGTCGCAAGAGAATCTTAAAATAAACACCGATATATGCCGACGATAATATAATATATACCGACGAAAAAACATTGGCAAAACATTTGGTTAGAGACCCTCAGACACTTTGTTCGGTAAGGCCAGGAAACGGCAAGCCGCTTCGCAACAGTGCAACACTTCACGGAAAAGTTGTCAGTGATTGTGAATATTTTCCCTATATCTTTCTGAACTTCCGACGAGCAGCGAATTTAAGGGGATTCTCTTCCTCGAAATGAATGTTTACTTCATCAGTTACGACCGACGCCAAGCTGTTACGCCTGCCGTTTGCCCAAAGAGAGGATTTTGTATTGTCGGAATAAATATATGGAAATCTGAAAGTCCTTGTGATTTAACATCGCCAAGATCGCTAAAACTCGACATCTATAGCTTTCAACAAAAGCTAAGGTTAGTGACATATTTTATTATTGTTTTAAAGGTGGTTTAACTTTGTAACGCAACAGCGGCAGCAATGCCAACGCAATTTAGTATTCATCTTTTAATGGAATAATACCGCATGCAATCATGATCAGAGCTGAAAATCGATTCCTGTTTGTGAAGTGATGCCGTCATGCTGATCAAGAGAACACTGACCTTTTAACAACATATTAATATCACTCGTCTATATCAATTCCCCTTTGACTAAAAAAACGAGGTTTTTAATATGAATCGAAGTCACTCACTAATGAAACTATTGTTGAACGTTGTTTTTATTGCGTTGTTCTTTTATAGAGCGTTTTCACTCACGTGATCGGTGGCCCCATGGGGGTGGTGAAACAATACGAAATATTTGAATAAGAAAGAGCTAATTCCCATACCGTACACCAATATGGCCGCCATTTCATTGTTTTGGTACACCAATATGGCCGCCGTGACGTCAGATGAAAACGCTCTGTACACTTGTTGTTTTAAGAATAGATATAATTGCGCCGTGAATACATAAAGCAGTCAGAATAATAAAAAAGTGCTTAACATGTTATCAAAAACCATTAAATGTTGAATAATATAGCAATTCATCATATAACTACTGAGATTTTAAGTATCGAGCAATATTTAGTATACTGTTTACTTCTTAAATATACATCAAAGCCCAAGGTGTCAGTACATTTCGGTTGAAACTTTGTTCTAGTCACTTTAACACATTCTTCTACCTTATAATACCTAATATGTTCGTAATTTACCAATACTCTCATTGTTATTTAGGTGTAATTTCGTCTGGTAGTTAAAGGGGCAGCGTCACGAGACGCGCATGCACCAGTCTGTTACTTCTTCGCAGGGGTCCTTTGACCTTTGACACGCCATCATGGAATCCATGGTAAGTGAAACAAATGCATATTTATCATGATATATATATTTACATCTAATTATTGCTATTCAAAGAGGAACGTTTAGAACTGGTTTCTTCACAAACATAGGTTACCCCTTGCACAGGCAAAAGTTCATGTAGCACTAAAAGGAAAGGAAATAGCAACAGAGGATGTCCCTGTAAAGGGAGAAATGCTGAGTGTTTCGCCAAATGCCAATGTGGTACTCGTGATAAACCTTGCAAGAATAGGGTAGGTTCGGGTAAACGATTTTTTCTATATACTGGTTTTATATCACTGTTTTGAAGTAGCCTTCATGTTTATATTATGTGGTATTCAGGGAGCGCAAGATAATTCGGGAAATCCGACGGAAAGGAGAGTGCGAGCGAGGCCAGCAAATCGACATACAGCAGGGTTTCGTCTCTCACAGTCAAATGCTGCGAATGCCGAAACAGAGGAATAAGTAACACATGGATGTAAAGGTATTTTCATTTGTTGACTTCATAGAGTTATACACATCACAATTTCATGCTGTTTGTTTCCATTTATAAGTATAGCAATGTTCATTATATTTTCCTCCCTCGTTCATGTGTTGCCATGAAAAAATAACATTATTGTGGTTATTTCTGTGAATGCTTCCGTTGAAAATAATGAACGGTTGGTGTACTGTGCACTAATGTATAGGAAGTCTAACATATATTTTATTTTGTGCGCGTTTGAATAAATTTCTGATATTTCATTGTGGCTTTGCTTGCCATTACTATGGGGTATTAGTATAATTTCATAGTGGAAAAGAGGCTTTCCAGCTTTCTGATTGGTCCGCTCAGCGGTGAATCTGAGGTGATAGTCACCGCCTAGCGCGGTGACTATTACATCACAAGAAATTGTTCTTCAAAAGTAGTTTTGGAAAAGAGACTGGTACTTATTCAACACTTCACTGACTTTACTCGTTTCAGTCTCCCCCTCGGAGTTGTCATTTTGAAGTATAAGATTTTAGAATTTGTCGATTCATTGAACTGTTGATTTTTTTTTCAAAATGGGGTCTGTAGTTTTTGAGACAAACTAAAGAGCATAATACTGAAAACATTTATCACTGAGATGTTGTACATATCAAATATCGTAAAAACAAAACTTTATAAAGGTAAGGAAGTATATATTTTCTATATTTCTTCGTATTTTTTGTATGTTTTGGCTAGATTTTGGTCGTAGCGATGTTTTCGAAAAATTCGTCATGAGTGAAGAACATATTGAATATGAATTAAGTGCAAAAAAGCCGTAACACAGGATCCAAAACACCAGAATAAAATTCTTTTTAGCATATATTTGAATGTATGTACAAGTTCAATTCCAAAGTAGGATGTTGTTTACTCTTTTTTTGAAATTATTTACTGACAAAGACTGTGGCTTGCTAACATCGTCTGTGAATAAACATAATCACCACTGTTAAAATGAAAGCAGTTGTTTAAAAGTTTTTGTTTCAACGTTATTGGTTTTTTATCAACCTCTGAAATTATACTAAAACAATTAGTCACCTCAGTCTCGGTGACTATCGGTGTATTTACCGATAGTCACCTCGACTTCGGTGACTAATTGTTAAATAGTAATAATAATAAATTTATTATTTTGATTTTTTATTATTATTATTATTATTAATTTATTATTTGAATTTATTATTATTTGAATTTATTATATTGATTTGGTAAAACTTTTAGGAATTCATTTGTACACTTGATGAGGCAATGGTCAGGAAGCTTGCCATAAGGGGTCTGAGAAGACCCAGGTGACAATCTTACCCAAGATCTTACAAGATCTTAACAAGATCTTGATAAGATCTTGTAAGATCTTACATAAGATCTTGCAAGATCTTTGCAAGAAATTGCAAGATCATGCAAGATCTTGCAAGATCTTATCAAGATCTTGTCAAGATCTGATCAAGAACTTGCAAAATCATACAAAATCTTGTAAGCCCTTGCAAGTTAAAAAGCACACAAAACTAACAAGATGCTGTCATACCTTTCAATATCTTAATTACAAGATCTTACAAGATCTTGCATAATCTTACAAGATCTTGCATAATCTTATAAGATTTTGTAAGATCTTACAAGATCTTGCACAATCTTACAAGATCTTGCATAATCTTATAAGATCTTGCAAGATCTTACAAGATCTTGCATAATCTTACAAGATCTTGCATAATCTTATAAGATCTTATAAGATCTCACAAGATCTTACATAATCTTACAAGATCTGACAAGATTTTGCAAGATCTTGCCTAATCTTACAAGATCTTATGAGATGTCTTCAAGTGTTAGAAGATCTAAGGAAATAAGAATGATATCAGATTTAAGAATGATATCAGCTTGCAAGATTTATGTGAAGATCTTGCATTATTTCAGGTAAAATAAGTTACTTTGTGTTTATGAGTTATCAGTTGCTTTCTAATATACATGTAAATATATAATTTTTGTAATTCAAATTAAGCAAACAAGAACTACCACATTAGTGCAAAGTTGTTTAATAAATAATTTTCTACAATTTTCAGTTTTAATTTGTTAATAATAAGTTTTGTTTTGTTTTGTTCAAATTGTATTAATTTTCATTTTCCTTATTTTCCTCATGTGTTTTTGGTTTTGCATCCATTTGCTGCTTGGCATCTCGGCACTTTTGGTTGCATGCATCAATGATTTGCTGGTGAGACTTGTTGAGTTTGTCACCATACTTGATACGAAGAGCATCTATCAAATGAAAGCAGAAATAACAATCTATTAGATAAATAAATTAAGGAACTTTTACCTTGTTTTACACTAAGTTATTATTCTATTATTATTGTTATTACTTCTATTATAATTAATTCTAGCCTTTTTTCTTCAACTCGGACTTGATCATTGTTATTAGATTCATTGCCATCTGATTCTTCATCGGAAGATTCTACTTTAAGCCTTTTATATGGATTCTTTTTGGAAACATGTTTAATTGAATCTATTTAAATAATATAAAAAGTAAAAACTGCCTCATTAGCAAAAAAAAAAAAAAAAAAGCAGCACGGCCATGTAGGTTTATTGCATGAATGATGAATGTACATGCATGATGCATGCATCAAGTTAGAAATGTATGATATCAGTAGCACTTATGTACTCAGTCTTATTGTAATGTTTAGCTGAGGTACTAATGTATCTCCGTGCCGCGCTTCCATAAAGTCAGGATTTCAAGACTCTCCGAAATACAATTTTGTGTACTTTTGACAGCTACCAAGTCTCGTTACAGTACAATCTTGATTATGTGTTTTTACCTTTACTAGTAGATCCTTTGTTCAGAACTTCTTCCATGGTACTTTGAAGAGTTTCTATAGTCTGTCCTTTGGCCCTATAAAGATGGGAGTATATTTGCACATTAAGCTTTGTCGTAATGGGTAACAGCTTCTTGAAAATATAGAAATAGTTGATAGATACGTCTATCAACTTATCTGTCTAAATTTTAGTCGTTGGTGTTTATAAAACGTTTTTAGCAAAGATCAAACTTTCCGAGTGAGCTGGAGAAAAATAAAAAACTATGTAATTTAAGTTTTTATTATACCCAGCTATCTATATATTTGGTCAGTTCACGTTATGGTTCACTCTAGAAAAACGTTACGTATACTCAGTTTATCAGTGTGTTTTTTTCATTGCAGCATATTGCCACCTTTCAGTCCTATGACCTAAAGGAAAGGACACTTTGAATTACGTGGCAAACAAACAAGACGTAATAGTTAGCTATGAGATTAAAATTCTCACTCTGTCATCAACTGTTAATAAACTGGTCTCACAGCGAAAGCACACCTTGTCATGGTTTAGCCCAAACGACGTCCAAAATATCTACCTTTCAGACCCCGTTTACACAAGAGCAAAAGTTTCCGGATTCACATTGTTTTTATTCCCATGAGGATGAAAAACAATGTGAATCCGGATACATTTGCTCTAGTGTAAACGGGGTCTTAGAAACAATTTATTTGCTTATAAAACGAAAAAAGTCGCTGTCGTCTAGCGTTCTTTGTGTCAGTTGAGTCATTAATTTGTGCGGGGTCGCCACGGCGCAATTCCTTTCCCACGCGACATAAAAACTATACTTAAATAATACTAGACAAGACGTTTTCTGATCAAAAATTTTAATTGTAACGAGCTTTCGGCTGTCAGTCTACAGCCTTCGACGGGTTAAAGAAAAAAGGAAATTAAATCTTTCTATATATATATACAAGCGGGGAAAAAAAAAGTGTAAAGTGTCAAGAACAAAGAAGCGGAACACTGATTAAAGTGACTAATAAAAGTATATTCATAAGGATATATAAAATAATATATAATATGGGGTATATAATATAGGGATATATAACATATTTAACTTCTTAAATAACATGACGCTTTCAACATTTATCAGCAAATCATAAACGAGCACCGTGAAAGCGCGGTAATTTTAAACGTCGCCTAACGCATGGTACTATAAATTACCGATATTACAAGACAAAGTCTGCCGTTTGAGATAGAAAAAAGGAAACATAACAAGCTTGATCTAAGAAATACTTGTGCTTATAAAATTAAACAAAATTGATCCTGCCTTTAGTTTATTTTTTCGTACAAGTCTGCCAAATATATTACCCCGTAGGGTCATGCAGATGTGTACTATCGAAGACAAAGCAGTAAATATTAAATTTAGTTCCCTACCTTGACTTACGAGTTTCCCAGTGAATATTCTGTTTCCATGTCGAACATCTACAGGTCCACCTATACCAAATTATTGGGGTCTCCCTTGATGAAATTCTCCCACGTGATGCTATATAAGTTCCCTCCTACTCAAAGAATACAAACTATCAGCTTCTGCCAACAAAGAAAACAATCGTTAATGTTCCAATCATCGCAAAATCTATAACAGCGTGTTATGACGATGTTCTTAGGGACCGGTCATTATTTATGGCTGGGGGTGGGACCGAAGAGAAAAAGGTTGGGTAAGCAAAAATTTGGGTATGTCCAAGGTTGGGTACGAAAAAAATTAAAGAGTGAAAGGGGTGGGTAAAAAAAAATCACCATACCAAGAATTCAAAAGTATCTATTAAAATGTTGTATTAATATGTATAACATATGCAACTACATGTATCACAAGAAGGACATTTTTAAAGTTCCTACATAGTCAAAAATATTTATTCTACAAGGTCAATTGGCATTTCATCATCAGATGGATTGCTCAATCTGGCATGGTTCCCTTGGACGATTCGTTTCTTCTTCTTAACTTTCGACCTGTTCTCTTTTTCTCTCCTAGCTTTCCTCCGCTTCGCACACTTTCTTACCTCTCCCATATCAAACCTCTTTTGCAACTGATCCATAACATGACAAACATCATGCATCATATGCTCAGTCTGCTTGATCATATCCTCAACTAGTAACAATGTTTCTTTAATAAATTCAAGCTCATTACTTGCCCATGGCCTTTCATTCATGCTGTCATCATATAATTCCTTTTTCCTTGCTGAAAGATGAACATGTATATCATTCAAAGATTTAATCGTTCCATTGAAGTGCTCTACTGCTCTTTGACTTTTGGAGACATCTTCAACATTAACATCAGAAGGAAAATCTTGGTATCTTTTCCATGTTATGTTCTCTTTAGGAATCATCCCTTCCTGATATGATGAGAGAACCACATGCACTTGTTTGTACTTGGTTACAACACCATATCGAAACCTTCGTTGATCATCCAAATATGCCTGGAAGGTGGACTGTTTCCCAACAAAAGCGGATTGATACACTGCCCTTAATTGTTATGGAATTGAAGTAAATCAATCTATCTGACTTTACATTCGGGATGAGAAACTTCTCCCATGGTTTCTTTTCCACAACGGTTGCTTTACCAAATACTTGAAATTTTCCACCAACAAGTGATATGGCTGTAAATAAATAAAACAGAGCATAATTATGATATTATTATAGTCAATGTGTTGTCTTTCACAGTTTGTTCCAAATTCTTAAGAGGTAAGTAATAACCCCATGCCAATGCCATGGAAATCAAAACTACTTCAAGACAAAATCTACTGGAAATTCTTATCTTAGGGGGAAAAGCCCGGTCATGGAAAGTTATACGTATTAAATATGACGAAATTGTAAACATACCACATAATTATATACATTTTGTAAAAATACATCAAAATATAATTCTTCAAAGTCAAAATATTAACAGACTTACTTCTTTGAAATTTCCCTTGTTGACCTTGCTTAGTCGTCGTTGCGCTATTTATACTTGAATTATCGTTGACCTTTTCAAGCACAGAAGAACATGCAGCAATTGGAGCAGTTGGAGGTAATTGTAGACATGATAAAGCTTTCTTGAATTTTATCAAATGGCCTGGTTTTCCAGATAAACCAACGAGGTCGAACATCTGTTGCTTCTCGTCAGTGTTCAAGGACTTCAGCAATTCCACATCATCAAAACCAGTGTCTTAAAACGCTGTAGATACTCACTGGTGAAGTTAATCGAAGAGAGAAAAGATTCGAAGCTAGAAGTAGAACTATCCGCCATGATCATGACAAAAGACCATACGGGAATCCTGGCAACTTAGCAACCATAATTATTTTAATACTGATGACGTAAGACCTTTGACCTTTCCGTTTGCGCTTTTTGTGGTAATTATTATATACTGTAATCTGTTGGCGTTCTTCGATATCAAACAGTGGCTGAGATTGAGCTCAACAGTGAAAATTTCTATTATATTGTAATGGAGGTCGAATGAAAAGTAACCGAAAGCCGCCAAAAATCAACATGAACGACCAAGGCTACTGGAGACGGAGCATCGAGGGAAGAATCAAGCACGACCAGAGTTGATGTTGAAAGCTCGTGTAACATGTGAGGAAAGCAGGAGTATCTCAAGATCGTTGCAACCTTGCTCTTTTAATGATAATCGCCATGTTCTTCAAACAGTATTGGAACAAACAAGTGCATCACAACACGAGCAGAAGCAGAAAATAATGGGTCTTCTGGTGGTGCTGGATGCTCTTCTATGTGGGTATATTGCGAAGGATGGTAAAGCACATGACAACAGTCAACAGCTTTTTACCTTTTGATGAAGCTCTGGAACTTTTCTTTGCCTATTACAATAAAGGACCACCATTTATTAACACAGACAAGACAAGAAGATCAGAGAAAACGAGAGAAGAGCAGACCAGACCAGGAGGAACGAGAAGGCCTACCACGAATACAATTGGTTCATAGAACTTGTAATGAGAGGAGAGCTTGGGAAGCTGAAAGTTTTGGAGTTGAATAAATACCTCGAAAAACATAAGCTTAATAAGAAAGGAAGAAAAAAGGACAAAATAAATTCTATTACAGCAGATGTGTTAAGAAAGAACCAACAGAATGTCATAGAGGAAGCAATGGAACAGATGGTGGATGAAGAAGAAAGTGGTGATGGGAGTGACGAAGACCTGGTTGTTGAAGAAATTGGAACTGAGAGTGGTAGTAGCAGTGAAGTGGAGAGTGAAGCACCAGCAGTTGACCACCTTCCATTAATAGTTAAAACCCACTATGGACATGATGGCGGGCATTGGCATTTGTTTAAACTTAATAGAGGTACTTTTGATTGAACAGCATTGAATCACAACACTAAATGGCTTTAAAAGATAAGAATGGAATTTTATAATAGAAATCATCAAATATAAATGTCTAATAGACATATCCTGGAACAGTACTGTGTGGCCTTTGCCCCCAAAAGACGTTGACAGGTATACTATTTTTAAAGTAAAGTGTTGTTCGTGGCTGATCAAACACCCTTTTTTGTTTGATATGTGGGGGTGGGTCAGAAAAAAAATTGGTGATTTGTTGGGTGGGTAAGGGAAAATTTTAATGGAAAATAAGTTGGGTAGTCATTTTTTTGTGAGGATAAAACTTTTCTCTTCGGTCCCACCCCTGGCCATAAATAATGACCGGTCCCTTAGCAGCCTTTTCTAAATAGTAATTGCCATAAAATATGAAATACTGTAACGAATAATACTTAACTTACCTACACGTGTCTTGTTTTGAAGTTGTCTTGGAATCATGTTTCAAAATTTAAAGAAAGAACACTGAACACTTCGAAGTGCGTCGATAACGATTGCCAGCAGCCAGAGAAATGATAGAGCATGTGACCAGATACAGGTAGAATGTGTGAACAAACTGACGTATGCACTCACGTGATTCACATGGCAAACCAATAGGCAAACTTATAACTCACCGCCGACCACGTGGTATATATATGGGCACACGCATGGCACCGAAAAAGGTTTGCGAAAAAGGTTTGCGATATCATGTCAAATTTGTTTGAAATTGAAACGTTTTATATCAATCGAATTCAAATATCAGCAGACAAATACTTAATAAAATATCCAGTTTGTGCGAGGAAATTTTTTGTCACAGTCGTCAGCCTCCAGGGATCGCGTGAATACAAACTTCCGATATCCGTTAGTGTTTGACAGATTTTCTTCCACACCTTTCCATCCCTTTTTAAAACCGGTGGAGGTTGGTGCAAGCCAAAAGAAAGTGTATGTTAAGTGCTGCAATCTACCCAAATTAGTAAAAGGGCCAGGTATGGCGCACTTGTTACGATGTGAAGGATCAGATTCGGAAAACAGCGTAACAGATACACCACAAACACCTATTAAATATGTGAGGAGGTCATCTGCGCCAGTCGAGGGCAATTCTCCAGTTCAATGCTATAACCGATCAGAATATCGTCGTCGAAGGTCACCTGTGCCAGTAGCAAGTACGTACACCCGAGAACGTCGTAAGCAAGCACCTACATTAAATTCTTCGCGACAATATTGTCGAAGATTGTTGACACAAAATTATTCACCATCTTCGTCCTCAGATGACGAAAAGTTACGCATTGACAATGTTTCTAGTCACATTCAAAATGAAGCCAACGTCAATGATAGAGACGTTGTAACCCAATCGATTCTTTTATTCTTTATAAATTGTCTATCGTAGCTTTCGCACGTAATTCAGTATGTTTCTTGAAGCATTCGATGTTATTACTACAGTATAGTATATCGAATGAATTTTACAATGATGTATTAAAAAAACAGATATACCGTATCTTATAAGAATTTGCAAGATTTCACAAGATTTTACAAGATCAGACAAGAGTGAACAGAAGATCTTATAAGATCTTACAAGATCTTACACAAGATCTTATAAGATCCTATTGAACACAAAATCTTTGTAAGATCTTGTAGGCTCTTATAAGATCTTGTAAGATTTTTTTAACATCTCGTCAAAGTTTTTTTTTATATATAATCTGTATAAAGGACTACACAATCAGCTGTGATATCAGCAACAGTTGATATTACAAGATTTTTTTACCAACATGTTTATTGTATCTCAAATAATTTACACAATTACATGTAAATTGCATTTTATTGCCATGGCATATCCAGTATATCATATTATATTTTGTGTATCAAAAAATTAAAATATAAAGCTACATACGGTGACCAGTTTGAAATTTTACATTTCAAAAAACAGTTGTTCTAAACTTCTTTAAAAACATCTTATAAGATCTTACAAGATCTGATATAAGATTTATTTTACTCAAATTATACATAAACTTGTAAAATCTTATCAGATCTTACAAGATTTTTCTTATAAGATTTTATCATAAGATCTTGCAAGATTTTATAAGATCTTGTAAGATCTTGGCAAGATTTATCTTATAAGATCATTTAATAAGATCTTACAAGATCTTACAAGATCTTACAAGATCTTACAAGATCTTACAAGATCTTGCAAGATCTTGACAAGATTGTCACCTGGGGCTGCATTTGGGATGTATTTAAAAGCCAGAAGTTAAGAATTCCCACCTCGAGAGAACAATTTTCCACTACTAACTCTGTTACACATATTGTTTACACAATAAAATTAATATTACATTTACTGTGTTTCACATTTTGATTTGGACCATAACCCATTCCTGCCTACACCAGCTACTGTAACTTAATTAGCTGATTAACAGGGATTCTCAGCAAACCTAAGCAACCGTGAGTTGACCCATTCAATGTGAGCTTGCAAGGCCACCCCAACCAGCTAGTGCATTCCCTCTGCAGTAGAATAAAATGATCTGGCACGTTAACCAGAATGAAATTCTAAATAGCTTAACCTGGTGGTGAAAAGGTTAATAAAATGATTTCTTAAAACTCATAATTTATTGCTGACTATGACTTTACTCATCTTAGGCGGCACATAATGTAGCGTTGGTTCAAATATCTTCAGTTGGCACTATCCAAAAGTAAATTTATCAGTAGAGTATACAGTACAAATGAGCCTTACTAACTGTGGACACCCTTGTTATAAATGGGGACTACACGCATGCCAGCATTATCTACCTAGTGCTGGCAGAAGATACTTCGCATTAGCCTAATTCATCAAAATTAATAGTAAGGTGGGGTGCATTGTGCTTTCCCTTGAAAATTTTAATCCTGACTGACATTTGGACATTGGTGGGTCACAAGCAGTTGATTGCAGTTGCTGGGATAGAATAAATCCTATCCCAGCAGCAACTCTGTCAATGACCACTAGTGACCAAATGGAAACCAGGCTTTAGTCACATTTTAGCCCATTTTCAGAGTTACCAATGGAGCTTAGGAAAAATATGAAGTGGGCTGTATCCCCCCCTAGTCCCTCTATTGTTACACCCTTATCAGTTACCAGACTGCACAAGATGCCAAGTCTAAAGGGTATTTTTTGTACCAGAAGCTGCTTTATTACAGTATATATACATGTACCAGTAATCATATAATTGTAATGTTTTTAAGAGTAAAGTTGATATAATTAAGCAGTGTTTTAGGTATAAAGTTAAAAAGGTGGTGCCCTTGGTTTTACTTTGATGAAGGGCTCCACAAACTTTAGTAAATTTTACAACTGAACTAGACAGCTGTGACAAATGAAACCAAAATCCAATATCATTATAAATCATATATTAGCTAAATGTGAGCATGTGTGCCACCTGCCCCTCACATCTTTGGTGTTAAGTACTTTAAAGTTAATGTTTAAAAAAATAAGTAAAAGAAGAACCTCTCACTTTGTTATTGTTTTATGCATATAATTTTTTCGCCATACTCAAATGGGCAAGATAAACAGGCCGTACAAATATGGATGGTTCATAGTGAGGTTCAGCTACTGGTGTTTGAATATTCAATCACATAGATCAGTATAAACAGATGTAATATGAATTCATAAATGATTAAACCTCAGAAAGCTACAGTGTCGATTATTTCGATTACACACAAACAAGGGGATTATAAAACATGTAACAAATTAAATGTTGCAAATCAACAAATGACAAATATACCACCAAGCTACTAAGGTCACATTTTATTTGAAAGACATACATGCAGTACTATATACATGAAATAAGTTTTTAAAATTCGAGATTTCGTTGTAATTTACCTTGTAGCTGTCTACGAATATTCGAATAATATTCAGAACAATAATACGATATTTTCGTGTTCATAAGTTTGAATAAACAAGAATTCAAACTGGGTTTCATCAGAAGGTCATGAACTGGTCATCGATCACTATCACGCCTGGTGCATTATTTTCCATTTATCAATCTCTTATCCAGAAATTTCTGCCAAGTAATACTTTATCGCATCACAAACCAGCCACGATTATATTCTTACAACATTTCTACTGCTATTTGTTACTATTAAATTCCAGAATCAGCCACAACATGTCGATGTATTTTGCAGAATATTGAACGGCCGTGCTGAAGGTTTTCGTGGGTCTGGGTACCAAAATACCAACTGCGCATGCCCCAAAATACACACTTTTCCGTGTATTTCCAATGGATTGTCCCAGAGCCATTTGATTTGCCCGCGCGGCCGGGCATATTTGGCTCTGGGGACGAGATTGGCCAGGAAATTAATAGCGCAAATTGGGCCACGAAAATGTCTCTAGTTCCCAGTAGTCCGTTTCGTCGGATTTCGCGCGGTCATGAATATCCATTGACATAGCAAATGTTTACAAACTTTTGGCGGTTCGTTCCGAAGACTGGGTCAAAGGCTTGGTCTCTCTTGATCATATCCAAAATCTCCTAACTCTTAGCTTTCGTTTAGTATATTGGGCGTGCTGACACATACTATAATTTATGCGTTGTCCATACATTTCCATGCCTATATTTGACAACACAGACAACTGCGAGGCAGTTATAAGTTGGTGTAAAGGAGAGGTAAATATATTTTGTTTACTTGATTTACTGAAAAAAGCGAAACGATAGAACCACAGAAGATGTGTTGTTCATTCGTTTAAGTGCTTGCGAAGAACGTTTGGTAATACATGTATAGGTGAAAATTTGTAACAAAATTTGCCAAAATTTGCGGCGCGGTTGAAAGGTGATGCCTCTGTTATGGGCCGCTATCAGAAGTACGTTTGCTGCTAGCCTGCTTCGTCGGTAACTCTATGTCTTTCTAATTGTGTGCGCAATCTTTTACGCGAGTTTCTACATGGCATTTAGCGACATCAGTGGCCACAGATTTGCCTATAGAGGAGTCTAATGACCGACGTTCTGTTAGTAGCCTGTCTCTTCTTGGTCTTGAGTAAAGAGGCATCACGTTTCACCCGTGTCGTAAATTTGACAAATTTTGTTACAAATTTTCACCAAGTGATACATTAATAAACGTTCTTCGCGAGCGCTCAAACGAAAGAACAACACATCTTCTATGTCTCTATCGTTTCGCTTTCTTCAATAAATCAAGTAAAGACTACAAATTTAACTCTACTTTTGACCAACATAATTAACCACGTCGCTGTTGACGCATTACTCTTAACCCACGTAGAAAATCTGACAAATTTAATTACAAATTTTCACCTATTGATATTTACCAAATGTTCTTCGCGAGCGCTCAAAAGAAAGAACAGCACATCTTCTGTGTTTCTATCGTTTCGATGTCTTCAATAAATCAAGCAATGACTGATAATTTACTCTGCTTTTGACCAACACTAACCGCTTCGCTGCTGTCTGTCTCGTCATATGCGGCAGGCATCACGTTTCATCCGAGTGGCAAAGTTGACAAATTTTGTTACAAATTTTCACCAACTGATACATTACCGAAGTTCTTCGCAAGCGCTTAAATGAAAGAACAATACATCTAATGTGTTTCTGTCGTTTCGCTTTCTTCAGTAAATCAATTAAAGACTATATATTTAACTCTGCTTTTGACAAACATTAATCGCTTCACTGATGTCTGTATTGACGATCATCATATATGCGGCTTGGAAATGCGAGAATAACGCATAAATTAAAGCATAAAACAACGCGAACAATATACGAAACGAAAGCCAAGATATTGCAAATTTTGAATATGAACGGGAAGAAAGCAAGATTTTGATTCAATCTTCCGAAATGATAGCCAAAACGTTGTAATCCATTTCCAGCATGCATGACGGAGCAATTCCAGACAAAAATGGAACTGGGCGCTAGCGACATAACCTGGCCCAATTTTTTGACCTTAATTTCCTAGCGTGCTAGCTAGCTAGCTAGCTAGCTTCGATCTACTGATAGTATTAGTTTGTTTATGTACTGCCGAGACATAGAACGTAGATGTCTCACGTTTCGAACGATTGGAGCCAAGGCCATTTATTAATATAAAGTCAAAATGTTAGACATAACGTTTCATGTTTCGGCAGTACACCAACCTTGCTATATTTCGACTTGCATTTCAACACTGCCCTCGCAGCAGGCTGCTTTTATTTCACTATTTCATTTTGGATGGATAGTGACATCATACATGTATATCGACCATAATTAGAAATGTTCCTAGCAACGGAAATGTTCCTACCAACGGTCAACCAGCAGCATCTTACAAAATCTCTGGCGTTTCACTCCCCTTCTATATATCTTCCTTCCGAACCATTATTTAATTTTCGTAACGCGCTCGGGTTTCCTTCGGCGCCGGAACACGCGCCTGCGATACGCTAATGATATATACCGCATTATTCAAAATGGCTGAATATAAATGAAGGAACTCCGAACAAAGAGGAAGAAACACAGGTCAGTCTGGCGTGCTCCCTTGACCCAGGGCGCTATAAAACACGGGCGGGGAAACGGCAATGGGAGCCCTGATCTATGTGTGATGCGCGTACCCCCGCAAATATCACTTCGAGCTTCGATTTAATTTCATTTTCGAAAGAAGAGAAACCATGGATATATTATCCATGGAGAAACCATGAGTAAAGAAAACTGAGACGACTGAAAGAAGATGCTAAGAAACCTCCGCATTAAAAATTACAGTAATTATGAAAAAAAAGGAGATTCACTATAATTGCATGTTTATATGGCTGATTCAGATACCTCAAGACGAAGCCGAAGACCCTGTGGTCTGTGAAAGTCAAACCTCCATGCTACCAAGTATATGTGTCGTTTCCAGCTTTTTTAAAGTCGTAATCTTGCTTTAATTTATTTGCTCTATAAATGTTATTTTGATGAACTATATACCTATACATACTAGTTATAGTCTTGAATGAATCTCAAACTTTAGGAGCTACAAAAAAAATAGTCAGTATATGATCGAATTTTGTCTGCAAAATGCAATAATTGTAGTTACCAGTTTCTCGTACACATATATAATGTTAATCTGCATGCATGGACGTAAGAGTGTTTTTTAGTTTCATGTTTTTTTCTTTAAGTGTTATGATATTATCTAAACAAAATGTGCTGAACTGCATAAGATTGTTTACTCTGGATATAAAGTATAAACACAAAGCCGAAAACGTTCTCGATTTCTATTGTTTCTTTTAAATGCTTTCCGCTAAAATTTGAGCAAGCCTGTTGTTAACGTCTATAGTATTTCTGTGCATATAAAATTTGGCAAACAAAGAATACTATAATCTTGTTTTTACCGTCGTAAACTAGCTTGAGTCGCATGCAGACATAGTGATGCAGACTTGTAGTAAACTTTGGCATTTTTATTTACATCATTTGGTTGAAATTTGTTTTAAAAGTTCTCCTCGTATGTTTAACACTATTGGCAACAGGGTTTTAGTACTGTGTATATATTCATGTGATTTCTCTTTAAAAGAAGCAAGGGGTTTTAAACTTGAAAGTGTTAGCGGTTTTTCAGTTTATAAAGCTATAGTCAGTGGCGAGAAGGGAAAAGAAAATTTTCAAAAATGGGTTAGCGAAATGTCAATTTTACGAAAAAAGCACAAAAAAGCACGTTCGGTGACTATGTCAGTTCGAAAGCCTATTTAATTGTCTTTACGTTGGTGTATTCAAATTCACTTTTGTCAACCGATTCGCAGAGAAAACATGATTTTAACGGCGTGCGCCCTTCAAAAATTGTAAATTTTTAGGAATTTTTTCAACTCTCCCGGTAAACAATTGTGCTTTTATTAATCTAAAATAAAACCTTGACAATATATAATTAAAACAAATTTAATCTGAAGGAGTTACTTGTTCTTTATTTGTGTTTCTAATGGCAGTAATAAGTTTTCTTCCTTTTCAAAAAGAGGAATTTATCTCGGGTACTCTTTATCTTTTTGGTCGGCATTCAAATTGTGTTTTTGTTCATTTTCAGAGCCCAAGCGCGCTCGTGCCAGTCCTTTGATGCATCACACATAGCTCGCCAAATTATATGCGCGTTTCCCCGCCCGTGTTTTATAGCGCCCTGGCCAACCCATTGAACTCCAAGTAAACTGGAACGCTAACTCCATACTGAATGTTTTTCAGTATATTGTTTTGCCTCTTGTTGTTTTGGTGTTTGCAGTTCAGAAAGACTTCTGGTATGAACCTCAGATATTTCTTAAACAGAAGCTAATTCAAATATGAAGGGAGTGGAAAAGTTTGCAGATTTCTATTTGAAGTTGAAAACGTTTTTGGTGCAAATTAGTAGTCATACGGATTCATAAGGATTCATACCTTTTGAACATATGAAAAGATAATCAAAAACTTTTATAGTCAATGGTGAGAACATTTTAAAAAGTTCCAGGTAACACTAAAGTTTGAACTATACATCGAATGAAAGCTTATAAAATTTCTAACAACATACGTACTCAATGTATTTCAACAATGGGTAGTTCCGAAATTTTTAGCCATCTTTCTCTATAAACAAGTGTGTCGGCATCATCGAGAAATGTAAAACTCAGCTTCGTGAGTACAGAACTTTTTTGCCACGGACTTTTACCCGTAGTATCCGCGTACTGAAGTTTTAATAACCCCGTGGTCAAAGAGTTTTATCTCCAAAGAATCGTTTTCTAAAGTAAATTACTTATTTACTTAACTAAATATTATTTATAATATATAGATAACAATATAAAGTTAATTAAAAGGTCTCAAGAAGGCCAAGAATAATTTACTACAGGAGCCCGAGTGTCGCAAGGACGAGGGGACTAATTTCCCGGGGGCACTTACTTTCAAAATGGCCGACTGGCGCATGCGCATAAAAATAATGGGACACTTTTTTCCGCGAGTCGACGTACTTCTGGTTAATCCTTATTCTGTGGCCCAGAGTCCGGTGAGGGTGCTAATCTCGACACGCGTGGAGTCATTTTACACGGGTGGACAAACGTGATTTGCGAACGAATTTCTGTGATCTGAATATTTATTTATTTATTTATTTATTTATTTATTTAATTATTTATTTATTTATTTATTTATTTATTTATTTATTTATTTATTTATTTATTTATTTATTTATTTATTTATTTATTATTTATTTATTTATTTTTTATATAAATGTGTGGACGGACCATACGCGGTTAAGATTGTGGGGCACTGGGGACAATATAGTTCTTGACAAAAAGATTTGAACTAACAACTTAATTTATTCTTGACAAAAAGACTTAAGAAAGGAGCTTTTGGGAAACGTATATCACTTTGGAAAGAACAGAAACAAATCAGCGTCTACGTATAAAGCAGAACAACATCCTTAGTAGAAGAAAACCCGTCACACCGAAACTCGAAAGAGGACTGAAAAACCAACAAAGAAAAAGACTGAAAAGGTTAAGCTTACGGTAAAACTATAGAGCGGCCGCTTTCAGTATTAAGTAACGAACATTTAGTAGCAATGCTGTTCGAGTTTCCCTGTCACTGTCACTGTTACAGTAATTTTGTTTTCGATTTCGTGTGTCCTTAAAGTATTTTAAACGTATCCGTTTATATGTTTTCGCTTGCCCGACGTGCACCGTTGTTGGCTGCCGTCTTATCTCCTTTTAAATATTTCCCTTTGGTAAAACCACTTGTAATACTTAGCGTAGCTTGTTTATAATTTGGCCTGAAAATCGGTGAAGGAGCAGTTTTTCGTCTGTTAAACATATAAATGCTGCCGAGTGCTGCATGTTGAAATATTAACAAAAATAATAAAAGACTGCATGAAAACAATTTTTTCAGGTTGAAAACAGTTTTAACACTTCAGATTTTGAGACGAACTTTGTTTTTGCTATTCTAAATGAATTTGAAATGCCATAAAATGAATATAGCCGTGGCAGCCAGGCAGGTAATAATACTAAAGACCAATTCGGACAGGAAAGAGTTAGAGGCTGCAGTTTCATGAGCCGGGCTAGCTGACTCGTGCCACGAAATTCTTTCCTCGGACACAAAAAAAGATTTTAATCAACGTTAGGATTAGTTTACATCTAAACTAAAACAATTCTTCTTTGTACATTTATTTTATGCGAGTTTCAAAACCACAGTAAGATCCTAATCAATCGCGTGAGCCCGTGCAGTTAACCGGGGCTAGCCCGGTTCATGTTTATAAATCGTTCCTGTCCGAGGACTTCCCACATGAACATATTGAAATGTAATATGCACAATATAAATTAAATTATTATTATTATTCCCCAGACTGGTGAATAAAATCGTCTGGCCTTAGCCAGAATAAAATACTAAAGACCAATTCGCGATCGAACAGGAAAGAGTTAATGCATACACGGTTGGTCATTGTTAATTTCTTGTGGAACGACTCAAGAGGCCTGCTGAATTATTTGTCTAACCAAATAGGAATATCAGTAGAACATGATCTCGAGTTTGTGTAAACAAAATATTTCGGTGGTTTGTCCATGTATATTATTTATGTTTGTTGCTGAGCGGCCCGGGACGTTTTCATGATAAGAGTCTCATTGTAGTTCTGAACTACAATAATAATATTCCTGGCTAGACAATTACTGTTGTAGCTTTCTAGCAGTCTGAATTAAAGACATGCCGGCCGGCGTACGGCACGAACACTTAAATAAACTAATAAAATAAACAAGACTGTCAATACACATGGTAATGGCAATCTACAAACATTTCGTTTGAAGTCGTCAGCTCTATAAAGAATCGCTGAAGATCACGAGAAAATTGCAAAGAAGCGAGGCGTACCGAGTTCTTCTTAGAGTGTCTTTATCAACTTTTTCCAAGTGTTAATAGCAGACGAGAAACTCATCAGTTGTCAGGTGTTTTAAAATCCGGTAAACGGCGAGTTCGTCCGTCTATTTTCCCGTCGTTAAAACAAGAAAGCCGGACGACAAACTATATCAGACTGGGACAGTGGAAGACCGTCAAAACCCGTCAGTCAGAAAGCTTTCATCTTCTATAAATATAAAGACTTTATCGAGTTATAAATAATATAAATTCGACTGAATGCCAAGCAAAATACAGGCAGTTTTAAAAACATGTGTTATCAGTCCAGTTCTTAGGTATCGGTCAGCGACCTTCACCATTAGCAAAAAGACCTATAAATGCCGCCATTTTGAAAACGATTTTGGGGACACTTTTCCTAACTCAAAGGTAATAGAAGCACGCAGTCCAGTTATGTATATATAGGTCAGTGGTCCAATGCCTTTGAAAAATGCAAAATATTTTAAGATGCTCTAGCAATGTTCTTTGTGAACATGAAAAAAAAAAGAACTGTAAAATATAACCCTAATATTTTGCTGATGTTTCGACGCTTGCTTCAGTAGACCGGTGGTGACATCGTCAGTTTGCACGCAGAATGGTCGAGTTCAAACCGTGGATGCGACCTGCATTTTTCTTCATCTAAATTTTTTTTCTGAATATTGTCTTGAAAATTTTCTTTGTTATTTATTACCTTTTTCTTTAAAAATTAGAGTTAAACAACTTTTTTTATTTCAAATATTATACTTTAATTAAAAGTTTAAAATTATATTTTGAATTGTTCCAACGGCTATTTCCAGGCTCCCAATGAAAAAGAGCGCGAAGGTGTTATCCGGAAGATATAAATTTTACAAATATTCGTGTAAAAGAGGGCGAGGGGTTGTTGTGTTAACATATTTCTAGTACCGTGGTTGAATAGGGCGAATTTGTGGAGACACCGAGTGTGTAGGTTTCGATTTCTTATTTTTTTATGTGGAGGGTTCCTCAAAATGGCATTATTGCATCATCCCGCAGTAACCACAGTATTTGGGCACGCAGTAATTGGTTTTTGCTGTTGTGGTGTCCCTGCCAAAACTGTTTTCGTTCTATGTAATTATGTTTGTAATTGTAATGTGTAACTGGCAAAGCAAAATGGAAAATTAAATTAAAATAAAATGAAAATTCCCGTCAGGCCTTGCGAAACTGTAAGAGTGTAGGCTTTCTAGGCTTTCTTTTCCGCAGCTTGGCCTTTGATCGAGTTGGGTTGAGGTGTTTTCCGCCGACGGTGTTGGTGAATTCATCAGTAGTTTATCAGTAATGTTTCTGACGGTTTGAATTTATTACAAACGCGAAAAAATGCCATGTTGACAACAGTACCTAGGAAGTGTGACTTGAGGACTAGAGATACAAGAAAGAGCCACAGTATATCAAAGAACATAATACGAGTGTAACGTTTGGCCGATCTTTCTTGCGATGAACACTGTACCAAGGTTAATTCTTGGGTTCGGTATTAAATTCCTCCTGAGACTCAGTGAAACACACGCCAAGTTGTGAGCATATATAAGTGCCTTTATTACGACTTAACATGGTTTATATGCAGTAGGTTTGATTATATGACGTACTATATATCTATACGTAAAGGAAGGACTACGATGCCTATCTGCTATAGTCCTAATAACCGCAAACTACCAATTTAGGTAGCATAGTCGTTCTAGTATCTTGTAGCGCTGCTACGTGATGCGCTTCTAGTACTAGTACATGTCAGGCTTTAACCAACTTCGGATGTCCGTCATTCTATAATGCGCGCAGTCATGCTTGATCGTGCTGCTTGCATGCGTCACTGATTAAATCGTGCGCGCTACATACGTACTGTTTACCTAGTAACCGCTTGCTGCTTGGTTCAACAACTATAAAACGCAAGTAATACGCACCGAATAATGCAAAAAATATGTTTAGATATGTCTAGTCGTCTAAATCTGATGAAAATGTTATATAAGCCTTGTGGTTTCATTTTAGCCTTCCTCGCCACTTTCTTAAATTCAATAAATTCAAATTAAATTCAAATTTATGCTTTTCTTATCAAACAAAAACACTGTACAGAAAGGTAAGATGCAAAAAGCTTTTAGTTTGTACATTTGTTTGCATTACTACGTAATAAACCGTGTTATTTTATAGTTTATAACTCGGGCTACCTGTGGTAGTATTTGGCAACTACAGTACGAAGCCTGTTGGCAAGTTGTATCTTTTGACACCATTTTATCGATGTTTTTGAATACTTGCAAGACATTTCACTGTTTCTCAGTTGTTTGGCTATCAACAGGCTGTCGTTGGTGTTGATTGTTTGCCTATCAACAGCCTGTCGTTGGTGATTACATCAGTACATTTACGGAAGTCTGACCTGAATAGATACAAGAAACCAACGCCGCAGTATAATAAATATCCTGCTTGCTTAGTAACGGCGTCCTGCTTAGTCCAACAACTACAAAACGCAAGTAATAAGCCAATAATGCAAAAAATATAAACATGTACTATGTTGAACAGTTTGCACGTCTAGCTAGATTAACGCCGTGAAGTAATTAGCTGCCAGTTCGCCAGCTGCACCAATGTTTTGCCGGTCTTGTAACTCGTTCTTTATCACCAAGCTGGCGAACTGGAAGGCTGGCAGCTAACTTATCTTCACTGGGTTGTCTATAACTTCACGGGGTTATCCAGGGGTGCCGGAGCCACGGGGGGGCAGCGGACGCAGCTGCCCACCTGCCCTCGCAGCGCGGAGGCAGCACGGGGGCAACCAATTGCCCTTTCTCGTAAGAGGAATGTTTTCTACAGGAGTGCCATTTGTATTATTGTATTAAATGACTTTTGTATTAATACCTCAAATGTCTCACAAGCTAACTTATTACTGCAGACCATGCAGCTGAGGCTGCAAACTAATTTTGCCTTGGGTTAGCTGTGTCCAACCTCGTTCTCAGGGCGTTTTTTTAAATTTGGAGGGTGGGAAAAAGCCTTAGCATCGGCTGGTCACAGCACCCAAAAATACTTGGTGTAATAAATTAGCAATTTAGTTTATTATGCAAAATTATTCTGAGTAATGGCAACCCTGTGGGAGAAGTTCATTGTAATGGCGGTCCTATTTGTCCCGTTGGCCATCTCGTTGAAGCTATTTGATCATAACTGGCACAAAAGTATGCATAAATATGTTTCAGGAGGAATGTTTAGGAAAAGCAACTAACCAATAAAAACGACGAATCCAACAGCCGATGCCAGAACCTTTTCCCACCTTACCAATTGCAAAAAGGCCCTAAGAACGAGGTTGAGCTGTGTCTTGTGCCCAGACTTTTTTCACATGGCGGATGTTTTCTGATTCATTAAAGTTGCCATGTTTTCTTAAATGTAAATAGGAAATAGGAATGTAGCTACAATATGTACAATTCAGTCGTTGAATTTTCTTTCTCAACACAGTGTCATTCATTATATCATAACGTTATGCTTTTTGGTTATTTTATGCTGTAGAGCAAAATTGGCGAACATTATTTACCACGTGCAAAAATTAATGCCCTTTTTATATGGCTGCCCCCGCCGCCTTAAGTAGCCTCCGGCGCCCCTGGGATTATCTAATAATCGCTTGAATATACCGAAAAACAGGTCAACTTGTTTACATGTCTATCAAAGGCTTAATGCGCGGCTCTGGTTAAAAGTACCTTTAACTGTACAATAAAAATAGCTTTTCAGTGGAGTCTCAGGGCGGTTCAATATAACTACATAGGCGTAGCAGCCCAATTCTGTTGCGAAAAATGTAGGGTTAAAAACTGATTTTTAAGTCGTATTTTTCAGTCTTAGTTTCACGTATGAATTTTTCTTAAACATTTCACAGCAATAAACATCAAAATTGCCCGAAATTCTCAAATATTTGGGGGGGCAATTGTTTCCCCTGCCGCCCCCGCCCCCTAACTACATTGCATCTGAAAATTTTGTACTTTTTAACAAACGCTTAATATGTGCTTGCATGGCTGTTGCGCAGTTTCGTGCATAGGCTATGCCAAGATGCATTCCTATCAGTAGCCCGAGTGAACACCTAAGCAATGCAGCCGTCTTGTTTTTATAATAGAATCAGTCATAATTTTATTGCTAAGCCCTAATCAAACGAGAACGCAAGTTATCGCAAGTTTTAGCTTGTGCTTTCTTGTGTCTCGTTTGATCGCCAGCTTGCGATGACTTGCCGCGGTGACTTGCGTTAGCTTGCAACTAAGTTGATCTTGTTCAAATTTTATCGCAAGTTTTTTTCAACTTGCGAGAGCTTGCGAAACGTTTTGAACACAAAACACAAGTCGATGCAAGTCTTTCGTGCTCCATCGCCATAGCAACTACCATGAGAACTAGCGAAAAGGTGTGGGAAATAGCGGAAGTACAGAACTTGCGAGACTTGTGCCGACGTTTGACTGGTGGTATTGCAGTCATCGTAAGCTACATGTAACTTGCGATGACTTGCGTTCTCGTTTGGTTAGGGCTTAAAACTATATATTTATATACCTTTGGTAGTAAAACATATGTCTTAGTAAAGCTTTGAAGTGTGTATTTAGTTGACAATTCAGGAATGTATTTGCTTGTATTTATTTAAACTCGTACCCAGGCTTTTCGCTCCCGCCCTCGTCGAGCGAAAACCCTCGCATGGGCTGGTCACGTGCCTCCCAGAATCTGGGTATACTAGGGGGGGGGGGGGGTCGTTTACACGTTCGTGTTTTCTATGACGCCATGTTTTTATCGTGTCTGGATTCCGCTATCAAAAAGAGTATTTTATATACAAATATTAATTTAAAACCAAAGCAAGTCACCTGCTTAGAGGCTCTTTTTAATCGAAGAGATACAGTCGCTGTATTGCCTACAGGATATGGGAAATCGTTGATTTACCAACTGCTTCCTTTCCTGCTCACTGAGAGAAATTTATCATCGTCAATCATTCCTTCTGCTGTTGTGCTCGTCGTTTCGCCGCTGAACTCGCTCATTGATGTTCAGCTCAGGAAAATAAATGAGTGTAATGAAGTAACAGCTGGCGTTCTTAAGGTTATTAATCGAGAAGAGTCAGTAATTGCCTAACTGGCGGCCTAAATAATACGAAATGATATGTGATGTCGTGTCGCGGCAATTTAATAAACCGAAACTATACACAAGACAATACGTGGGTAAGCATCCCTCCCTAATAACGGTATTTTAAAACCTCCCAGGTTCTGGGAGGTACGGGACCAGCCAATGCCAGGGTTTTCGCTCGACGAGTTCGCGAGCGCGGGAGCGAAAAGCCTGGGTACGAGGTTGGTATTTTTTCAGTGATAACGTTATGGCATCTGACGACTGTTTACGGCTTTTACGGCTTTCTTGGTAAGCTCTTGTAATTTTCCTTGCAACCTGACTATGCTTGGCCGCGCGCGACGTCAAGATTTGTTTTTGACAAACTACCAGACGGTCCAGACTGGAAGAGTGGAATAGTCAGACCGTCAAAATCGGTCAGTCAGAAGCCTTTCGTCTTCTAAAATCGACTTATAACGACACTTGGGAAAGGTTAATTGATAAAGACACTCTAAGGAGAACTCGGCTACGCCTCGCTTCTTTACTATTTTCTCGTTTTCTTCATCGATCGCTTTCCTTCTTTATAAAGCTGGCGACTTCATAAAACAAAATGTTTGTAGAACTTCCATAGATTATTTATTTTGTTGCTAATTATTCGTGCCGTACACGGTACACCCGGGACGTCTTCAATTCAGAGTTACAAGCGTACAATGTTGTAGTTCAGAGCTACAACAAGTCTCTTGTCATGAAAATGTTCTGGGCCGCTCAGCAACAAACGTAAACTGATATTTTGTATCATGCAAACTCGAAATCATGTTCTACTGATATTCCTATTTGGTCAGACAAATAATTCAGTACGCCTTTCCAGTCTTGGTTCCACAATTAACCAGGTCTGGATCAACCATGCATGTAAAGTGACAAAAATCGCCTGGCATTTACGTAAATATCGAAAACAATATTAACGAAGTTGCGATAAATACATGCCAGTGGTCGCTACCATTAGCAGAAGGACCTATAAATGCCCCCATTTTGAATCTGAATTTTGAGTCACACATTTTTGGGCTGGTCCATACTCGGCTAGGAATTAAACAGATACTTCGTGTAAACTCAAATGAGATTAATTTAGTGTTTTCGAATAAAATTGAGTAAATCAAATTGTTAATGTTTAAAGTGATTTTGTTCCATTTCAAGTAAGTTCAATAATTTGATTTTCTTTAGTCATACTGCCAAATTGGTCACCCTGTGGCATAGGCAGAATATAAACTACCATATGAACCTAAGCAGGTCTTCATCTGGCTTTAGTGATTGGTTGAAAACAGGCCCTAACAATAAAATATCTGTGTGTGTTAAATATAATCTATATGATGAAGAATCTTCTTGATTTACATAAATTTAGCTTTGATTTTTTTGGCTGATATATAATATGGCTTAGATAACGTAAGGTTGTTTATCGAAATTCCTACGGCAATGGGCTTAGCAAATGGGTCATTAAATCTTATAAAACGCTTAAAACACTGCTGCTGTTCATTCCGTTATTTTATCATGTTTATTATATTTATTTAAGTTTTCAATGTGCTAATTACAATACACAAATACATATTTAGAACTTAATTAATACCCCGTGTACAAAATTTAAACGGATATGAACAAATAGGTTTAACGTTTTAAATGTTTGAAATGCTGAAAATTGCGTCCTTCATTAAAATTTTCTTCACTATAAATATTGATACCTGAGAAGAGTTGTGACGTCATTTTCTTAACCCAAACTTGCGTGACTAAGGAAGAAACAACGAGAGCGCAGATAATTTGACAACAAAATGTCGAATTCATCATCATTTAGTTGTTGTTCTTTCTATGGATTGAAACGGAATCATCCGTTATATGTTTGGAGTATATGGTAGCCCATTTTGACGAATCTGGTTTCGGAATTTGCCAGGACGATGACATTGACTGTATTGCTTCGGCTGACGATATCGATAATCGTGCAATATTAAGAATATGAAGATATTGTGGAAGAAAAGTACAATGATTTTTTTATATATATACACTAGCTTTTCCGGGCTGCGCAAATGTACATGGAGATCTGGTCATAGTTGCAACAGTTGTTATTCCTTTTCACGAAGTTATCTCAATTCCACTTGGCCAAGTCAAGAATCGGCTTTGTTTTTGTCTCAAAAGCAACTGTAGTTACTTCCCCAGGACCAGGTGGAGCTGGAGCTGGAAGTGCACCTGAATCCGCAATCATCTGCGAGATTTTCTGACGAAAATCGTCTGTTTTCAATTCTTTTGGCATGGTTTCCAGTAACAATTGTTGATGAGCGACAGTCCCCTGGCCAAAATCAACTCTGGATGCTCTGCATCTTGGTGCTGTAATAGAAATCCTCTATAACAGAGCTTTGTAGCCATTTGTCTTGGATGGCACGGAGCTTTACCATCTCTTACTCTTTCATCTTGGTGTTCTTTGATTTTTTTGAAGCTTTCATGGCTCGAATGAATCGTCCAAGAAGGGTCTGGACGACCAGAATATATTGACAAAGTCACCTTATATTCTAGATTTTAAGAGAAGAAAATAAATATGATATACATATAATAATATATAAGCAATTAACTAATGATGAAATACAGTAGTACAAAAACAATGAACCAGCAATAAAATTAAACAATCTCAACTGATTACAACACGATTCACCGTACGTACTTGCGTTTACAATAATAACGATTATATAACTAGTAATAATACACAGTAGTATAAGTACAATGAATCAAGATTGGAATCACGCAACAATTTAACTATAACTCGATTCACAGTACTTAATTTTACAGCAATGAACGAAATATAACTTCCAACAATATAGTCGATGTAGAATGGTAACAATTAAACCTCTATTGTTTTAAATAATATAATTATAATTCAAAAACACAAAGGAAATCAGTACCATGTTCGTCGTTTTATATCTGATAAAGAAACCTGATTTAGGAGGTTTTCGCAGCATGTGTTTTATCAGATCTGAACCGCCACTCGGCGATCGCCTCGTGTTTTAAATCTGATAAAACACTAGTCTGCTGCTCATGTTTTAAATATTACTTAAAACTTTAAATTTAAGATGTTTAAAGAATTTCGAACAGTGGTATATATTTATAAGTAATAGCATAACATATTGTTAGTGATTAAATAAATGTACCCGAAAGCCCAGGGAGGCTTGAGAGACATTTAATCACTAATCAACCAATATGTTATGTTATCACTTTGTAATATTACGGTTACCGAGGAAGAACGAGAGTAAAAGTCCCGAGGGCGAAGCCCGAGGGAATGTATATCATGGCATAAAACCGACATCCAAACGTGGCCATGTATCGTGTGTGTAAAGGCTGGCAATTTTTTACGGTAACTATCTTTATTTGAAATGCAATCGCCATTTATATATCTATATCTGTAAATATATTACAAGCGCTTTTAAATAACAATACATGTATATGATCGGTTCAATGGTAACCATTGATCTAATGCAAATTCACGCACATAAACTAATATTAGATAGTTGTCTATAAAAACAACAACAATGTATAGACATGCGCATTAATTTAGTATTAGTCCCACATTTTATGTTCTAGGCAAACTGAAATAAATTCTTAAGAAAACAAACCAGTTACACAATGAAAGTTTGCCTTTCGTTTAGGGCGCTGCCGCTACAAGCGGGTTCAGCGAGCCTTCTTCGAGATAGGCAAACACTTGTCTCTACTTCTCGATTGGGGGCGCTACCAGTGTACTCTACTCGAAATGTTTTAGGCATGGTCCCGTTGCATTGCGCAATGATATTGCCTATTGCAAATTCACGGGAATCGTACCGTTTGCATAAACATTAGGTATGATTAGTTACTAATCTTACCTGATGCATAAAGATTAGGTATGATTAGTTACTAATCGTACCTCATCTTTATGTATTGGGTTATTTCGATATTAAATGTGCGTGTGTAAACAATAAAAACCGAGGTGGCCGTGATATTAATATATATATATATATATATATATATATATATATATATAATTGCAAATTGGTATCTTGCAAAAGTTTTGTGTAAATTTGACCTGGAACGAGTATAATAATCATGGCGTTCAAGACTAAGTTGAAAGAGAGAAAATAGACGAATTGGCAATAATTTGTTTAAATAAGAAAATGTAAAACAATACACAATTTACTGTGATTATACAACCATGACTGCAATTTATATTCTTTTATGTGTATTTAAGTTAGCCTTTCAAACCTCGTTCTTGTGTTTATAATTGAAAATAATTTATACACAGGAACGAGGCCGGGAAGGCTAATTTAAATGCATATAAAAGATTATAAATCGGCAGCCATCTTTATGAATGCGGTGTATTAGAGATCTAAAACTTATAAATTGATCAAATTGAGAATATTAAGTTTAGGAAATTGCCGATTGCAAACCGATTTGCAGAGAGACCTGATTGGTGTTTAATCAATTTCACCGATCTTCACTGTGGCAATCTCAATCCGAGTGGCCAAATGAATTCAACATCGTTCAACAATCATGATGACAATTAATTGAACGCGGGCTACCACAAAACGGGAATCGAGCCTATATGCGGCAAAACTAGTTTGAATAAATTTGAACATGGAAAATGTATTTATATCAAAGAAACACTGGGTCGCAGTGCTTGCCATCCTGGGGTTCCTTGCATTCTCGTTTTACTTTTTCTTGCTACTTTATTTCCATCTCCTTGGCGATTGTGTGATTTATCAACGTTTTCACTTCTACTTTGGCCATTCTGTGGAGTACGTCTTCTGCCCCAGGCTCTCACCCTGACAATATCCCGCATGGCGCATGTCTCTGTTCAAAAACCAGCAAATCCTACAGGCTCGGTACATGTAAAACTCTATAGCATGCAAAGTCTTCGCGTAAAAAATAGTGTAATCTGGCGGGAAGTTACTAACCGTAATTATCTGTTTTGCAACCTTAGTCAATATATTTATATTGTTAAATGTTATATGATTCTGCATGCTTTCTAACTATATTTTTAAAATCAAAATATTTTTTCAACACTCCATGCAAACCAGTTTGAGACTGAAATCGACACGGCTACTATGACACAGGTAGCCAAATCAGTTCTTATTTGAAAGAGTTACTAGTAGCCAGTCCTTTTACATCTGAAGGTTACGAGAGAGCAAAAACGATATTGCAAACCAAGTACGGCAAAACCAGTGAAGTCGTGAATGCACACATACAGTGCATTATAGGACTACCCAAACTTCAAGGGGTGGAGCCGGCAAAAGTGGACAAATTTTATGAGACACTTGCAAATCATGTCCAAACTTTAGAAACATTGGGCAAACTTAAGGATATTGGGGGTTTTGTGCGTAAAACTCTTGACAAGTTGCCGGGTATTAGAGCGGATCTAGTTCGTCTAGATGACAATTGGCAGCAATGGAGCTTTGTACAACTAATAGAATCCCTTAGGAGGTTGTGTGACGGAAATCCCATTCAAACTGTTGACCGTAAGTCTGATAGTTTTAGCCGTCAAATACCGAAGAGAGAGCAGACTTACCAGATCCATGATGCTGGTACGGTGTCACTCAAGGTCGAGCCTGTGCATACTGTGATGCTGAATATCACAAGTCAACTGAGTGTGGTAAGATCACTGATATGAAACAACGTAAGAAAATCTTGAGTGAGAAGCGACTGTCCTTTAACTGCACCCGCTTAAGACATCGAGCGAATGATCGTACCGAAGCAAGCACACTTGTCAACAGTTTGGTGATAAGCATCATACATCAATATGTGATAGGAAGCCTGGGAAATATCAGATGCTTGTAGCGACTGGTGAAGCGGCAGTTGTTTATCCTGTAGTGATAGTCTTGGTTGATGGTTTGGCGTTGTTAATAAAAGAACGCCAAGTCAACTCGATAAATTAAAACAATGTCACAAACACAACATATAATGGTCTCTCGGTAAGTCTCATACACTCAGAAAACGAACTCAGAATAACATGTGTTCTGCGCCCTTGAGTTATCTTGAATCTCCTCTTCTAGTGGTGCACATTAAGGAATTGTTTAGGTCGAGCTGGAGTCATCAATGTTTAGGGCCTCACACGAGCGCTGCTGGACATTGGTTCAGGCAGGTCATATATGCATCAGCATCCTTGATCAATAAACTGAACAAGAAGCCATCCCATACTGAACATAAACAAATAGACCTTTTCGATAATTACGTCACGCTTCATGAAAACGAGTCTTCCAGGCCAACTTTCACAATTTTGATTATTATGGTAATCCCGCCATATTTGTTTATGGAAGAAGATGGCGAATAACGTCCAAACTACATGTGGTAGAAATACATCGTGTACGTATGTTGTTAGGAATTTCATAAGCTTCCATTTGATGTATAGTTTAAGTTTCTGCGTTGTGTTTAAGTTTTTAAAATGTCCAAAATGTTCGCACCATTGCCCGTCAAGTAATAATAATGGACTTCTCACAACTGTTGTACAATTTAGGATATTGTTTTTAAAATACATAACGCACAACTTTGAAACATATATCAAACAGAAGATGCTGTAAAATGCTGTTTGCGGTAGAACTTTCAAGTTTCTAGCTTTAGAGAACGTATTTTAAAAATGGGAAAACGTACTATTATCTTGGTCTGAGTTGTAAACAAAACAAAACAAAACAAACTTAACAAATATCCATCGGACCAAGATAATAGTACGTTTTCCCATTTTTAAAATATTTTCCCTGAAGCTAGAAATTTGAAAGTTCTACCGCAAATAGCATTTTACAGTATCTTCTGTTTGATATAATTATATGTTTCAAAGTTGTGCGTTAAGCATTCTAAATCAATATCCGAAATTCTACAACAGTTGTGAGATGTGCATTATTATTACTTGACGAGCAATATAAGGTGCGAACATTTTGGACATTTTAAAAAGTTACACACAACACATAAACTTAAAATATACATCAAATGAAAGCTTATGAAATGCCTAACAACATACGTACACGATGTATTTCTACCATATGTAGTTTGGACATTGTTTGCCATTTTCTTCCATGAACAAATATGGCGGGATTACCATGATAATGAAGATTGTGAAACTTGCCTGGGAGCCTCGATTTCATATTCGTACCGAGGACAGGGATGCACTGCGTTCACTGGATCAAGAACAAGGATCTAAGTGACATCGAAGTTTTGCGATTCACACGAGCGTTGTTCGGTTTAGTAAAGTCCCCTTTCTTATTTGCTGGGACACTGAAACAACATTTGAACAGCCTGAGAGAGAGATATCTACAAGATATTGAGGCGATAGAAAGATGCCTGTATGTTGACGACATTATCACAGGTGGGGAAACGACAGATGAAGTCCTGAGCTTGAAATAGAAGACCATATCAGTATTTGAAGAAGCTAAGTTTGAGTTTCATAAATGGCACTCTAACGAGCCACGACTAGAGAGCCTAGAGGGTGTCCGTCGGATCGGATTGACCCCTTATAATACGAGGGTTTGCTAAAGCTGTCAATCCGAATCCGATCCGATCCGATGCCAAAAAAGCCTAGACCAATCCGATCCGATCCGAAAACAGCTGCTCAAATGCGATCCGAAAAAAATTAAAACATCGGATATATGTTGCAGTAGTTGCGCAAACTTTCCGAAAAGAAAACAAATGAACAAATAAATTTAAGAAAACTACTATACAATAATAATCTTATGTAATAATAGCCTTCATGTGTTGTGCAACGTGCATACAACTAGTGAATTTGTTAATTTTGTGGGAAAAAAAACAATGACAAAAGTGAATCTGATGCGGGCAAAAAAGTGCAAAATCCGATTCGATCCGATCTGAGAAAAAACAAACAAAATCCGATCCGAACGACAAAAGTTTAGTCCGGTTTAATCGGATCGGATTCGGATCGGATTCGCACGCCTCTAAATTTGTACTGGTAACCACCAACAAAGCTATGCAAAGCAACGATTGGGAGTGGAAAGTGGTGAAACAAAATTGCTAGAACAAACGCAATAATACACTTGCTGTGGGGTCTCTGGAGAAACCGGTGGAGATTACAAAGCGAGAGATTTTGCGATTTCTGGCATCAGTTTATGACCCTCTTGGAATTGTATCACCTGCAACCCTAATAGGAAAAATGATTTTCCGTGAGGTTTGTGACCGACATCTTCCATGAGATGAAAAGTTGTCAGATAACCTAGGACAACTATGGCTGAAGTTTGTGAGAGGCCTTCCCGAGAACGTTGAGACGGCAAGAAGTATCTCAGAATACAGAGAACCGATTGATGAAGTTAAGCTCCGCGCATTTGGGGATGCGAGTGGTTCAGAGGTTTCTGCGGCAGTTTATGCAGTGATCAAGCAACCCTCTGGACAAAGTACAGGATTACTAACAGCAAAATCTCGATTGGCGAAGAAGAACCTCGCAATCCCAAGGTTGGAGCTAGTGTCAGCCGATATGGCAGAAAATATAGTGGGCAATGTACGAACAGCGCTAGTTGCTTATCCAGTGAAAGTAGTTTATGGATGGCTAGATAGTCTCGTAGCCCTCTATTGGATTAGAGGAAGGGGAACGTACAAGCAATAACTTGTCTCAAACAGGGTGAGGAAGATCAACGCAAAAGATTTCATAACGTGGCGACACGTTGGCACCGACCACAACGCAGCTGACCGAGGCAGCAGAGGATGTGGAGCAGATCGTCTAACCGACGAGTGGCTGGATAGGCCAGAGTGGTTTGCTGATCCTGACAAGTGGCCTCCCTCGTTAGTGATCGACTCCAATGAAGTCTCAGAAGCGGAAGCCAAGAAGATCAAGGAAAGATTCTCAACTGCAGTGGAGGCTGGAGACGTTTTGATGTTTTGACGATCTCTTGTGGAAACATTCTTACTGGCGGACGATCAGGATAACAGCCTGGATTGTGAGATTTATCCGGAACTGCCAAATCCTAAAACAAGAGCGAGTTACTGGACCACTGACTATACCGTTGAAACATGGCAGCAGGTAAAGTGGTGGATACTTTGAGAGCAAGAGAGATATAGCATTTCGTGAGGATCAGCTCAGTCTAAACTTACAGAAAAATAGTGAAGGCACCTACGAGTGCAGGGGACGCATTCAAGAAAGTTATCCAATATATTTACCACCTAAAGTCACCCTATCAGAGAATATTGTTCAAGATGCTCATGAGTTGACGCTTCAAGGGGGAGTCGGTCTTACAATGGCTCTAGTTCACCGAGACTACTGGATACCACGCCTACGTCAACTTGTACGAAGCGTCTTTACTCATTGCTATGGGTGCAAAAGATTTCACACGACAGCTTTTCATAACCCCCCACGGAAACTTACTTTTGAACGTACCGAGTGCTCGTTACCGTTTCAAGTTATTGGCGTAGATTACGCTGGCCCGATGGCCTATAAGGTTTTCAAGAAGAAAGAAGGCGAAGCGTACATTTTACTTTTCGCGTGCAGTCTATCAAGAGCAATCCACCTAAAGCTACTGACAGACCAGACTACAGATGGGTTTATTAGATGTTTAAAACGGTTTGTCGCAACACGGGGGAGACCCTCTAAGATTTATTCTGATAACGGCCGCCGCGATGTGGTTAAAGCATCGTAATGGAGGAGAAATTTCAAGATTACCTTGCCCATCATAACATCAGGTAGCAATTTAACCTGCTCAGAGCACCTTGGTGGGGTGGTCAATTCGAATGGTTAATCGGAGTGAAGAAGCAAGCCTTTTACAAGGCGACCGGTCGAGCAATCCTGACCTTTGATGAATTGGAAAAGATTCGATGTTGAAGTTGCTATCAACAACCGTCCGTTATCATATGTTGAAGACGACATTCAACTTCCAGGTTTTACATCGAATCTGATGATGTATGGCCAGTGAAATCTCTTACCTGAAACGGTGTATAGATTCTATCGAAGATACGGAATTGCGAAAGAGGGCGAGATACTTACGTCGATGTAAGGACGTGTTGTGGTCACGCTGGGCAAAGGAATAATTGAGGGGTTTGAGAGAGAGACACAACTTGAAGCACAAGAGAGCAAGAGGTTGCTGTTGGAAGATGGCGATGTAGTTCAAGTTCAAAGAGAAAAACGGAATCGTGGTAGATGAAATATCGGAAAAGTTGTAAAGCTTATCAAGGGCCAAGATGGAGTGATTCGGGCGGCGAGATTACGATCCGGAAAGTCGTATTTAGAACGAGCTATACAACAGCAATGCCCTATGGAGTTGAGCTGCGACATAGAAAAGAAACAACAAGCTCAGACGCAGGATTTGGATCCTCATGCAGGCAAGAGAGTTTACTCCTACAAGAGCAGCTGCTGTGGTTGCAAAAGAACGTATCAGGGAAATCGTAAACTAAGACAGAGTCGATCAGTAGAACTCAACGATTGTCAAACTTGTGCCAATCTCAAGATAATATCCTTAAATTTGTTGTCGAGTAGACATTTAACTGTTTATGTTAGGTATATTTGTTTCACTCTCATGAATCAAATAGTTTTAAGGCCAAGTGAGTAGACTAGTAATTATATGTTATATATTTAGCAGGCATGCGTATGCTATAAACGACAATAAAACACCCGCGCATGCTTCCCTCAAATGATTTTGGTTTGATAATAGCAAAGATATAACTTTTTTAAATGCACATGTGGCGCCGTTAAAATGTTTAATTTGCATATCAAACAAACTGAAATATCTCAAGAATGAAGCAAGTAAACAAAAAACTTCAAAATATGTTACTCTATTATTTTACGTGTTCTTTCAAATAAGACAAACTTAATTTTCGTTTCATAGCACTTTAATAGATATGAATAGATTTGATAAATACAAGAAGGTAGATTTTATTCACAAACGAAACGATTTGTAATTGAAGTCGCTTCGTTCACCGGTGCAACATTTCATACAGCTAGGCTGTACACTCAGTGCCGTCACTCACAGTGCAAAGTCATTTCCCAAAGTGCAAAGTCGCGGCACTCACGTTGTCTAAAAACAACGAAACCTTACTGGGTTTAAAATTGGTTTGGGATATGTGTTATATATATATATATGTACACTATTTACAGAATAAATGAGTGGCCGTTCTGTATCGGGGTATACAGTAATACACACACGAGTCAAAGCCGAGTGCCTGTATCCCGATACAGAACGGACACGAATTCTGTAAATGACTTCTAAAACGTCTATTAAGTTAGCCAAAAATACATCATGTTAAGAGCTGATAAACCTTCGAGGTAAGGTTTAATAGGCTACGATTATTAAATTAGTGATGTGAGCCTGCGCTTTGATTTAGTATTAGTTACACATTTTATATTCTAAGTGACTTGCCATAAATAGCGATTCTGATCAGCATTTGTTATTCAACGAATGTTGTTCTTCAACAACTGTTTGCATCTTCATCTTGTATGAGGACGCTACCAGCGTACCTTACTCAAGATAGTTCAATGCGAAGTGTCTGTTCACTTGCTACATGCAGACCTGATATCAGTGTCTGTAATGTGATACAGAACTGAGGTTTTGTTAAACAGTTCTGTATCACATTTACAGACACTGATATATCAGTTCTGAATCGTGGTAAACAGACATTGATTAAACCTTAATTTATTTTGAATTTTCCTCAAGAATTATTAATGATTTTAGAAATATATATATAGTTCAGTTTACAGACACGTGTTTCGCTGTACAGCGTATACTACAGTTCATAAGTGTAGCTTGGAACAATCTAGATGTGAGAAGCATTTGCCTGTGACAACTGCATGGGTTATTAAAAGTAGTGCGCGCATCTAGAGTCTAAAGCATGAGGTGGTATAGGGCCAGAGTGCTCAAACTGCCACAAGGGTAGCGAACGTTGCCGTATATATACCGGGGTGGCGCAAAAAAAAAGTAATCCCTGTTTGATTCATATAACTTAATAACTAGAAAAGCTATTACACTATAACAACTTTCTTTGAATTCAATAATGGCTAACTTAAATTTTGATATACAACTTTTGCATTTTCATGCAATATTACAAGCGTTTGAAGTTGCACGAACTTTAAAAAATTTGTTTAAAAACGACGAAAAAAGCGTATTAAACCAATTCTAAAACCATGACTATTTTATATAAGTATTGGGAATTTCAATGAAGTGAACTTCAAGTTGAGAATGTTTCCTGGATGGATATACTATTTTAATATTGTTTTACGACCCTTGGGAATGAAAATAAACTGATAAGTCTATTTTGATTAAAAGTTTTGTTCAAAACATGTTCGATGTCCCTGGGGAAGTAAATTCTAATATGCCAAGAAAGAAACGTCTTTCTTTTTCACTGATGCCTCGTTTAAAGAAGGACCAAAGAGTTTGGATATGTATAGAATATGCAAGTATAAATAATCTCAAGAGGTTATACGGCGATGGCCAGGTCGCTGGCCTAATCTTCCTGCCCCGACTAGACGAACAGTTATCTCGACGTTTCTAACACAAGTTATTGCTGTATTAATATTTGATAGGCCCTTTTCTAGCTAATTTTTGACACTTCCAAAAATGTTTACTCAATTTTAAACATTAATATATCGGTCAATACTGCATGAAAATGCAAACGTTTTATATCAAAATTTAAGTTAGCCGTTATTGATCAATTCAAAGAAAGTTGTTATAGTGTAATAGCTTTTCTAGTTTTTAAGTTATACAGAATCAAACAGGGGCACTTTTTTTGCCTCACCCGGTATATATATACAGAGAGAGAGAGAGAGACAGAGAGAGAGAGAGAGAGAGAGAGAGAGAGAGAGAGAGAGAGAGAGAGAGAGAGAGAGAGAGAGAGATAGATAGAGAGAGAGATATGACACGAGTGAGCAAAGCGAACGAGTGAGATATCTTGCTCAACACGAGAAATAATTTCATATTTCCAAGCATTCATGTATTGTTCTGTTTATTATATAAAAAATAGTCCTATTTCCCCACAAAAATAGAGCAGTAAACTCTAATACGTTTCATGATAATCAACACATGTGACATTATCATAAATAATCACACATGTGAGATTATCTTGTTTATTAGTGGCGGAAACATCAATAAAACACTCTATTTTATATAATAAACTGTGGTAATAGCTATTGATTTAAAATTTTGTTTGATAATTAACAAGTTGATTTGATCAAATAGCTACAAACTGTTAATTAATTCATTGAATATCAAAATTCAAAACCTCTGTTCTCTTATAAAGGATAAAGGATAATTAACTAGGATAAAGCTAAGGTTAATAACTAATTAACTAGTTAAATACGAGAATATTCAACTGAAGTAAACCAACATGACACTTATGAGAGAAACATACCTGTGACCACACATGGCAAAAACCTTTTTATATAACGCGTCAACATGACAAAGGGCAACTTGCTTGCTATACGTTTTAAATACGTCTTTATAAGTTCATATGATATTATTATCATCATATGATCCCGGCAAGCGGGCCGGCCCTATGAACACCACCTAAATTGATAATAATAGGGGGGAAATGTCCACGTGTTGTTTTGCACTGCGGTAATTACCTTCTTAATTTAGGTAATGTTCGATCTGTCTTTAGAAATGTCTATAACGCGTACTGGGCCAAGAAAGACCGATTGTTCTTTTTGGATGTTGAGGTACGAATATTTAGACATGGTTGACTTGTCGAGCAGCATGTTGTCTTGTTGTTGCTTTTGCCTATTTCAGTCTAATCTCTCGATAAACACACGAAATTCTTAATAGATACATAGATTTGATAAATATAAGAAGGTAGATTTTATTCACAAACAAACTGACGATTAATTTGTAAGTGAAATCGCTTAGTTCACCGGTGCAAAGTCATTTCATACAGCTAGTGCTCAAAGGCACAACGTCAGGTATTAAATTATCGCTTAATTAATAGTTTTGCGGGAGATAAAAATTAGATTTGTCTGCAAAGAAAAGGAATAATATTCCTAAAACGTTAAAATAGTAAGTCATTAGTCACAGTTTCTTACGGACTATTTAGTCCAAGTTTTGACGTGTGCTATATTCGCGATAGCTTTAAATTAATCATGTGAACTTGAATTTGACCACGAAGTTTTTCAAGTTTGCGTCATGGTGACACTGGACTTTAAGTCCCGTCACTCACAGTACGAAGTCATTTCCCAAAGTACAAAGTGGCGTCTAAAGACAACGAAGCCTTGCTGTTTAAAATAGGTTTGGGGATATGTGTTTACATGCATTGAGGCAATATTAAAGTAGAAATTAAAACAAATACCCAAAAAGCTTCTATTTGCAGCTATATATTTAGATAATGAGAAGCACAAACATTTGATTAACTGAAAATTTAAGAAATTAATAAAATTTATTACAAACAGTTTGGCGAGAGAAAAATAGCAGTCATCCTAACCCAGTGAACTCTATATAAAGACTGGAACGATACCTCCTTAAGATCGGCCCTATATGATTGGATGAAGCCAAACATAGGCTGCTGGGGGTAGCGCATGAACGTCTGGCATGCAACGTCCATGCAGGGAGCGGTATAGAAAACAGAACAATGGCCCATCAAGAATTTTTTATTTTTTTGTAGTTGAACTTCTTTAGAATTAATATAACGTAGCCTGTTAATACAGACTCTTCACGTCCGCCCCCTGGGAAAATGGACGCGAGAGAAGAGTCTGCTATTTAACACCGCTAATTGTGTCTCGTCAAATAAGTGTGCGTGAAAGTCAGTCGGTAATAAGCAGTTAAGCTAAAGCATAAGATAAATTAAATGCTGTAAACAAAAGCTCATACAGCCAAACAGGGATTGTCTGAACTTAAGTTTACTTAAAAGTTAATTTTTCGCATAGTATAGCTTAGAAGTTTACGAAATTTACGAAGACTGGTATTTTGAACGTGTCACTGCTCGTGTAAATGAATCTACGTGAAAGATTTTGAAAAGGCTACAAGTGTTGGCGAAATGTATCTAACAGATAATAAATTTTACCGAAATGTCTGGCCCTGTCTGATTGCATAATTAATTTGATTCTTTTCAGTAGCCAATGAAAGACAACTACCAAAATCTGGCAACAAAATCGGGACACAATTAGCGGTGTTAAATAGTATTCTATTTCGCACTGCAATATTATCGCTTGGCTATTAAAGTATGGGGAGAAAATTCGGCGATACAACAAGAGATGCAGTGCAAATGGTCACAACTGGGTGGGAGGGTGGGAAGTCATTTTTCACGATAAATGGGCATCACTATCAGGAATCACGGTAGACCTTCCAATAATACTGGGCTGCATCGCACGCTATGTAGCCTACACCGCTGTACTTGACCACACTGATAATTTATTCATAGTTTGTTGACCTTCATATGCGATGCTCTAATTTATGCAGTGTGAATAGTATTCTATTTCACACTGCAACAATATCGCATCGCTATTAAGGTACAAGGAGAAAATTCGCCTCCCCACAATTTCTGTAGCTTTCCATGCTTCTGTACACTACCAGGAGACCATTATTGTGCTCATATACCCCAATCCTTACACCCCAATCCTTACACCCTAATTCTCATCCCTTAACACAAGAGACCATACTGTTGAAGCCGTACAAACTCACAGCAACTAATAATACTCAGTCACCATAAGTTATGTTAACTCAATCATTGATTTCGTCTCATAATATAATACTTGTTTTAAGGGATCGATAACGGACACCTAATTCCAAAACTAAACCCACCTAAAAAGAGACTATTGGTTTTCTGTAAAGTTGGAGTGACAGACTGTACCGTTTTCTATTGCTATTTTCTATTTTTCGTTTTCTATTGTTTTTCTTGACATGGAGAAAATGATACATTACAGATAGAATATGGCGCTCAGTCCCTAGCTCTGTGTGCCGAAGACTCCCCTAGGCTTAAACCCTACGCGCCAATCGTTAATACTTTCTTATAGAAATAAATCCAAAAAGCTGAGAAACTGTAGAATAGTTCATTCAGTTGAAATATAGCTAGCCGCGGTGATGTAGACGATATGAGGCAATGTTTTCGTCTGTAGGAAAACCCAGAAAATTTGAAGACGGCAACTTCAGCGGAATCATTTTCTTAATCTAAACAAAGATATGAACCGATTGTGGTTTAGGGTGATTACCCACACGCTCTGATGAATGAGGATATAATAAAATTGGATTACAAACCGGTGGGAATGTCCGCATTGACGCGTTAACATCCTGTACCAAGGTCAAGGACATCACCCCGCCACCGACAGTGGGGTCCTCTACAAAGTTCAGCCATGTGATGGACGTTCGACCTGCTTGACCAGGCCCATTCCAGGGAAGCAATGTACAAGTTGGCATAAGAAAATACATCATATAAAGTAAGACAACAAAAAAAGCTATAATAAAACAAGGAGAAAAAGGAGGAACCCACTGCCAGTGGAGTGACAGTCCTGACCCAGTAAACTGGGAGGGTTGATTGAGGTACCCCGTTTTCAGAATTACCAAGACTCCATGACGGGAACTCCGCCTACCGTCAAAACCTATACGACGTCATAACTAGCACAGCAACGTCGCGTCAGCTATTGTCAAACCTAAAGCACCAACACAGTCATGCACGTATTAGAAGACAATCAACATAGAACCGATGTCGGACAGGCCCGTTAGCGCTGCATGTGATCATTGTAGACAACTTGGGAAACTTCGCCCATATTTCAGAATACAACTCTGAATTGCATAGCACAAAAAAAAAACGGGTTAAAACACGCCCTGGTGAATTCTTGCCCATGCGGTAAACCTTGACTGGTAATCAAGACACCTCACACGCTTTGGGTAACATATATGTGATCATCCCTCGAAACATCTGGTTTGAGGAACGGAGGGGGTCCTGTCACCAACATCTGGCGAAGCCTTGCCCTGGCAAGATCTTGCCGGTTATCAGTGAACCTCGCGGGTATAACATTTGTGATCATCCCTCGAACCATCTGGCAAAGGCAGTCATTTCACAAACAACTGGCGAAATCTCGCCCTGGCAAAACCTTGCTGGTAATAAAGAAACCTCGCGAGAACAACTGATTTGTGATCATCCCTCAAACCATCTGGGCAAGGAAGTCATTTCACAAACAACAGGCGAAATCTCGCCCTGGCAAAACGTTGCCGGTAATCGATAAACCTCGTGAGAACAACTGATTTGTGATCATCCCTCGAACCATCTGGCAAAGGAAGTCATTTCACAAACAACTGGCGAAATCTCGCGCTGGCAAAACCTAACTGCATGGTAATCGATAAACCTCACGGGAATAACATTATTTTGTGATCATCCTCGAACCAATCTGGTCAAGGAAGTCATTTCACCAACATCTAGCGAAACCTCGCCCAGGGAAGATCTTCAGCGCTGGTAATCGATGAACCTCACGGGAATAACATTTGTGATTATCCTCGAACCATCTGGTCAAGGAAGTCATTTCACAAACAACCGGCGAAATCTCGCCCTGGCAAAACCTTGCCGGTAATCGATAAAACTAGCTCGCGTGAAAAACATTTGTGATTATCCGTCGAACCATCTTGTTGAGGAAGTCATTTCATAAACAACTGGCGAAATTTCGCCCTGGCAAACCTTGACAAGTGATCGATGAACCTTACGGGGAAAACATTTGTGATCACCCCTCTAACCATCTGGTCAAGAAAGTCATTTCACAAACTGGCGAAATCTCGCCCTGGTAAAACCTTGCCGGTAATCGATAAACCTCACGGGAATAACAATTGTGATCATCCTCGAACCATCTGGTCATGAGGAAGTCATTTCACCAACATCTGGCGAAATTTCGCCCTGGCAAACCTTGACTGGTGATCGATAAACCTTACGGGAATAACGTAGTTGTGATCATCCCCGCGGAACCATGTGGTCGAGGAAATCATTTCACAAACAACTGGCAAAACCTCGCCCATTAGCGCTGATCAATAGACAAAGCTCAATAAACAACACATGAAGAACAAACTTATGATAATCCCTCGATCGCGAACCATGTCGCTGGGGAAATCATTTCACCAATACATGCACAAGTCTGTCAAAATATATCGGACTACCATAGTCAGTAAACGTCGATTTCTGTCGATCAAGCCGTGAGCCCGACAAGATATTCTAGTTGTTAACAGGAAGAAAGGAAAGAAGATTAGAAGATTAAGCAATATACCTCAGCAGGGACAATTCGGAAATATTTGGCATGCTTCAGGTGTTCCAACCTTTGTCGCCCGTCTGGCAAAACCCGACAACCATCAATATATAAGTAAACTGTAGTAGACCTTGTTTAGAAGGCCATAAGGGCTTGTCTTGCTGTAAAGTACTGGCGAAGGCTATACGGTGCAGCATATAGAAGCACATGTTGTCGGAGTCGCTGTACTTGACCACACTGACAATTTATTCATAGTTTGTTGACTTTTATATGCGATGCTCTAATTTATGCAGTGTGAATAGCAGACTCTTCTCTCGCGTCCATTTTCCCAGGGCGCGGATGTGAAGAGTCTGTATTAGCAGGCTAGATATAATGAAGCCAGTATGTATTAGAATCATTGTCCTTTCTGTCTGAGGTATGTTTTCTGGCAAAAATAGGTTGAAAGAGGAAATATATTGCCAAACAAAAGCAAAATTTTGCTTGGATTGATGGAAACTCCTGACGAAAATTCAGGTTTTATTTAGTATTTATTCGGCTTTATTTCATGAATTCTAATTGCAACCTTGTCAAGCTCTGCGGCTTTGCTCTTATGAATAATCTCTTCTATACCTTTTGAATCATTAATGGTAAGACCACGTATATTTTTTTATCTTTGGTGCCTTTAAAACACTGTCGGTTCGTATTTCTGTGTTTCGTTTGATTTTTTGACATTTCAGAAAATTTAATATTTATGCCTGATGCCATTGATCATGCCAGCATCCATATGCTAAGTAGGCTTTAAACGACTTTAATATACTTTTTTCTTGACCTTTGATTCCTCGACACTTGGAGCTGCTATACAAAAAATAAGAGATCCGCGCGGTTATCGACTCAAATTGTGTTTTCTTGTCATGTTTTTGCTGCTAAAAGACTTTAGAAGAAATATATATTACTGTAGCATGTTTGCATTTCTTTGTAATTGGTTCATAACAAAATATAACTTAAAAAAATAAATATTTTCTAGCATACAAAGAGGACTGGTGCTGCCCTGCATGTCAGCCTCCATGACGGCTTCAAAATTTGGTTTGTATTGGTATCGCTCCAGTCCTTATATAGAGTTAACTTTACTAACCATGCTACGATCTTTACTTAATTTTAGCAAAAGCTTAAAAATTGAGTATCATGTCAAATCAAACTCGTTTTAGGTAAACTATGCCGGTTTTGTAAATTGTATTTGCTGCATGCATGGTCATTATTCGTGAATAAAATTTAAGCTAGTGCGTGGACAGCTACGTTGACTTTAGAGAACATGAGTGCCGCGACTTTGCACTTTGGGAAATGACTTCGCACTGTGAGTGACGTGACTTAAAGTACAGTGTCACTATGACGCAAACTTGAAAAACTTCGTGGTCAAATTCAAGTTCACATGGTTAATTTAAAGCTAACGCAAATATAGCACACGTCAAAACTTGGACTAGATAGTCCGTAAGAAACTGTACTTCTTATATTTATCAAATATGTGTATCTATTAAGAATTTCTTGTGTTTATCGAGAGATCGAGCTGACACAGGGCAAAAGCAACAACAAGACTGCATGTTGCTCGACAAGTCAACCATTTCTAAACATTCGTACCTCAACATCCAAAAAGAACAATCGGCGATTCTTGGCCCAGTAGGCGATATAGACATTTCTAAAGACAGATTGGACATTAATTAAGAAGGTAATTACCGCAGTGCAAAACAACACATGGACATTTCCCCCCTATTATTATCAATTTAGGGGGTGTTCATAGGGCTGGCCGGCTTACTGGGATCATATGATGATCCCGGTAAGCGGGCTGGCTTATGAACACCCCCTAAATTGATAATAATATCATATGAATGTATAAAAACGTATTTAAAAACGTATAGCAAGCAAGTTGCCGTTTGTCATGTTGACGCGTTATATACAAAGGTTTTTGTCATGTATGATCACAGGTATGTTTCTCTCATAAGTGTCATGTTGGTTTACTTCAGTTGAATATTCTCGTATTTAACTAGTTTTCGTAGATTTGCTTTGGTTTATACCCGGCTCATTGTACTCGGTAAGAAAACAGAGGTTTTGATATTCAACACTCTAAAAACAGTTGTGTAGTTTTCAGACACCTTTCTTGTCGCCAAAATAACACATCTAATAATATAACATGTGTTATTTCCTTTTAATAACATTTCAATCAATTTTACCTTTCCTCAAAATAATGCAAAGCTTGACTGAAAACGACGAAACGATAAATATCAAACTCAGCATATCAAAAGTACGTCGAGTTCTTTCACAGCTTGACATTGATATAAATAGCATCTTTGAGTAAAGCATGTTTTCATCTAATTTTCAACTGTTTTAAGTAACCTTTACAACTTTCTTCGTGATTGAACGCTCGGCAAAAGCAAATAAACCAGGACTAATAAACCAGGTGTTGAACTGACTTCCAAACTACATATGTTAGAAATACATCGTTTACGTATGTTGTTAGGCATTTCATAAGCTTTCATTTGATGTATAGTTTAAGTTTCTGTGTTGTGCATAACTTTTTAAAATGTCCAAAAGGTTGCACCATTGCTCGTCAAGTAATAATAATGGATTTCTCATAACTGTTGTAGAATTTCGGATATTGTTTTTAAAATACATAACCCACAACTTTGAAACATATATCAAACAGAATATACTGTAAAATGCTATTTGCGGTAGAACTTTCAAGTTTCTAGTTTAGGAGAAGTATTTCAAAAATGGGAAAACGTACTATTATCTTTGTCTGAGTTGTTAACAAAACAAACTTAACAAATTCATCCATCAGACCAAGATAAGAGTAAGTTTTCCGATTTTTAAAATATTCCCCGCCTTAAGCTAGAAACTTGAAAGTTCTACCGCAAATAGCATTTTACAGTATATTCTGTTTGATATACATTTCAAAGTTGTGTGTTAAATAAACGGTATCGGAAATTCTACAACAGTTGTGAGAATTCCATATCATTATTACTTGACGAGCAATGGTGCGAACATTTTGGACATTTTAAAAAGTTACCTACAACACAGAAACTTAAACTATACATCAAATGAAATGTTCCTGACCAGAAACTAGTAAAACAACACATTTGGAGTGATTCCCTCAACTTTTCAATTTAACAGTTTTGCCACGTTCAAATTGTTCAAAAACGCTTATCTCGCCATTCTGAGTCGAAAAAAGTTTTTATCTGAAACAAGGCTCCAAATGCCAAATTAGCGGTGAAAATGATGTTTCTGACCAGAAACTAGCAAAACAACACATTTGGAGTAATTCCCTCAACTTTTCAATTTAGGCAGTTTTGCCACGTTCAAAATGTTGGAAAAACGCTTATCTCGCCATTCTGAGTCGAAAAAAGTTTTTTGCTGAAATAAGTTTCCTAATGCCAAATTATCGGTGAAAATGATGTTCCTGACCAGAAACTTGCAAAACAACACATTTGGAGTGATTCCCTCAACTTTTCAATTTTGGCAGTTTTGCCACGTTCAAAATGTTGAAAAACGCTTATCTCGCCATTCTGAGTCGAAAAAAGTTTTTTTCTAAAATAAGGCTCCAAATGTCAAATTAGCGGTGAAAATGATGTTTCTGACCAGAAACTAGCAAAACAACACACTTGGAGTGATTCCCTCAACTTTTCAATTTTGGCAGTTTTGCCACGTTCAAAATGTTGAAAAACGCTTATCTCGCCATTCTGAGTCGAAAAAAGTTTTTTTCTGAAAAAAGGCTCCAAATGCCAAATTAGCGGTGAAAATGATGTTCCTGACCAGATACTTGCAAAACAACACATTTGGAGTGATTCCCTCAACTTTTCAATTTTGGCAGTTTTGCCATATGATAATCAAAATTGTGAAACTCGGCCCTGGAGCCTCGTTTTCATGAAGCGTGACGTAATTATCGAAAAGTTCTATTGCTTCCATCTGCCAAACTGACATGACTTCATTTTATGCCGTATCAAACGTTGCGGTATCAGCTCAGTTTGGCAGATGGAAACAAGTATTTACTGCAAATTAACACCCGTATGTATGGTATTTAAAAAGAATACCACATGTGGTATTTTTTTTGAATACCCCTAATTAAACGATTTAAATTTAATACAGATGTCATTAGCCAATCAGGAATGAGGAAAATTTATTGAGACGTTATTGGAACAAAAACCTACACACATAAAAGTAACATTCGTTGTAATGAAAAACTCGACAGCACTTGATTGTATCAGGTGGAAATATCTGCAAGTGAGGGACTCGTATTCCGCTTAGCTATGCTTGAAAGCTTTGTCTATTTAAAAAGAAGAAGTAACAGCGATTTAAAAACATTACATGAGGTAATGTAGTGTGGCTGACTACTATAATTGTATTTATAATATGATCAAGTCGGTTTTGTTTGGTGTACCGCGGTATATATACAGGTTATAAACCTCCCAACCTTAGATAAACCCCGCAATAAGAATAGAACCTCGTCACAAGTTATTTTCCTATTTAATTCTTTAGAAAACCTCTTTGATCATGTTATAAATAACTTAAGAACCTCACCTTAGTTTATTAGCGATATAAATCCCTCGGGCTTCGCCCCAGGGATTATATATCGCTAATAAACTTCGGGTGAGGTTCTTAAGGCCTGCGCTAAACGTCGCACAATAGACGAATTTAATTCAGACGGATATAATTGTATGAATTTTATTCGGCGAAACTGCGATGTATAACTCGGTTAAATTCGACACACGAATTAAATTCGTCTCGGTAATTAAATCAGGCTTGGACTCAATCTCGTTCCCAGAGCCAAATATGCCCGGCCGCGCGGGCAAATCAAATGGCTCTGGGACAATCCATTTGAAATACACGAAAAAGTGTGTATTTTGTGGCATGCGCAGTTTGTATTTTTGTACCCAGACCCACGAAACCCTTCAGCACGGCCGTTCAATATTCTGCAAAATATATCGACGTGTTGTGGCTATTCTGGAATTTAATAGTAACAAATAGCAGTAGAAATGTTGTAAGAATATAATCGTGGCTGGTTTGTGATGCGATAATGTATTACTTGGCAGAAATTTCTGGATAAGAGACTGATAAATGGAAAATAATGCACCAGGCGTGATAGTGATCGATGACCAGTTCATGACCTTCTGATGAAACCCAGTTTGAATTCTTGTTTATTCAAACTTATGAACACGAAAATATCGTATTATTGTTCTGAATATTATTCGAATATTCGTAGACGGCTACAAGGTAAATTACAACGAAATCTGGAATTTAAAAAACTTATTTCATGTATATAGTACTGCATGTATGTCTTTCAAATAAAACGTGACCTAGCTTGGTGGTATATTTGTCATTTGTTGATTTGCAACATTTAATTTGTTACATGTTTTATAATCCACTTGTTTGTGTGTAATCGAAATAATCGACACTGTAGCTTTCTGAGGTTTAATCATTTATGAATTCATATTACATCTGTTTATACTGATCTATGTGATTGAATATTCAAACACCAGTAGCTGAACCTCACTATGAACCAGCCATATTTGTACGGCCTGTTTATCTTGCCCATTTGAGTATGGCGAAAAAATTATATGCATAAAACAATAACAAAGTGAGAGGTTCTTCTTTTACTTATTTTTTTAAACATTAACTTTAAAGTACTTAACACCAAAGATGTGAGGGGCAGGTGGCACACATGCTCACATTTAGCTAATATATTATTTATAATGATATTGGATTTTGGTTTCATTTGTCACAGCTGTCTAGTTCAGTTGTAAAATTTACTAAAGTTTGTGGAGCCCTTCATCAAAGTAAAACCAAGGGCACCACCTTTTTAACTTTATACCTAAAACACTGCTTAATTATATCAACTTTACTCTTAAAAACATTACAATTATATGATTACTGGTACATGTATATATACTGTAATAAAGCAGCTTCTGGTACAAAAAATACCCTTTAGACTTGGCATCTTGTGCAGTCTGGTAACTGATAAGGGCGTAACAATAGAGGGACTAGGGGGAGATACAGCCCACTTAATATTTTTCCTAAGCTCCATTGGTAACTCTGAAAATGGGGCTAAAATGCGACTAAAGCCTGGTTTCCATTTGGTCACTAGTGGTCATTGACAGAGTTGCTGCTGGGATAGGATTTATTCTATCCCAGCAACTGCAATCAACTGCTTGTGACCCACCAATGTCCAAATGTCAGTCAGGATTAAAATTTTCAAGGGAAAGCACAATGCACCCCACCTTACTATTAATTTTGACAAATTAGGCTAACCTGAAGTATTTTCTGCCAGCACTAGGTAGATAATGCTGGCATGCGTGTAGTCCCCATTTATAACAAGGGTGTCCACAGTTAGTAAGGCTCTCATTTGTACTGTATACTCTACTGATAAATTTACTTTTGGATGAAGTGCCAACTGAAGATATTTGAACCAAGGCTACATTATGTGCAGCCTAAGATGAGTAAAGTCATAATCGACAGCAATAAATTATGAGTTTTAAGAAATCATTTTATTAACCTTTTCACCACCAGGTTAAGCTATTTAGAATTTTATTCTCGTTAACATGCCAGATGATTTTATTCTAGTGCAGAGGGAATGCTTTAGCTGGTTGGGGTGGCCTTGCAAGCTCACATTGAATGGGTCAACTCACTGTTGCTTAGGTTTGCTGAGAATCCCTGTTAATCAGCTAATCAAGTTACAGTAGCCAGTATAGGCAGGAATGGGTTATGGTCCAAATCAAAATGTCAAACACAGTAAATGTAATATTAATTTTATTGTGTAAACAACCAGAGTTAGTAGTGGAAAATTGTTCTCTCGAGGTGGGAATTCTTAACTTCTGGCTTTTAAATACATCCCGAATGCAGCTGTTCAGTACATAAGAAATAATACAGAGATTGTTGTTTGCATAAGTAAAACTACAGTTGGTGACTGTACTATGAAAAGACCTTTGGCTGAACTGATTTTCAAAGTAATTTTCTTTAATTTAGAAAGCAGACTTTGGATATACAGTGTGTACTAAAACATTGACTGTAACCATCAATCACTGTCTGTTTATTATCAGGGATGCCAGGAGGGGCACAGGGGTGTAGGCCCAACTTTGTCATGAAGTGCCCTTTTTGCAACAGGAAAGTGCCCTTTTTATGTTAAAACATGTGCCTCAAGTGTCCTTTTGAAGTCCTACCCCCTGAACAAAGTGCCCTTTTGAAGCTGTGCCCCTCCAAGATCAAATTGCTTCCTACACCACTGGAGGGGCAGCTTCCACTCTTGCCTTTCAGTGCTAGGAGGGGCAAGGGGGGTTAACGCTTAAGATATTAAAAAGTAAACTATATGGGGTCACTACATAGAGTGGGTATCTCCTTGTATTTAAAATATAATTAAATAGAAAAATAAGTTCACCATTTATTATTTTATCATATATTTTATTTATTAAAATTTGTACCTAACTGATACTGGAGAAACAACAATAGGACTCAAGGTCCCTTACAAGGTTGTTCTCCTAAGATTGAATTGATTTTATTGGGGGGGGGGGGGACCAGAGAACCTGGAAAAACCCTTGAAGCACAGGAGAGATCAACTACAATAACTCTACTCACAAAAGTTCCAAGCTCAAGCCTGTGACAAGGTGTCCAAAGTGGTCACCCATCCAAGTACTAACGCCATCCAATCAAGCTTAACTTTGGATCACAGTGGTCAGGCAACTCTTCGGTCTCTTCACCACCCATGCTTCCCATATGGTCATATAGGTATAGTACCAGTTTAAAACTGGTGTAAAATGTATAAATCAGCAACTAATGTTTACCCCATATACCAATGTATATTACTTGTAGATACAAATTAAAAAAAAACAATGCCTTGTAGTACATTGTACAGCTATAAGAATATTATGTCACATATAACATATATAAAAAGTAATAAACACAGTGTCAACAGCCATAAGACAATATATTTTTTTGTTAAAAATATGAGGAGATACTACATACATGTTGATATAAACTTGATCAGTCACTCGGCTAATTATGAATATTTGAGGTGATTGAAAGATGTAGACAATTATTTATTATTCAAATAGCCATCATTTATACGTTCCAATGATACTTCTTGAAGTCAAATCCAGTGTCCATATGACGATATACCATAAATATTTAATTATTTTATATACAAGTACGGAAAACTATGAAATCTGAAAAGTGAACTCGTCACGAAGCACGGCCACGAGACATGGGCCACGATGAATCTGTTATCTGTCATACTTTAAACTCGAACCAGAGTTCCAAAAATACCACAAAGGCAAGTAAGTATTTCTTGTCTCCTTGAAATGACTTTTGCAAAGGAATAACTCTCAATTTCTCAGTTTAAGTCCCAATAAACATGTTATTTCGCTTCGCTCCTTCTCGAAAACAACCCACATTACATGAAGACCGCGATGGGAGAATGGGTGTGAAATTATCTGCGCAGCGCAGTAGGCGTCAACGCGTTAAGCCAATCAGAGTCGATTTTCAAATGGATTGTCCAGAGCCATTCGCTTGCCGCGCGCGTATGGCTCTGGAGACGAGATTGGCTTGGACTGGCCTATGCGCACCCTTAGAATACCCCAACTGCGCCCCATGAACTATATTTGCTAACACAGATATACAATTGTATGGATGTCCATTGCATGTAGTTTGTTACTGAATATTCTGCTTTCTTAAATTCATGTTGTGTGTGGTAGCAAGGGGTAGATAAGAGAGTTGCTGCTGCGTAAGATATATTTTATTCCGGCAAATGGTAAGCCTGTTGGCCACTTTCGTGTCGTTTTTATATAACGTTTCTGTGAGTAAATCATACATGGGGGAACAATGGCAACAACAGTCACCAATTTTGAAATATTTCTATTTATACCGAGGCTTGTGGGCAAATTTGTCTATAATGCACCTTAGTAGGCCAATATCATTATTTATTAATTTATTTTTTTAACTGCGCCCCTCTCCCTAAAGGTACCGCCCCTAATACGAAGCCAGTCCGACTCTGAATTAAATTCGTTTGAATCAGACGCATAATGCGACGATAATGCGTGTTGAGTTATACACGACGAATTATCGTCACGTCGAATTAAATGTTTCTCTTCTGTATGTGACAATTCGGCGCCATATTTTCAAGAAGTCGTTTATAGGCTCCATGAGTCCAAGTAAAAACATTTAAATTCGACTGAAATTCGACGTTTAACTCGACGTCGCATTACCGACGAAAGTTAATTCGAATTAAATTCGTCTATTGCGCGACGTTTAGCGCAGGCCTAACCTACACATAGTCTTTGTAGAGTAAGTTCTTAAATTGAAAATTCAGTCGAATACACACAACAATATATATATATTATTATTATTATGATGAATATGGCTGCCTATTTATAATCTTTTATATGCATTTAAATTAGTCTTCCCGGCCTCGTTCCTGTGTAAAACTTCTTTTCAATTATAAACACAAGAACGAGGTTTGAAAGGCTAATTTAAATACACATGAAAGAATATAAATTACAGTCATCTTTATGAATACGGTGTATTATTTTACATTTTCTTATTTAAACAAATTATTGCCAATTCGTCTATTTTATATATATATATATATATATATATATATATATATATATATATATATATATATATATATATATATATATATATATATATATATATATATATATATGTACTATTTACAGAATGAGTGGCCGTTCTGTATCGGGGTATACAGACACGAGGCGAAGCCGAGTGGCATAAATGGCCTTACTGGTCATCATTTGTTATTCAACAAATGTTGTATTTGTTATTCAACAAATGTTGTTGGGCAACAAATGTTTGCATCTTCATCTTGTATGAGGACGCTACCAGCGTACCTCAATCAAGATCAGAACTGATATGTTCAGTGACTGTAAATGTGATACAGAACTGATGTTTTATTAAACAGTTCTGTATCACATTTACAGACACTGATATCAGTTCTGTACCGGGGTAAACAGACATTGATTAAACCTTAATTTCTTTTGAATTTTCCTCATGAATTATCAATGAGTTTATATATATATATATATATATATATATATATATATATATATATATATATATATATATATATATATATATATATATATATATATATATATATAGTTCAATCTACAGACACGGTGTTTCGCTGTACAACAGCTCATCAGTGTAGCTTGGAACAATCTGAATGAATTTCACCAATTACTTATACCCATGCGATCGTCGGTGACAACCGCATGTGGGACAGCATCGGTGAAATACATTCAGAAGCGTGAAGTGCGCATGGGCCCAGAGTGCTCACACTTCCACAAGGGTAGTGAGCGTACCACTGCATGTTCGAAATTCTTCAAACATCTTAAATTTAAAGTTTTAAGTTATATTTAAAACACGAGCAGCAGTGTTTTATCGATTTAAAACACGAGGCGATAGCCGAGTGTTTTACATGTACTGCGAATGTTTTAAATAGCTTCAAAAACGACCCATTTGGTAAGTTCATTGGCGTAGTAAGTTTGAAAAATAAACGTGGTCTAAGCCGAGAAAATCAAAGATAAAGTTTTTGTAAATCAGGAGGTTTATTTATCAGATATAAATCCACGGACATGGTACTGATTTCCTTTGTGTGTTCCTCATGAATTATTAATGAGTTTTCGAATTATAATTATATTATTTAAAATAATTTAGTTTTAATTGTTACCATTCTAGATCGCTATATTGTTGGAAGTTATAATTCGTTCAATGCTGTAAAGTTAAGTACAGTGAATTGAGTTATAGTTAAATTGTTGTGTGATTTTAATCTTGATTCATTGTACTTATAATACTGTGTATTATTACTAGTTATATAATCGTTATTATTTTAACGCAAGCACGGTGAATCGTGTTGTAATCAGTTGAGATTGTTTAATTTTATTGCTGGTTCATCGTTTTTGTACTACTATATTTCATCATTAGTTAATTGCTTATATATTATTATATGCATATCATATTCATTTTATTCTTTTAAAATCTAGAATATAAGGTGACTTTGTCAATATATTCTGGTCGTCCAGACCCTTCTTGGACGATTCATTCGAGCCATGAAAGCTTCAAAAAAATCAAAGAACACCAAGATGAAAGAGCAAGAGATGGTAAAGCTTCGTGCCATCCAAGAGAAATGGCTGCAAATCTCGGTTATAGAGGCTTTCTATTACAGCACCAAGATACAGAGTGTCCAGAGTTGATTTTTGGCCAGGGGACTGTCGCTCATCAACAATTGTTACTGGATACCATGCCACAAGTATTGAAAACAGACGATTTTCATCAGAAAATCGTGCGGATGATTGCACGAGCTGGTGTACCTCCAGCTCCATCTGGTCCTGGCGATGTAACTACAGTTGCTTCTGGGACAAAAACAAAGCCGGTCTTTGACTTGGACAAATGGAATAACGATGTCTCCGTTCAAATAAATAACAACTGCTACAACTATGGAAATGACCAAATCTCCGGTACATTTGCGCAGCCTGGAAAGGCTAGTGGCCATCGAATTACAGAAATCAGTGGAGAGCAGGTGCAACGGGCTGCCGTGTACGATGGTTTGCAGGTGCTAGTTCCTCAACCTGGTCCTAATGAGACTCCGGCAGATGCACCTGATGGACGATGGCTAGTTGCGCTTGTTGTTGCTCCAGGCCCACTACACGACCCACGTAAGCTTGTATTTGAAATTTGAAATTAAAAATGTGTGTATGTGACTGTGCGTAAATCTAAAATGGCCCAAGCATGAAACTTAAGGAGCCTATATGCAACTAAATTTTCTAGTTGGAGATAATAACAACAAAGTAATGTTTGATATCTCTTCTTTTGACTGTGAAAGTTTTAGGACGAACAATTAAAAGGAGTTGTGTTTATTTCGCGTTGTTTTTTTATTCTTATAAAAATTGAGACATCATTAAAGTAGTTAGCATAATACAAACGACAATTTGTGGCAACTCCACGTTTATAATTTATTGCTGACCTGTTGACTCAGACCTACATCAGAGCAAAATAATAATAAACGTAATAATTAACAATAATTAATAATAATTGGCATAGTTGTACAACTAATGACATCACTCAAAAATATATAAAAACGCTTTTTGTCGTATATTGTGTGGTAAAAACTTTGATTTGCAAAGTGAACATATTCACAAACATGTTCTAATTGTCAAAAATCGACAGTACATTCTTATACTCACTCATAAGACAAAAGGTGGATACGGCCTCGACTTTTCTATTTTACAACAAATAACTCGGTATAAAGAAAGTTTACACACTACTGCATGTGTTGGACACTTTTCCGCGAGAGTTTACTTTTCGAAGGAATGTTTTGAACAGTCTGTTCGATAAGAATTTAATATGTACATAGATCGTGATGATGTCATATTATTTGTGGGATAAAGTATGTTTCAATTTTTTAGACCAAAAGCCGTTCTTTAAACACTAAACAAACTATTATACTTTCCTTTAATTATTCGCCCCGAAATTTTCACAATTGAAAGAGACAATCTCAAACTTTACTTCAACGTTATTTTATCCAACTTAAAAATTTTGTTGCATAGGCACTTTAATACGCGAGAAAAGATCATGCTTTGACATTTCGGGGTTTTTTTCTAAGAAAACCTCGGTCGAGCTATATACCTTCGCACTAATTCAGTTCAGTAGTTCAACAGGCTGCATATACGGCGGGAAAGTTGAGTTCTCTTCTACTCGCAGTTTTTCTCGATTTTCTTGCCATGCTCTGCTGATATACCGTCGCCATTTTACGACTAAAAATTATGTGAAATGGACAAGAAACATGCACGAATGTTGTTACATTTGCATATGTGACTCCTAACCAAAATCATCGAACACTCACAGTTAGCAATTAAGTTTGACTCATTGAGTTGGACGTTTGAAACCAGACTGCCGAACTTTGTTGAACTTAATATGCAATATGCATTGGGTTTGATAATAAGTTTGATTTTTCAACTTATTAGCCACATCTGATGTCATATTAAGGTATAATTTGGCACGACTATTCTTTTTGTGTTGCTAAACATGCAGGATGGATTGGTAAAAGAAAGTAAGATTCCAATCCTGAAACAGGTTAACTTTTTAGTGTTTAGGTTTGTACGGATGAGAAGTATCGAAAATCACACATGCTATCCAAAATCATGCAACGGGTTCTTTTGACCCCTTTGCAACCTCCAGATAATGTCTGCAATTATACAACTTTAAATTATCGCTTAACTTATAATTTAGATGCAGATTATCACTGGTATCGTTTGGACACCAACGGACTCTGGTCTCATAAGCCTGGCAATACTGCTGCTACACAATATGATGGCAATGAAAAGTTGATCACAGATCCTAGAAAAGCTGCCAACAGTGGTATCGCCGATTACCAGTTTTATTGTTTTATGACGACCGATTTTAAGGTTATTCAGTGAATAAACTTTCAAAGTACTACCATTTCAGCAATTCAAGCGCAACAATAGCATAGTCTTTTATCTGTAAGCAAGAATTGTAATCGTCTTGCATGTAATGCGCCTTAGCTTTGACAAATAAAACTTGTTCTGAATCAGCTATAATTGTCACATTTCTATTTAATTTTCGGTAAATACAATTAATATAAAGAAATTTGCTGATTGGTTATAGGTAACAAATCACATTGTCAATTACTAATTTGTTTCTATGGTCGTTGCTGATTAGGGTTAGTGTTTTAGTTTAAGTTAGGTTATTAATGCGTGCACACATTAATGTTAATTGTCAAATAGTCCCGGGATTCATCTTCTACTTCCATCTGGTGATAAGCTACCCTGGATGCCAGAGGTTCTTGGGGGAAAGATGGGTGAAGGAAGGGGAAAGGGAGGGGGAAAAGGGGGAAGGGAGGGGAAAAAGGGGGGAGGGGAGGGAAAGAGAGGGGCAAAAGGGGGAAGGGAGGGGAAGAAGGGGGGAAGGGAGGGAAAGAGAGGGAAGAGAGGGGAAAGGGAAGGAAAAGGGAGAGAAAGAACCTCTGGTGGCACGGCTTGCGAATCTCACTTCCATGTTTAGATTCTGGGTACAGAAATTGTACTAGGCACATGATTGGTCAGTTATAATTAGCAGTGATTGAAGCGATATGATTGGTTAAGCAAAGAAAACCGGTTTTGGTAGAGCTTTTTACAGTTTTTAGTCCAAACGCAAAAACGACAGAGAAAATGGGAGATATATATACCGAAGCAGTTTCTGCAACTCTAAAAGCACTTTTTCCGAGGATAGGAAGCTTAAAACAACAGCAAGAAGAAGCCATGTTTCAATTTATACAGAGGAGAGATGTGTTTGCCGTGTTGCCTACTGGTTGGGGGAAGTCGTTGATTTTTCAAGTTGTTCCAACGTTGTGCTCGTACTTACACAACAAAGGTTTGCCTTACCCAGATAAAGCTATCGTTCTCGTCGTATGCCCGCTAAATTCCCTTGTGGCTTCACACATAAAGGAACTTGATAGTTTGGGAATCAGATCATGTTCGCTTTCAGGAGAAAACGTTGATGAAAATGGCCTATATGCTGGACACTATTCCTTCGTTTTCACAAGTCCGGAAGCCATAATCAATGAAGAAAAATGGCGAAAGATGTTACGAAGTGATATTTATCAAAGAAATCTTTTCGGCCTGGTTACTGACGAAGCTCATGTTGTGCCTAAATGGTAAGTACTTCAGTGACTGTATACTGAATGTGATTTTTGTGATTATACAAACAGAAAACAGAAAACAAATGCGTTACGAGTTGCAAACTTTAATCCAACGACGTGTCGATAAATAATATTGAGTAAACTAGAAAAAAGGGAAGCGCTTGTAATTCTCTCTTTAACTGAACAGATATAAAAAAGATGATAAAACAGAGGATAGGGAGCAAAGTTTGGGTTAGCCATTAGATTGTCAGAAAGGACAAAGCCAAAGGGTTTTGCCATGTTACACGTAATTATTTTCCCCGTGCATCTAGTAGAAATTTGTTATCTAGCTAGGTATCTCGTTAAAATCAAACACATTTTGATTATTTAATAGTAAAATGAAAAGGCAAGGAGATAAGGGATGAACCATTATTTTTCTTATAAATTATTAGTATGTCCAAACTCAATCCCGCAGAGCAACCTGATAATTAATTACCAAACTGGCAAATTGGTACAAAAAATGTTACCCTTTCTCCTGTTCCCTTTACCAATCCCTCATAGGCAATCTTATTTCTCTCATATCTCTTAATAAGCATAGCGGCAGACGAAGCATAGCGGTAGAGCGGAGAGCCGCTATGCTTATTACACAAGGGCCTCTGGCATCCTGCAGGGTAAAAAATGTCCAAGACAAGTACAAATATGTTCCTTAGGCCTTAGGCTTACATTTCCCCCCCGAGGCAAACCAGTGCCGAAAAAGCTTTGTTAGAAAAGCTTCAAGTGATATTTGTGGGGTGGAGAGTTTGCTTTGACCCTTGAAGGGGGTCAGAAAAGTTTTTAACCCCTATTTTCCCCATTTGCCAACCCCCACCCCGCCCCACAAATAATACCACTCCCTTATAGACTGTGCAATTGTTTAATTTTTGTGTATCCATTCAATTAGAAATAACCTCAACCTCTGTGATACTTTTAACAATAAACATGATATTTTTATTGTGTTGTAGGGGTCAAGGGAACATCAAAGAAAGAACAGCATCTTTTCGTGAGTGTTTTGGACACCTTGGTGATATCCGGTCTCTTCTACCATCCAACTCTCCTCTGTTGGCTTTAACTGCAACTGCAACAGAAGAAGTAAGGAACAGAACAACTAAAGCTCTTGCTTTGAAAGCTGACGTCGTTCATATTCGTGTGTCTCCTAATAGAGCAAACATCTATCTTTACAAGTTAAATGTTGGAAGTGACTTATCTTGTTTTAGATGGTTACTGGATACTCTAATAGAAAAGAACCAAGATACACCCAAAACCATCATCTATTGCAGAAGACAAACGGATTGTGGCCAGCTATTTTGCCATTACCTGCATGAACTTGGTGATGGTGCATATTTGCCATCTGCTGCTAAAATATCTGTAAACTGTTTGCTTGGTATGTACCATGCAAACACCTTAAATAAACACCAGAAACGTGTTATTAATGAACTCCTAAAGGAAGGTGGAGTCCTGAGGGTTGTTTTTGCCACCACAGCCCTTGGCATGGGTATCAACATTCCAAATGTCAGATATGTCATACATTATGGACCCCCCAGGGAGGTTGATGATTTCATGCAGGAGATTGGAAGAGGAGGCAGAGACGGTGAGGAAACAAATGCGTTAATGTTTTACAATGGTGTACAGCTTCGTAATTGTGATAAAGCAATGAAATCTTATGTAAAAAGTGAAAATGTGTGTCTCCGACAAATCATTTTAAATCAGTTTGAGGAAACAAATGTACCGAATCAAGGAACCCATAAATGTTGTATGGTGTGCCATAAATTGTGCAAATGTGAAGGTGAAACATGTGCCATCCCACTTTTGTCTTTTCAGACATCAAAACCACCTAATAGTACTGAGGTAAATGAACAGCCAAAAAAATGAACAGTAAGTTTTCAGGAGAAGGAGTTACTTAAAGAACTACTAACAGATTACCAAAAAATGTTAGCTAGTAAGTGTCCATCATATTATTTATCATCTGAATCATGTACTGGTTTTACAGATGCAGTTATTTCATCAACTGTTAAGAAATGTAAATTTATTTTCACACTCGACGATATTGTAAAGCACGTCCCAGTATACACAAGGTCGCATGCAGTAGAGATATTATTAATATTAAATGACATATTTGATGATATTGATATAAGTACGAAACTTCAAGATGAATGTACACAACTAACATTACCTGAAATGTTGGATTATGATCTTGAATATGGTGGAGATGACTATTCCGATAGCTCTTGTGAATCTGCTTGTAGTGATTCAGATACATCTGTGACATCAGTGCTTTCAGGGATTAATGACCTACATGTATGATCAAAAATTAAAAATTTAATACTCTTTTTGTGAATCATCCAATAAAGGATTTATAGACTTTAACTTACTTTAATATATTCCAGTTTCTTTGGAATGAATTATAATTATATGAAAATAGTATAAGCAGGGGTGTAGCGTGTGGGTGTGTGTGTGTGTGTGTGGGGGGGGGGGGTTAGGGATGTGTGACCCCCCCCCCCCAACACACACACACACACACACACTTTGGTAATTGGGGAAGCGAAATAGAGGTACACCCCCCACTCAGAATTTTTCTGTTCACCACTGAGTATAAGAATGTTTGCATATTTATTAAAATATTGTTCTGTACCTGTTTGGCTGTTCCAGCTTATGAAGTTGTTTTTTGTGAGAAGTTATCCAGTCATTCAACTGTCTGAAATTAAGTTTGGATAGGATGTTACTTGAAATACTAGGAAAGTGTTGGTATTTTCTGCCAGGACTGGATTTGAAGACATTAGATCGAGTGTGTAGTTCATCAACTAATGCTTTGAAATCAGCTTGTGATTTCTTTGATATGTGTTGGCCATTTGGTTTCCGTACACCCAAATCAGTATCCACCACATCAATTAACTCCTCTAACTTTCCAATTGAATTACAGCACCTTGAAGCACATCTTTCAGATCTGATATTTGGCCCAAGATTTTTCAGTAGTCCCTTAGTAAGGTTATTTAAATGTTCCAGCCTCAAATCCAGAGATATGTTTCTTCCATTACCACCTCTTGAGTTGACAGTCCTGTTCCATGTCAAACAGTGTGCCTGTCTTGAGGTCAGCATTGCCTTTACTCCAGCTTGTAGCAAAAGACTTGCCAATGCATACTTAGTATGATTATATGCCTTAAATATCAATAGGGAAAATTTCCAGCAGCAAAGTATTCTCTCTCCATCACCCTCTTTTACAGCATCGTCAAAGTTGGCAATGAATAATCCAAAACTGAGTCTGGAACATGCATAGTTAAACCTGTGAATTACATAAAAATTACTATTTAAGTTGTCCATAAAAAACATGAATGCAAATTTATTGAGCCATGTGACAATAAAAAAAATACGTTTCTTGGTTAATTTGTACTGTACCTTTCATCAACATTCTTGTGTTCAGACTCATGAGTATTCCGATTCTCTGTATTCTCTAATTGTAAGACAACGCCGTGTTTCTTAATTTCATGATTATCTCTAGCTTTAGCATATACTTGTAAGGCTTTTGACAGATTCTGCACTGAATCGGTTGTGGATTTGGTGGATTACTAGCTGTCTGGATGGCAGATTGTATCTCCTCGTGGACAGATTGTTGCTCTTTCATCACAAATTTTTCTAACATGGCTTTAATGTGTCTGTTCAACCAAATCCTTTTCTGCTGAGTATTTGCATTGAGTATATCTGGAGGAACAAATGATTCTGTAGGAACATTGATATCATTCATTCCAAAGTACTTCATCGTGGCAGCAACAACAACAACAACAAAGGCATCAGTTTCCATTGTCACATATTCCTTGCAGCTGTTTAAGTTGTCCAATACATTAGTAGTCTTTGCATTGGTACAGGAGATAATGTTCATATTAGAGCACATTGTACCACTATCACCAGCCGATGACATTTTAAAGAAAATGTCATAAAGAATCTGAAAACAAAATTTAGTGTAAGTTATAATAATTATAATAATTGAAAACATTCAGGTAATAATCTCTCAATTAAACGTCATGCTGGGAGGGGTTCAACAAGCTTGCTGCAATTTAATTATCCATGGCAACAGTAAAATTCAAAATGGAAGCCTATTTGGTAGCCTGCGAAAACAGACGTGTATTCCTTGCGTGAGCCCGCGGCTCACACCGCTGACGCCCACGCAAGGAACAACGTCTGCGTCACGACAGCAAAAATTCCATACTGTTGACGTTGATATGCCCAGAATCTGGGCATAAAAATTAGCATAATTTAACTCATTTAAAGATGGCGGTCACCAACAGAGATATTGATTTAAGCGATGTTTGACCGATATTTGTCCAAAATTTAACGTTGAAAGTTTGAAACCAAGTCAGTTTAATGCTCTTTATAATTTTATGAAAGGAAGAGATGTTTTTGTCAATACGCCGACCGGCTCTGGAAAATCGTTGGTGTTTCAGATGGCTCCTTTGGTTGTGAAATGGTTCAGTTGCAATGTTTCAAGCAGTTTATGGAAGAATGATGCGATCATAATAGTAATCGCTCCTTTGGTTGCTGTCATGCAAGACCAGAGTTCACTGTGCAAGACCAAGTGAACCAGTTAAATTCTTTAGGATTGAAAGCTGCCTATGTCAGTGCTGAACAGGACGAAAAAAGTTGTTGCTCTTAAATCTTTATTCTTATGTAATTTGTGTATTAGTATGTTGGGGTTTTTTTATCGTGTGTTTACTTAACGTTTATTATGTAATTTTTTTGTTGGGTTGGTCCTCACATGGGACTTGTGTCCTGTTGATCATTCCTTCAATCATGTTCAAGTATTGCACTTTTTTTTTCCTGTATATTTGCATTCTTTCATGGTTGTAAAGTTAATAAATAAATAAATAAATAAATTAAAAAAATGATGAAAGGAATTGACAATGGTGAGTTCACTTTATGTTTTTATGTCACCTGAATCGAGCGTGTCCATTAACAGATGGCGGTCCTTGTTTGAGAATAAGCACTATCAAGAACGACTTATGGGGATAGCAGTGGATGAGGTGCATTGTGTTACGCAATGGGGGCTTTCATCTAATAATCAAAAACAGGCTGCTTTCCACAATGTGTATAGCCGCTTGAATGAGCTGAAATCCATAGTAAAAGATGATACTCTCTTACCGCAACAGCTACAAAGAAAACCAAGCACCAAATTTTTGAACTCTTGGAACTTGATTGCCCATATGAGGTAATTGACAATCCCCACCGTCATAATATTGTGTTTGCAAATATAATAGATAATATACATGTATAATAGATAAATATATGATATACAATATAATAAAATATATAACATATAAAATGTAACATATATACAACATATAATATAATATAAAATACTATAAAATAATATAAATTTCAGTTAATATTCCAGAGATTATACTCAACAAGTTCTGCTGAGGACAAATGCACCTTACTTGCTGATAGGAATCTAATTAACCGAAGGAATGTCAGTAGTGACACCCATCATAATTATTCCCCAAATAAACAGATCTATGCTCAAACTGTCTGTAAAAGCAAGAATAATTACTGCAGGTATGAAGATTCTAGGGCTTACAGAATTGAGTGGTAGACCCACTACTTCATGTTACCCTGCTGATTTATCAAATCAAGACAAGAGAGCTAAACAAACTTATTTGAGAAAGTTGGCATCAGCTATTGTTGATGAGTATGTTGTTGATGACAAGGCAATCACTGACATTCTAAATTCTGTTCTTGAGCAAACAGAGCAGACTAGAGCAGCAGCAAATCAAAGAATGACAATTGATGGACGATTCTTATGTAGATTTGATGGATGCAATAAATCATTCAAGTAAGTAATAACAATAGTATTGTTACTGGTATTATTATTTATTTTCATATAATATACTGTATGTGTATATATATATATATATATATATATATATTACATTATATCATATATTATATATATATATATTATATATATATATATATATATATATATATATACACATACACATACACATATACAACTTGATGATCCTAATTAACATAAGTTTTTCATATAATTTACTTTTTTGTAGACATGATGGGAAACGAAGAGTAAACCATGAGCTGGAAAAACATGGGCTCATATTAGAAGAACAACTTCCAATATCATCCATATTACCTCCACCCAATGAGTCACTGCTGTCAAACAGCAGTGAACATGATGATATGTACAACTACCAGTGTAGCATAATTGACCATGGTTTGTTATACTTAAACTTTACAGATGCAATTGCAGAAGCAGATGGAGACAGGATCATGCGATGCTGGAAATTTCTTTTGTTGCACTTCTACTTTGATGGTGGTAAAAGTGCAAAGTATGCATTAGAGGGCCTTTACCTACAGTTTCAACAACAAGCTATTCTGACTCATCGGCAAGCGTATTGTCAAAGATGGAATCGATCTGTAATTAAGTACCGTAAATAGTCATGGTGCTCAGGGCAAAAATGTTCCTCTAGATTTAGACCTTGAACACGATAATAACTATCTAAAAGAGGCAATGAGGAAAATGGGTCCAGCATCAACTGAAAAATCAGTAACCAGGGTGTGCAGGGCTCGTAAAATAGCAAGAGAAGTTGTAGAGAATGTGAATAGAGATTGTCAAGTAATGAGAAGATCTGGTGTTCATTTTGTAACCTCAAATGAGAAAGATCCATTGAAGATTATCAACAAGTTACTGGAAGAGAAAGCTCTCACAGAGATCAGAGGAAGAAAGTACAAGACATTTAAAGATTATGAAAGATCCTGTATAAAGTGTATTAGAATTTCTGATTTTTGCAAGTGGATAAATAAACATAAACAAGATATCATTATAGGAAGGGCTGCTCGGTAAATTATGACAATTATACAAGTACATGTACTTACTTACAGCATGATACATGTAAGTCAGTCTATTTCAAATAGGTAATTCTATGTCTGCCTGTATGTACATGTATATAATCCATATCTACCAATATCTTCATATTTTGATTACCATAAAATTGGAATAATTGGAATTACCTATTGATGTTATGTACAGTAATAAATTAACCCTTTGCAGTAAATCAGTAAAATAACAAAATCAAATGTACATATATACTGTATGTATGTATACAGTGTATAATTATAATATATATATATATATATATATATATATATATATATATATATATATACTGTTACATACACACACACACAATATCCTGGTTGCATGTGTGTTTTCATTGGTTGTTTCCCATGATCTATTAGAGAACAGACACATGGATCACATCAAATCACATCAGCTGACTTGTTTTTCTTTCTTCATACCCCATTGCATAACACAATGCACCTCGCCACTGCTATCCCCATAAGTCGTTCTTGATAGTGCTTATTCTCAAACAAGGACCGCCATCTGTTAATGGACACGCTCGATTCAGGTGACATAAAAACATAAAGTGAACTCACCATTGTCAATTCCTTTCATCATTTTTTCATCCTGTTCAGCACTAACATAGGCAGCTTTCAATCCTAAATTATAAAATAACATGTATACGTCCTGTGCGCTGATTGGCCGAAAGCTGTGTTTCTATAACTGTATGTAAACATGGCAATTTCCCGCCGTTTGTAGAGTTAAAATGACCGTCCGCAAAAGTTTTTTTAAAAACTAAATAAAATATGTCAAATACAAATGAGCCCTGTGGCAGTCAACAAGGAGAAAAACGAGAACGTTTTGCTAGTCTAGAAACCAACGAATTGGACAATTTATTAGAAGCTGCACAGTCTAAAAGGACGAAATACAACACCGTGTACGCTATATCGGTTTACAAAGGTGAGTTTGTTTTGGACTTTGAAGGCTGTCAAGGGTACGAGTTCAGTTTCTTAATTGAAAGTACTTTTCTTTCAGAATGGGCTCTAGAAAGAAAAATTGAAAAAAGAGCTTCATGAGCAAACCGACGAAGAACTTGACAAAAACCTGAGAGTCTTCTATGTAGAAGTCAGAAACAAAGAAGGAGAAGACTACGGAAAATCAACACTTTTAAACCTGCGAAGCGGAATTGAACGCCATCTCAATTTCCCCCCTTACAACAGGGGAATAAAGTTTTCTAAAAACCCAGTTTTCAAGAAGTCGAACATGATGCTCGACGCAAAAATTAGAAATTTAAAGCAACAGGGTAAACAAAACGTAGAGCACAAACCTTGCATAACGACGCCAGATCTGCATAAGCTAAAAGTCCATCCCGTAATCTCCCCTTCGACTCCTCTTGGTCTTTTGAGAAACGTTTGGTTTCACACAACTCTATACTGGTGCCGAAGAGGGCGAGAAGGCCAACGAAACCTAACAGCTTCCAGTTTTAAGCTTCTTGTGGATGAAAATAATCGACCGTATGCGACCATGACCCACGACGAGTCGTCAAAGAATCATCCAGGTGGAATTGGCGACACCGAAAGTTTTGAGAAGGAAGGCAGGATGTATAAAGCATCCGACGACCCAAGTGATGGCTTCAACGCTTTACAGTTGTACATATCTAAGCTCAACCCGATGTGTACAGCATTCTACCAGTTTCCAAAGCGAAAGTGGTCTCCAGACGACTCAATTTGGTACGAAAATCGCCCGCTTGGCGTAAACAAATTGGCGGTTATGATGAAAGAAATCAGCGAGGAAGCGCGGCTGTCAATGAAATACACCAACCATTGTGTGAGAGCCACCGCAATTACCCTGTGGTCCAATGCAGGTCTGGAAAATCGGCATATTATGGCTATATCTGGTCATCGAAATGAACAGTCATTAAAGAGCTACAACGCTCGTCCTTCCTCAGCGCAGCTTCAGCAAAGCAGCGATGTCTTGTCCAGATCTCTCGAACCTTCAACTGCCAACCTTCAGCTTCGTATGTCTCAACAACAGGCCCCAATGTTTTCAGAAGCAACTTCGATGGCTCAGACAAATTCCTTCTACGGGGGATCCAGCTTCACCAACATGTTTTCTGGTTGTTCGATTGCCACCGTAAACGTCTGTGTTAATAATCCACGCCGTGAAGTTAACGACGACGAACCACTTTCTCTCCGTCGCTGATCACTACGTTTTTCTTTGTATCATATCTCCGATTTCAGAAGACTTCATTATTTGTCCTTTTTCATTAAATTGTGTTGTATTTCAAGCCGAAAACGTGTGCTTGTTGCGTACGAATAGCTTTTCGTCTATTCAAACCTCATGCTGAGAGCTCGAGGAATATTTTGTGATCATGTGAACAGCCAATGACGTTTCTTGTGCGAGTAAGGAGAATTTAACTTTTCATGATTTTAATAAACGAATCTTATTTCAATGTTTTTCTTGTTTTCTCTGTGTTATTTTATAAAAGAAAATTCCGTGTTTACATACAGTTATAGAAACACTCGTGAAAGTTTGGGAGAACTCGAAATGGCGTGGAAACACTCGCCCTACGGGCTCGTGTTCCCACTTTAATTTCTCGTTCTCCCAAACTTCCACTCGTGTTTCTATAACTGTATGTAAACACGGAAAATGTTTTCTATTTCTTAAGTATTTAACTGGTTCACTTGGTCTTGCATGAGAGCAACCAAAGGAGCGATTACTATTATGATCGCATCATTCTTCCATAAACTGCTTGAAACATTGCAACTGAACCATTTCTCAACCAAAGGAGCCATCTGAAACACCAACGATTTTCCAGAGCCGGTCGGCGTATTGACAAAAACATCTCTTCCTTTCATAAAATTATAAACAGCATTAAACTGACTTGGTTTCAAACTTTCAACGTTAAATTTTGGACAAATATCGGTCAAACATCGCTTAAAACTATCAAGATCAATATCTCTGTTGGTGACCGCCATCTTTAAATTAGTTAAATAATGCTAATTTTTATTAAATGAACACATCAGCCAATCAGTGGAGATGCCCAGATTCTGGGCATATCAACGTCATCAGTATGGAATTTTTGCTGTCGTGACGCAGACGTTGTTCCAACCTCGTTCCCAGGGCCCTTATCTCCGCTCCCCGCCCGCTGCGAAAAGTACCCTGGCATGGGCTGGTCACGTGTCACCCAGATTCTGGGTGATAGCAAAAGATAATTTAATGGGAGGGGATGGTGGCGTTTAATTTGGCATGGTTGCACCTGTTGGCACCTGGCTGGCTTGGAATGTACATGGCGACTTCCAGCACTCCGACGAAGCTTTACCCTGTCCTTGATGGAATTGAACTTTCCTCCTGTCGACTCTGTGGATCCGTCGGGGACGCTAAACACTGCAAGAATTTGTTTAGAGCAGCTAATACTATTATTTTAGAAGAAGTAGAAAATGTTCACGGCAACGTGCTTCTGCGAGACAAAGCGCTACCTCATCTCATCTGCCGTCCGTGCGAAAGAAGAGCAAAGAACGCGTCAAATTTGAAGAAAGTTATTGCTGACACGCAAAACTTACTAATCCAGAAAAAAACCCGCGCTAAAAGGTGCATCGACATGTCGCCGTCTGCATCTTTGCCTCAATCAAAAACACGGCGCACTTCGACAAGAATGGCTTTGAACTTTGAAACTGATGCCGTCTCGTCGTCTTCGATTTCACAGGTTAGTTTTAAAATAACTGTTTCAGTCCTAAATGAAATATATAATATAAACATCATGCAAAAACTATAATCGTTTGTGCTTCTCGAATCAGTTGAAAGAGTTGAAAATATGAACGTTGTCGATGGAGATGAACTGTTATAAATAGCATTCCTATTGTGAGCTGATTAACCTAAAATTATCTTTATTGAAGTTGATTAAGGACTGTTGTTTTTGACAGTAAATGTTCAGTCACTGCATAATACAACATTATTTCAAATGTACAACAAAACGAAAAGGTGCATGTGAACTGTCGAGATTTTAACATAGAAATCCTGACATTTTGAACAGGCTGAGGATGTTGACTTTAATAAACTCCTAACAATATATTCATCACATTTGCTTTGTTATATTTATATACAAAACACTGCGCAGTCTTGGCTGCCTACTTTTTTATTTTGAATGTGAAGTGACACAAGAATAGTGTATACATATACATAAAGTGATTACATTTATTAAAATGCGGTAAACATTCTGTGTAATTCAGTTGCGCGAGTTCTCTTTTTGACCGGATATATGTGAAATTGACAAGAAGTCGAGAAGGCATATATTGATTTATTCGCGATAAATGCGAAGCACTGACAGAAACTATTTTCATGCATAGAAACTCTTTTGCTGTCGAACTGGAAGCGATTAGGTATTCTAACTATAACTAATCCAATTAGAATAACCTAACTTATGTCTGTAAAAACCTCGTTCCCACGCAGCGGAGATAACATATTAATGACATCTTTCTCACACGTTTAGAGCAACATTTCCCATGATAGTACTGGCAGCAATACCTCACTAAATATCGCCTGTACGCCAAAAGACCTTGGTCATATTGAAGCGCTTATGAAGAATCTTCAGTTCACAGATCCTGAAAATCTGGCCAACACTCTTGTTCAGCTGCCACAGGTTTATAACGCTGTCCACCAGAATATTTTGGAAACTGCGAATAACGAGTTGGTAGAAGTAGCCAGAAGAAGTGAACCATCAGTTTTAAGAAAAAGATCATATGACGGTTTGAGTGAAAGAACTTGGATGAACGAAATTCTTACAGAAATGTCTACCCGTTGTCCTACAGTGTTTAGCCTCTTTTCCACCCTTCTTGATTATCCCACCAATCCTCATAAGAAATTACCACCATTGTGCTTGATTTACACCATAATGATGTTCATGCGCTGTCATGAACTAAGCAGGATTCAGAGAATCAATTCGATTTTATTAATTGATGGTCAAGCTGATATAAATGTAAGTTCACTGGATTATATTGTGACATCTAACAATTTGACCATGGTTTATATAGACCTTATTCATAAAATGTAATAAATGGCTGACAATTTAAAATATACACAGGTGATTATCGAAAATGGTGCACGCTGATTGCTCAAGCTACTTTGGACTAATTAACAATTATTCGCTGTAGGTGGTGAATATCGGTGAATAATAACCGAGACGAAGTCGAGGTTATTATTCACTGAGCCTGAAGCGAATAATTGTTTTAGTATAAATACACTTTTTTGTACTTTTATGAACAACATATTCTTTAAAATTGTTAATTTCCTCATCTGTCGCATTGACAAATTGGCTAGTGGCCATTTTGAATAAACGCTGTATATCTGTGTATTTATACTAATTATCGATAATCACCTACAGCATTTATTCAAAATGGTCACCAGATAATTTATACTAAAACAATTATTACCTCAGGCTCAGTTAATAACCTTGATGTCATCTCGGTTATTATACACCAATATTCACCACACCTTCAGTGAATAATTGTTACTATGGTCTATAGTCTTGATAATTAGTTGTTTTTGATATTTTTATTTGTTTTTGATATTTTTTGTTAGTTTACTAGGACCCCTTTGAAAATCACATCTTTTTGTGAAAGGGCATCCTAGGAAAATATTTATTAAAGTAAATAGATAAATATATGGACTATGGTTAGTCATTTCATTCCATTGTCATGTATAAACTTTCAACCAATATGTTAAATCTACATTAAATTTTTTTTATAGTTAATGGATCGTTTGAATAAATATGGTTTTTCCTTGGACCCATCAACAAAGTACAGCCTTCTGGATGAGATTGGAAATCATTTCCTTGATCATACCATTGAACTTGTGAAAGGTGGAAGTCAGTTTGTGTATGTAATAGACAATATTGACTGGGAAGAGAAAGTTCATGACATGAGGAAGGATCACCAAAACAGAAGTGTTCATGCTGTCGCTACTAGTATTGTCTTTGATCGTGTGAAAAGTGATTATTTGCCTGATAGTGGTCCACAGAAAAACCTTAAAGAGGCCAACTTTAGTGAGGTGGTTAAACTTAATGAGGATGAAAACACACTCATGAGATATAGGAATTTAATTGCACAGTTGATGTGCAAATATTTTCCTGAATTTAATGCCTTCAAGGATAGCATGCCTCAGAGAGTGACTTTTCCATATGAACAACAAATCTGCCTGAAATCCAATGTCATCACAACGCCTGTTATAATGAAAGATGAAAACAAGTATGCAGAATGTGTAACTGTGTTGGACACTATTGAGGAGTGGACCTACCAGATCTATTCTTCTGCTGGCCTCTGTTATACCCCCCCTGCCAATGACCAACCACAACATGATCAAGCACCAACTCATGAAGGTCCATCCAGACCAGATCAACCAGCATCCCACATTCCTCCACAACAGATGGATAACGACCCTCTCTGTGGAGTAAAGGTTCCCTGCTTTGGTGACCAACTTACTCGTGTCAGATTTGCTGGTGCAAAAGATCTGAGAGCTGGAAGTCATCTACCAAAAGAAAGGCTTGACCATTTATACCCATTCCGGATAGTCGACTGGCATCCAAAAAAGAGCTTCTTGAAGGTACGGTAATTTAATAAAATAAAATGTTTAATAATACAAGCTAGAAACCAAGAACATTAGACATGGCATGTTCCAATTATTAAATTTATTAATGCACAAGATTCATCAGACAATACACATATATAAATGAATAAGCAATATTAAATAAACAAACAAACAAACAAACAAACAAACAAACAAACAAACAAACAAACAAACAAACAAACAAACAAACAAACAAACAAACAAACAAACAAACAAACAAACAAACAAACAACAAACTAAATAAATAAATAAATATTAAAACCATTGAATTAAATGTTATCTATATTCTTTGTTATTATTTTAATATGCATTAAAATTAACTTGAATAACACAACATAGATGGCTAGCCAACCTCAATAAAAGTGTCTCAAAAACACCTATTTTACACCAAAAACTTATTGTTGAACACCTACTTTAAATATGTTTAGTTGAATTTCTTTAAAGTGGGTGTTCTGACAACATATTATTTCCTGTGATATTTATTCATTATATCGTATTCAATACTGTATATCGATTTTATTATACCTTATAATGGTTCATCAATAAAAACTAACAATTAAAATATGTTTTATAATAGTTGTTGTTCAAAAGACTCTACAAGAAGCAGTCCATGCGGGAGGAAGGTACTTTAATATACTTCAGAGAGAAAATGCACAGACGAAATGTAACCCCTGATATCAAACACTTTGAAGACTGTGAACAGTTTTTCCTTAGTGTCGGCAAGTGCTTTGTTATTGAAGCTTTGTTGCAGTTTTTTGGAATGGACAACACAAGCCAGAAGCCAAAGACCAACATTTCCATCCATGCACTGCTACCTATGGCAGATCTCGAGAAGCAGTTTTTGAATGCTATCGACAAGTTCCTGGATACTCACATATTCCTCTTGAGTAACGATGAAGCAACATATGATGGTGTACATTCATATTCTCTTAACCTCATTATAAGCTACATGATACTGGCAGACTTTAAGGATGCTGTATCATCTGGTAATGGTGAGTACTTAGCTACTTTGCACAAACAGCTACTCACTCATTTCTTTTCTGTATCTGGTTTCAATACCTATGCAATTGAAATGATGATAAGCATAGTGCAAAATGAAATTTTACTTTCCCAAGCAGAGGCTCACAAGAGCAAGTGGGCATCAACTGCTAATTGGAAAGGGGGACCAGGGAAGAACATTGAAATTGACTTGCTCCAAGAAAACCGAAACAGGGACATTAAATGTTTGATCAAGCATATGGGTGCAAACAAGACGGACAGTGCCATCAACAGAATAAGTAAGGCATCTGGTGGAATGCGAAATATCATTGATGCATTTGACCATCAAGTGGACAGACATCCAAGGTCTTCATCCCACAGTAACAGGTCATCATCAGAAGATGAAGAGCAAATTATGGCTGATTTGAGAGTGGTAAGACCTTTTCGACATACAGCAGGAAGATCACATGGTTCTTTTTCTGGCATTTCATCAGACCCACTCAATGACTTTAATCAAGAAGAGTTTGACAACTGGCTGGCCAAGCACAAGAAAAATATTGTCATGCATTTCCCTGTTGAGAGTAATGAAGAAGAAAATGACTAAAACTAATTTAGTTGAACCAAACCGTTATTTGAGTTTCATTTCTGATTGGCTAAAATAAAGTACTAATCATGATTAAAGTTAATCATATACAATCACACATACAGCACAAGAGCTACATGTAGTTTATTACCACACTGTAGTAAAAAATAACCAGTGTGAAGGTATCACCACATTCATCCTCGGATTCATCACCAGATTCATCACCAGATTCATCACCAGATTCATCACAACATTCGCAAAGCAAATATTTCACCTTCAATAATCAACCGATCGGCACACACGATACACCAAATTAAAGCTTATTATTCAATCTTTCTGGCCCAAGATTAACCGCGTTTGTTTCAACAATTTATAGAGGAGAAAAATAACGATTTACTAGAAAGTACTCGCTCTTCGGTCTTGGGGGAAAAATTTCGATGGCTTCTTTTAATTTTAACTGGCTTTCCTATATATCAAAATGAAGCTCATTCTATCCTCTTGCTGGCCCAAGAAAAATTAGAAGTGGCCCAGATCTGGTTCAAGAGTTATTCGCTTTTAAAGCGAGACGCCCAAACTGTCAATTACACAGCGCGCTAAAAATAGAACACTTTATTATTAAATTCGTCGGGATGGCTTGGGGGAAAGATTTCGATGGGTACTTTTAATTTTGACCGGCTTTCCTATATATCAAAATGAAGCTCATTCTATCCTCTTGCTGGCCCAAGAAAAATTAGAAGTGGCCCAGATCTGGTTCAACAGTTATTCGTTTTTAAAGCCAGACGCCCAAACTGTCAATACAGCGCGCCGGAAATAGAAATCTTTATTAATTGTGGTTGCCGACTTAGACCTTGGGGGAAATATTTCGATGGCTTTTGTTAATTTTAACCAGCTTTCCTATATATCAAATTGAAGCTCATTATATCGTCTTGCTGGCCCAAGAAAAACTAGAAGTGGCCCAGAACTGGTTCAAGAGTTATTCGCATAAGCCAAAACTGTGAAGGTATCACCACATTCATTTAGGGGAAAAATTTCGATGGGTTCTTTTAATTTCAACCGGCTTTCCTATATATCAAAATGAAGCTCATTCTATCCTCTTGCTGGCCCAAGAAAAATTAGAAGTGGCCCAGATCTGGTTCAAGAGTTATTCGCTTTTAAAGCGAGACGCCCAAACTGTCAATTACACAGCGCGCTAAAAATAGAACACTTTATTAACTATATTTCACGACATAGCCTTTGGGGGAAAGATTTCGATGGCTTCGGTTATTTTTAACCGGCTTTCCTATATACGAAATTGAAGCTAAATCTATCTTCTTGCTGGCCCAAGAAAAATTTGAAGTGGCCCAGATCTGGTTCAACAGTTATTCGTTTTTAAAGCGAGACGCCCAAACTGTTAATACAGCGCGCCGGAAATAGAAATCTTTATTAATTGTGGTTGCCGACTTATTAGACCTTGGGGGAAATATTTCGATGGCTTTTGTTAATTTTAACCAGCTTTCCTATATATCAAATTGAAGCTCATTATATCGTCTTGCTGGCCCAAGAAAAACTAGAAGTGGCCCAGAACTGGTTCAAGAGTTATTCGCATAAGCCAAAACTGTGAAGGTATCACCACATTCATTTAGGGGAAAAATTTCGATGGGTTCTTTTAATTTTAACCGGCTTTCCTATATATCAAAATGAAGCTCATTCTATCCTCTTGCTGGCCCAAGAAAAATTAGAAGTGGCCCAGATCTGGTTAAAGAGTTATTCGCTTTTAAAGCGAGACGCCCAAACTGTCAATTACACAGCGCGCTAAAAATAGAACACTTTATTAACTATATTTCACGACATAGCCTTTGGGGGAAAGATTTCGATGGCTTCGGCTATTTTTAACCGCCTTTCCTATATACGAAATTGAAGCTAAATCTATCTTCTTGCTGGCCCAAGAAAAATTTGAAGTGGCCCAGATCTGGTTCAACAGTTATTCGTTTTTAAAGCGAGACGCCCAAACTGTTAATACAGCGCGCCGGAAATAGAAATCTTTATTAATTGTGGTTGCCGACTTATTAGACCTTGGGGGAAATATTTCGATGGCTTTTGTTAATTTTAACCAGCTTTCCTATATATCTAATTGAAGCTCATTATATCGTCTTGCTGGCCCAGGAAAAACTAGAAGTGGCCCAGATCTGGTTCAAGAGTTATTCGCTTTTAAAGCGAGACGCCCAAACTGTCAATTACACAGCGCGCTAAAAATAGAACACTTTATTAACTATATTTCACGACATAGCCTTTGGGGGAAAGATTTCGATGGCTTCGGTTATTTTTAACTGGCTTTCCTATATACGAAATTGAAGCTAAATCTATCTTCTTGCCGGCCCAAGAAAAATTAGAAGTGGCCCAGATCTGGTTCAACAGTTATTCGTTTTTAAAGCGAGACGCCCAAACTGTCAATTACAGCGCGCCGGAAATAGAAATCTTTTTTAATTGTGGTTGCCGACTTCGACCTTGGGGGAAATATTTCGATGGCTTTTGTTAATTTTAACCAGCTTTCCTATATATCAAATTGAAGCTTATTATATCGTCTTGCTGGCCCAAGAAAAACTAGAAGTGGCCCAGATCTGGTTCAAGAGTTATTTGCTTTTAAAGCGAGACGCCCAAATTGTCAATTATACACAGCGCGCTAAAAATAGACCACTTTATTAACTATATTTCACGGCATAGCCTTTGGGGGAAAGATTTAGCGCGCTGTGTAATTGACAGTTTGGGCGTCTCGCTTTAAAAGCGAATAACTCTTGAACCAGACCTGGGCCACTTCTAATTTTTCTTGGGCCAGCAAGAGGATAGAATGAGCTTCATTTTGATATATAGGAAAGCCGGTTAAAATTAAAAGTACCCATGGAAATCTGTCCCCGAAGCCATCCCAACGAATTTAATAATAAATTGTTCTATTTTTAGCGCGCTGTCCAATTGACAGTTTGGGCGTCTCGCTTTAAAAGCGAATAACTCTTGAACCAGATCTGGGCCACTTCTAATTTTTCTTGGGCCAGCAAGACGATAGAATGAGCTTCATTTTGATATATAGGAAAGCCGGTTAAAATTAAAAGAACCCATCGAAATTTTTCCCCTAAGTGAATGTGGTGATACCTTCACAGTTTAGGCGTTTGCGAATAACTCTTAAACCAGATCTGGGCCACTTCTAATTTTTCTTGGGCCAGCAAGAGGATAGAATGAGCTTCATTTTGATATATAGGAAAGCCGGTTAAAATTAAAAGAAGCCATCGAAATTTTTCCCCCAAGACCGAAGAGCGAGTACTTTCTAGTATATAGTTATTTTTCTCCTCTATAAATTGTTGAAACAAACGCGGTTAATCTTGGGCCGGAAAGATAGAATAATAAGCTTTAATTTGGTGTATCGTGTGTGCCGATCGGTTGATTATTGAAGTAATTATTGAAGGTGAAATATTTGCTTTCGAATGTGGTGATGAATCTGGTGATGAATCTGGTGATGAATCCGAGGATGAATGTGGTGATACCTTCACACTGGTTAAAAAATATGCAATACAGTTGTTGGAAACTACTGTAAGTGTGTACACTCTGGTGTGTACACCACACCTAAAAACATGTTATAAAATTATCTCCAAAGTTAACCATTTGGCAATTAACACTGAGATTGGCAAGATGCGATAGGATAAAGACACATGTATGTGACAATTCTTATTGGTACAAACATATCAAATGAAAACCTGCTACATGTATTTCCCAACACAAAACATGTTTTAATAGATGGTGTACATATTTAGATGCCTAATGTAGGACTGTACAGCTTCAATTTATGTTTTGCACTATGAAATGAGCAATTGAAATGTCACAAAATAAAAAAACAAACAGTAATAGACTCATGAACAATACACCATATCAGCACCTTGGCATTTCTTAATTGATCACTATTAATATAGGCTGTCTTTTTACTTTGTGAATAAACTTCATTGAATGAATGAACAGAAATATGTATATACATGTACTTAATATATAATATTTAATAACTATCCCATTCCTGCCTATATATTAGTTAATACACTCTATATAGTGTGTGGATAAACATTGGAACAAGAACATTTGTTGTGAACACAAGATACAATCTACTGTATGTATTATATGTATCTATTGCACTGCATATATTAGGCCACACCAATTTAATTTGCTGTTTTACGAGCATTATGAACAAAAACAAGATTGGATATCAGAAAAGAAAAAAAAAATAGTCCTGAATACTCCTGAAAATGCAGAAAGCTGGATTTCTGGCTGGATTTTTTTTTTTGCATTTTGAAAATATTAAGTTTGGTGGGTGTATATAACATCAAATTTAATTATTGTGGCCTTATACATGTATAATAACATCTTCAGATTTCAATATAGAGTTATGTTATATATGTATATGTGTGTGTGTATGTATGTATATATATATATATATACATATACATATACATATACTAATACATGTACATGTATATATATGTATATATATATATGTATATATATATGTATATATATATATATATATATATTATAACCAAGTTACTGTATATATATTATAACCAAGTTACTGTCAGACTATTTATTTTTACTATAGTTATGCTTATAATGATGAATACAGTATTGTACTGCAAATATGCTTGAATGTTCTTGCATAAATTTAACTTATAAGGGTAATTTTAGAAGATGCAGTGTATGATCACAACACTATTCTTTTTAAAATTTACAAAATCAAACTATCATAGTCAGTTTCAGGTTGCTTTTGAAATCTCAAATTTATAATTGAAATGAACGTTCCAAACTTACATTGCAATGTTCAGAAATACATTGTAGGGCAGATACAAATTTAAGTTGGCAATTTGTTTCTTTTTAACCAAGTAATCTATTATTCTTCATTTTCATCAAACACTATACAACAAATAATCTTCTACTTAGTGATTTCAGCAATGGAATTCAAAGCTTATTAAATTGGAACTTCACAACCTTTAAACAAAATGTTGACAAACAAATTTCAAAAGCAAGCTGAAGCTAACTATAAAGTTGTGATTTTGTGCCTGTTACGATTACTGACAATGCCTGCAATGGTACTGAGTTCAGAGTCAGTTTGGCAAAGGGAACAAGTGCACAGTGTTTCACATACGCTGCAACAATCATGTTGTGGGTTAAGGGACTTTGGAGCATCAACATCCAGAAACTGAAGCAACTGAACCCTAAGACATGTATCTTCACTCTTACAGTAATTCCTTACCGATTCTTGTAGTCCAACTTTATTCTTGGCAATATCTCTGTTATTGTAGTACAATACAGCTCTTGATGGTTTCCCATCTCTTCCAGCCCTCCCTGTCTCCTGGGAAAATTGTTGAATTGTACGAGGTGGTCCAATATGTATAATATGGCGAATAGCTGGAATATCAACCCCCATTCCCATTGCAACGGTTGCAAACACCACTCTCACTGTCGAATTTGATGAAGTAAGTTGTTGAAGTATTTCTTCTTTCATAGTATTTGTTTGCGGAGAATGAAACTGTGCAAACAGTCTGTTCTTGGGTACTGCAAATGACTTGGGGTAGTATTGATCATCCCCAAGAACAGATTCAAACATTTTATAGGCAAATCCACACCATTTAAGTGGGAGGTAAATGACTGTTATTGGATAACCTGTAGTTAACAATAACAGATTTTCAGCTATTGGCCTGAGGATTTCTTCTATGCTGTCAATGTCTTGGCCTCCCCTAAGATATTTGGCATAATAAATGTTCCTTCTGTCAGGATTGCCAATAACTTCAATGCACTTCTTAAGACCAAGAGACTCCTTTATTCCTTTCCTATCCTCCTTATTTGCCGTTGCTGTCAATGCAAGAATGGGCACATGAGAGAATACTGCACCCAATACACCAAGCTGACTGTAATCTTTCCTGAAATCAGTGCCCCTGATGAATTAATTAAAAATGAATTAATAATCTTCATAATCTGTGTTATATTAAAAAATAAATATTTAGATGAATACCCTTTCCACTCTAGCAATATGAAAGCAACAAAGGCATAAGATAAAATAATAAGAGAAATCATATTCTGAAAACTATATAATGTCATCTTTTAAACACAAGATTAGAGTTTAATATACAACTTGAATCTTGAATTTAAAAGATGATATCACTTTTCGGAATATCTTTTGTCTTGGTACTGTTTTTTTGAATATTTTGGCTAATTGTTGTTTTCAAACTGTTGGATTAGGTTAATATAAAGCAACAGTTACATACATGTAACAGTAAAAAATGCACAACATAGTGACATACACTGAATAAACAAGCAAATATATCAACAATTGATACATATGTCCAGCTAGTTAATACATATACAAACATATTAAAATAAATAAATACGTAAGTAAAGATATAAGCCAGGCAGTAAAAAACTAACCATTCTAAAATGCAATGAGCTTCATCAATAACTACTGCACAGACATTGTCTTGGTATATCTTGCTTCGCAATACATCTCGTCCACACTTGCAAGAAACAAGAGACTTGGGGTGCGCGAACACAAGGTTGTATTGGCCATCCTCTAACTTAGATTTCTCGCACAGTTCAAGATCAAAGATTATTTCCGCGCATCCATCTTCTTGCACCGTGCCATATTTTACATTCAAAACAGATGCTCTCAATCCAACGTCGTGACTAGTCATAGACAGGCGAAAAATTTGGTCCTTCATTAGGGAATTTAGAGGAGAGACGACAATCACAATTGAGGAAATATATGAATCACCTACTTGGTCAAGAGCATTGTCCACAATAGTCCCTTTCAGTTTCTTCTTCCAAAACAACAAAGCAGGCAGCACATGGAAGATTAAGGACTTTCCATAGCCCGTCGATAGAACAGCAAGTAAGTCTCTACCCAAGAACAAACTTTCCAAGCAAATCACCTGTTTTGGTCGTAAAACTTTGTCCCAGTATGGACTATTTATAATAGCAAAATTAAGACACGAAAGGAAGGTATAACACTTCGAAGACTTCAACATGGCCGTCTGATCGAGCGTGACAATAAGCACATTAATAGGACCCCTCCCACAATGATATTTTTTGTTCAGCGACACGTGACCAGCCCATGCCAGGGTACTTTTCGCAGCGGGCGGGGAGCGGAGATAAGGGCCCTGGGAACGAGGTTGACGTTGTTCCTTGCGTGGGCGTCAGCGGTGTGAGCCGCGGGCTCACGCAAGGAATACACGTCTGTTTTCGCAGGCTACCTATTTGGTAAATTACATTTTTTTTAAATGAATCTTTATTATTAGCATTAATGGTGGAAGATGGTTTACTGTATACTGGCCCTCCAATATACAGTCGTTGGAATGATAAAAAGTGCATTCCCCCCAGCAAATTTTAGGCCTTTTTTAGCCCATTCTCAAAGATACTGAGGGGGGGGGGGGAGCTTAGCCCTTTCTTAGAAATATTGGGGGTCCAGTGGCCCCTAGCCCCCCCATCCATGAATACACTTGTAATAAAGGAGTGAAAGATATCAAAACATGACTGGCATTCATACAAGCAAATGAATAGCATTTTAATATTATATAAAGACAATAAGGTGAGTACATGTAAACTTTTATCAAATAATATTAACCATTAATCTGGTTGTCAGCAGTCAATGTAATAAATCTTTGCATGGGAAATGAATTGGTTTATAATTATATACGAAGGAGCTATGCAGTCAATACTTTACCTGATACAAAATGCGAATGCAGTGCCAGTCCTCAACTTTAGGTACAACACCTTCTAGTCTTTCATATGGGTCATCACCATCACTTCGAGCAATAGCAGCATTTCTAGACCGTTCTTCTGTCAACTGATCCCCTCCGAAATATACTTTCTCAAGTATTTCTTTAATTTCAACATCACCTTTTTTGTAACTGTGTATGGGAACATACTTGTCATGCAGGTGTTGAAGGATGTCTATCATTTCTTCATTCTTGTTTTCATTTTTGAAAAGCAAACCAAGGGAATTCTGAAAATAGAAAATATTCACTTTAAATATATGTTTTAATTCTATACCTGCTATTTTAAGAGGGATTGTGATCACGTGACCTCTTACTGCAAGTTGCCTATTTTTTAGTTACCTCAAATATGGCTGTTATTATACATCGAAACAGCAGTCAAATAATATGTTGTTTCTAAAAGCATGTACCGGTACTGGTAAATAAGGCAAATGGGTCAACACGGTACAATGGTAAATGACCCATTTGCCTTGTTTGCATATCAAACCTCTAATAATTATCTGTAACAAGAGCTATTCCTGTATATGCTCCTCCCCCCTTAATCCTTTGGACCTTGCAATGGCAATGTGCACAAGTAATGTACCAGAATACTGGTACATGTACTGTACATGTAAATGATTGAACGTTTTGTTTTATACCTGATCTGATTTTATAACTGATGAATAGCGATGTGGAATGTGCCATACAACTGCTTTTTTGAACACATGTTGAAGTGCTGTAATTCTTGAGACAACAATCCTAGACACAAGTGGAATGAGATTGTGCAGGAGATCTTGATTATCCTTTGGTGAAGGAAGAAAATCAATGTTCTCTATCTCGCATATGGACTTAATTGGCTTGTCGTTTGGATATTCATGTCCACTGACACGATCAAGAATGCCATTTAAATTAAACCAGTGTACAGAATCATTTTGTTTGGTAGAGGACATGTGTTTTGCTTTCACAAGGAAGTCCACATTGTCTCCAATGATCTGATAACCCGGTACATCTACATGTGCATAATGAATAGCAGGCAATGTTTCATCAAACATGTTCTCCTCAAATTTTTCACCCAATTTAGCATTCACACGTCTTTTAAGTTCAGTCTTGTTAATATCCGTTGATAATGTATCTTCATTTCTTGTGTGGGGAATAGATGCACATTCTACGTCAGGCATATCTACATCAAGAGAACCAGCTATTATGGCTTCTTCTTGCTCTCTTTTCATTGCTACAATCTCTTCTTTAATAGAAGAAATGTGCGAATCCAACTTGCATCCATACTCTTTGTTCTTTTTCCACTGCAGAACATCCTCATTGAAGCTTTCACCAAACTTGTCAATCATCTTCAGAGTTTGTCTATGACTCATGCATAATCCAAATCGACTTCCACGAGTGTATAACTAAAAAGGATTAACAACATGTTTATATGGGTAACGATTGTGAGGTTTTAACTTAGTTTATACAGTTAACTTATGAAGATTCTGACTAACATGTCTTTTTTTTGGAATAGATTTGGGCAAGCCAACTTTGCATACATTTATGTATAATTTGCAATTTATCAGTATAACCATTAATACATAACAAACCACAAATTATTTTAAACAAAGTGATGGCTTCAGCTTTATTTGAAATATGTTAATTATCTAGCTGACAAAAACCTAGGTTGAACATCAGTATCATATTAGTCAGTCAGATTAATTATGTTCACCCTTGCTCAACCTTATGGCATCACATAATATTGATAGAGCTGAGTGAACCAAAACATTTGTAAGGGCCTGTTATACAAGGAGGTGGGTGACCGTAGTACCCAGGTTACCCTAGCACTCGGGTTACCCTAGCTCTTGTATATTTCTTATTTTTTTGTTTATCGTGTTTTATACAAGGACACTAACCCGGGTGCTGAGGGTCACCCTATCACACCACTAGCTGGCTGGTTACCCTAGTAGCTGGGTTATGTTTTGTCCTTGTAAACGTGTTTGGTAGGGATAACTAACCTACCCAGGACAACTTTTTGCTAGTTCCAGGCTTCTTGCCTTCTATTATTAGTGCTTCTGGTCTAATAAAGTTGACCTGGGCAGCAGGGTGACCCTACTTGTGAAATTTTCTTTGTATAAACCAAGGCTATATTTGACCCGGGTGCTAGGGTAACCTGGGTGCTAAGGTAACCCTACCTCCTTGTAAACAGGCCCTGACATACCTGCTTTTCAGCTCCTCCATGCCAGAATAATATTGAGATTTTGTAACTCATTGCTGAAATCGTTGGATTTCTGTTCCTCAGCATCAATGATGTGGCAACACTTGCAGCCCAAGAAAAAGATATCTCTTTTCTCTTGTCCGTTTCATTTGCAATTTTTTCTCCTTTGGCTTTGTTACCCTTGTTGCAGTGTCGTCTGTCTACATTTGCTGCAGCTCTCAAACAATTATAAAATGTTGGGGCTTTAGTTGAGATCTCATATTCCATACTTTTAGATGTCAGATTCACAATGTTATCGGGAGTTCTATCACTGAAGATAGATGGTGTTTTTAATGAACATAAGTTCTTAAACTCTGACTTGATTTCTTGTTCAAAAAATGTAAATGCCACTGCTTTCATCTCTGCGGTGGCCAACATAGCTCTTACTGCATACCCATGCTCTCCAGTGGCAATATTTCTTACAACATTGGCTTCATTGCCTTCAATAACCTTTCTTACCAACTTGGATGGGTACTGTATATTAACCTACAATGAATTTAAATTTGAAAAAATTGTTACAAAATCGCAGCATTTCATAATTTATACCCTGGATCTCATCTTGTTCATTCGTCGTTTGATTTATAAAAACATAACAGTGTCATTCACGCTTTGAACAACCAAACTTAAAATTTTGTCTGCTGCATGAATAGAGAGAGAGTCATCCGACTACCCGAGGGGCAAATCACTCCCGAAAAAGTGTAGCCAAAAATCATGCGATTTTTTCATGATTTTTTCATTTTTCTCATGATTTTTTTATTTTTTTGTGATTTCTTTGTGATTTTTCTGAAGGTGTACGTGATTTAAATCAGTGATTTGCCCCTCGACTAAAAACAAATAAAACCCATATAAAAAATTAAATTTTTAAGCTTACTTGCACTGTCGATTTCGTAGATGGAAAGTCAATTACATCGTCTTGAAAACACCCCAAGAATGGATCAGCGTCTGGGTTTTCTTCAGTCGTTGTTCTAGTTTCATTAATTTTGGAAGAAGGTGCAATCACCAACGTCGAAGACATAGCAGATGCCCGGGCTGGCTCGTTAGAAGTTGGGAAAAGGACCTTGACATTGTTCTTTGTACGTCGCACTTGCTGCTTTGGAGGCTTTTCTGCGCTAAGAGGAGATCCCTTATGACAACGCTTGAATCGCGACATTTCCCGTCTGCTACTCTGTGACGAGCAAGTATTATCATACAAAGTTTTAAACGTCGGTACCTCTTTCGTTATGAGTTCTATTGCCTTTTCCATTCTCTCCATTTTCCGAAAGCAGTTAATGCAGATCATAGAAGAGCATAATTCGTCTTGTTGTAGTTGGCATTCTAGTATGCTGGAGAGGCGTTCAACTAATCGGGCCTTCTTAGCTTTTTCACCATTGAATATGTTGTAATTACCCATTCTTGTTTTGGAAACATTTGCATCGCATATTATACAAAAATGGTTGCAATTATATACATACTTTCGGGGAGTTTTGTTGGCCATTTCAATACTCGAAGACAAAATGAGCCATTCTGACAAACGGAAGTGAGTGAGTTGACAGGTTAAAGTGACGTCATAAAGTCAAAACCTGTTTTACAAGTTCTGTGCCAAGGTACAAACATGGAAGTGAGATTCGCAAGCCGTGGCGCCAGAGGTTCTTCCCTCCTTTCCCCCATCTTTCCCCCTTTTTTCTCTCCCTTCCCTCTTTTCCTCCCTTCCACCAAGAACCTCCGTTCCAATAAATATGTCTCCGTTCAAATAAATAACAACTGCTACAACTATGGAAATGACCAAATCTCCGGTACATTTGCGCAGCCTGGAATGGCTAGTGGCCATCGAATTACAGAAATCAGTGGAGAGCAGGTGCAACGGGCTGCCGTGTACGATGGTTTGCAGGTGCTAGTTCCTCAACCTGGTCCTAATGAGACTCCGGCAGATGCACCTGATGGACGATGGCTAGTTGCGCTTGTTGTTGCTCCAGGCCCACTAGACGACCCACGTAAGCTTGTATTTGAAATTTGAAATTAAAAATGTATGTATGTGACTGTGCGTAAATCTAAAATGGCCCAAACATGAAACTTAAGGAGCCTATATGCAACTAAATTTTCTAGTTGGAGATAATAACAACAAAGTAATGTTTGATATCTCTTCTTTTGACTGTGAAAGTTTTAGGACGAACAATTAAAAGGAGTTGTGTTTATTTCGCGTTGTTTTTTTATTCTTATAAAAATTGAGACATCATTAAAGTAGTTAGCATAATACAAACGACAATTTGTGGCAACTCCACGTTTATAATTTATTGCTGACCTGTTGACTCAGACCTACATCAGAGCAAAATAATAATAAACGTAATAATTAACAATAATTAATAATAATTGGCATAGTTGTACAACTAATGACATCACTCAAAAATATATAAAAACGCTTTTTGTCGTATATTGTGTGGTAAAAACTTTGATTTGCAAAGTGAACATATTCACAAACATGTTCTAATTGTCAAAAATCGACAGTACATTCTTATACTCACTCATAAGACAAAAGGTGGATACGGCCTCGACTTTTCTATTTTACAACAAATAACTCGGTATAAAGAAAGTTTACACACTACTGCATGTGTTGGACACTTTTCCGCGAGAGTTTACTTTTCGAAGGAATGTTTTGAACAGTCTGTTCGATAAGAATTTAATATGTATATAGATCGTGATGATGTCATATTATTTGTGGGATAAAGTATGTTTCAATTTTTTAGACCAAAAGCCGTTCTTTAAACACTAAACAAACTATTATACTTTCCTTTAATTATTCGCCCCGAAATTTTCACAATTGAAAGAAACAATCTCAAACTTTACTTCAACGTTATTTTATCCAACTTAAAAATTTTGTTGCATAGGCACTTTAATACGCGAGAAAAGATCATGCTTTGACATTTCGGGGTTTTTTTCTAAGAAAACCTCGGTCGAGCTATATACCTTCGCACTAATTCAGTAGTTCAACAGGCTGCATATACGGGAAAGTTGAGTTCTCTTCTACTCGCAGTTTTTCTCGATTTTCTTGCCATGCTCTGCTGATATACCGTCGCCATTTTACGACTAAAAATTATGTGAAATGGACAAGAAACATGCACGAATGTTGTTACATTTGCATATGTGACTCCTAACCAAAATCATCGAACACTCACAGTTAGCAATTAAGTTTGACTCATTGAGTTGGACGTTTGAAACCAGACTGCCGAACTTTGTTGAACTTAATATGCAATATGCATTGGGTTTGATAATAAGTTTGATTTTTCAACTTATTAGCCACATCTGATGTCATATTAAGGTATAATTTGGCACGACTATTCTTTTTGTGTTGCTAAACATGCAGGATGGATTGGTAAAAGAAAGTAAGATTCCAATCCTGAAACAGGTAAACTTTTTAGTGTTTAGGTTTGTACGGATGAGAAGTATCGAAAATCACACATGCTATCCAAAATCATGCAACGGGTTCTTTTGACCCCTTTGCAACCTCCAGATAAACGTCTGCAATTATACAACTTTAAATTATCGCTTAACTTATAATTTAGATGCAGATTATCACTGGTATCGTTTGGACACCAACGGACTCTGGTCTCATAAGCCTGGCAATACTGCTGCTACACAATATGATGGCATTGAAAAGTTGATCACAGATCCTAGAAAAGCTGCCAACAGTGGTATCGCCGATTACCAGTTTTATTGTTTTATGACGACCGATTTTAAGGTTATTCAGTGAATAAACTTTCAAAGTACTACCATTTCAGCAATTCAAGCGCAACAATAGCATAGTCTTTTATCTGTAAGCAAGAATTGTAATCGTCTTGCATGTAATGCGCCTTAGCTTTGACAAATAAAACTTGTTCTGAATCAGCTATAATTGTCACATTTCTATTTAATTTTCGGTAAATACAATTAATATAAAGAAATTTGCTGATTGGTTATAGGTAACAAATCACATTGTCAATTACTAATTTGTTTCTATGGTCGTCGCTGATTAGGGTTAGTGTTTTAGTTTAAGTTAGGTTATTAATGCGTGCACACATTAATGTTAATTGTCAAATAGTCCCGGGATTCATCTTCTACTTCCATCTGGTGATAAGCCTGCCTATGGTCGATTTTTGTTAACTTCTGCCCTCCTGCTAAGTTTGCAAAGATGTCCTCAATACGTGGTAGTGGGTACTGCTCCGTTTGCAGCTGTGGATTTACTGTGATCTTGAAATCTCCGCAGATTCTGACCTCTCCATTAGGTTTTACTACGGCACGATAGGGATCGCCCAATCACTGAAAGTGACATTGTGTAGTATTCATCGCTTTCGAGGCGTTTTAGCTGCATTTCAACTTTTGGTTTCAATGAATACGAAACTGGGCGTGCTTTGCAAAACTTTGGCCGACTGCCTTCCTTCAAGGTAAGTTTAGCCTTTGTTAACTTGAGTGTACCAATTTTTACCTCGAATACTTCACTTTACTCGTCCAATAGTTTCTCCAGCTTCTTCTGTGTATCTTGCTTGCATGGATGATTTATTTGTCATTAATTTGACGGTTTTTCCAGTTAAGCTGAAATTGGTGTAACCAATCTCTAACGAACAAGGCAGATCCTTGTGTCTTTACCACATACAATGGTAGATTCTTCGTTTGGTGATTGTACTGGACACGAACATTCATCACGCCTTCTGGTGTTATCTTCTCACCTGAGTATGTCTTCAAAATAACTTCCGTTTTATTTAGGGGTATACGTCTGAACATTTGCTTGTATTTCTTTTGAGTATAGATACTGCTGATCCAATATCCAATTTTAAGGCTTGGCCATCTATTTTGGGAGTCACCCAGATGATATCGCTTTTTGATTTGTTAATCTTGTAATCTCTAAAGATCCATGCAACCAAACTATAATCATCATCTTCCTCGCAGAAATAGTTCTGTTTTCGTCTTGTTTGTTGTTGAGCTTTGCCAGAGCGGTAGACTCGTTGAATATGGCCCATTTTGCCACATTTTCGACACTTTTCGTTCTTGAAACGACATTCATAAGAACCATGGGAGTCAGCTCCACATGGATAGCAATGAGACTTGGGTTTTTGTGGCAATTTTGGCGCTTCGGGTTGGTACATAGCTTTATGCAATTTGTTGATTTCAGACTCCTTCTTTCCTTGCAATTCTAGGGTATCTTCTGCCGCAGTTTCCATCGCTAAAGCAATTTCAGTGGCCTTGGTCAGAGATAAATTTGCTTCGGGACAATAGTCGCTTCTGGGTAAGTTCATTACTCATTCCACAAACAAGTCTGTCTCAATCATTCAATCTCTGAATCATTCAAGTTTGCCCCAAATTCGCAATGTTCGGACAACTTCTTTTATTCAGATAGGTATGTGCTATTGTACTTATAGTCTCACCTTCAAGTTGGTTTCTTTTGTGGAACCGAAAGCGTTCGGCTATCGCCAGTGGTTTTGGTGACAGGTGGTGTTGAAGGATTTCGTTGATCTCTTTTAAGGTTTAACTGGCTGGCTTATCCGGAGCACACAATCTCCGTAACAGGCTATACGTCTTGGTGCCCATTAGGCTGAGTATTGCTAGGACTTGCTTGTCTTCATCGATACTTTATACTTTATACTTTATTAAGTGTTCCCAACAGGGTTTTTAAACACTAATTTACAAATGTAAAATCTAAAACCTAGTTTCTAATAACTTGGCATAATATATTTACAAAAGTTAAAATACTGTTTTAAGAAAGTGGTGTTTAAGTTTAGATTTAAAAACACTTAATGACTTTGCACTCTTAATGTCATCTGCTAAGTTATTCCATAATTTAACAGCTCTATACTGAAAAGATCTTTGACCTGAAGCTGATTTACAAAGTGGTATTTGCAAGAGCCCGCTGCTACGGTATTTACGAGAATGTATTTCGGCATTGGCGATAAAAAACTGCTCTACCCGTTCAACGTAGGTGCTCCAGTCTTCGTTCGCTTCGTCGAAGGCTTCTATCTTTCCTGTAGGCATCGTTGCGAAGGCTTGATATACTTCAATCTTTTCTCTTTTAAGATCTTCTAGGAGTCATCCCCGCCGCCAATTGTTGTGTCTCGTATAACAAATAAAAATGCAGTAACAACACAACTTTATTATCCCCGAGCCCGGGAGGAGGGCCGAAGGCCCGGAGCCCGGGCGAGGATGCTAATCTCGACACGCGTGGAGTCCACTTACACGCGAAATTACACGCGAGTGTGAAAGAAATTCTGCGAGATGTTTATATATATATATATATATATATATATATATAAAATCGCCAACTTTCGCGGCTCAAGCGAAACAAAATCTTTGTCAGAAAAATTGGTTTACAAATGACCGAAAAAGGAACGCTAAGAAGAGATGTCGCAGTGGCATGAACCAAACAATATTAAACACGACTAGAAACCATTGAAAAAGCATGAAAAATTGCGATAAAGATCGGAAAAGATGCCGCCAAATGTGACTGAAAAAAAAATAAAATATGTTTCTTCGTGTGTCTGTTCAAAGCCAGCAAAAGACTTATGCACTGATATATGTTGGCTCGAGAGAGAACAGTGAATTGAAAGAACATCAACACAAACAGCTTTTCACATTTTGAAGATAATTTATTGCTTTTTGCTAAGAACCGAACGAGAAAACCACGGAAACCAAACGCCGTAGCCTGTATGGTAGTGTTTGCAGCATCTGAGCAGAGCCAAAAGAAAATTTAACGGTAAGCAGTGATTCGTATTTAACTTACCAGCTTTCTTTAGCTGATTAGAGTCGGTATATATCCAAAACCTTTTCAGTATTAAACTCATTTAAAACAGGAACATGGCCAGAAATTACGGACATGCAAGATTTGAGCAATTGCGTATATCTCAGATTTCCCCGATAATGACGGCCCGATACCCTATGTTATTTCATTGGGAAATTCAGTATTCTCAAAATAGAATGGTCTATAGACTTTTTCAAACAACTGCCGCAATCAGGGGCGCAACTAGAGAATTTCGAGGGCAGGGGTTCAACGCAAAAAAAGGGCAAAGTCATTCAGTATTCTAAACAATTTGTAGAAGCGAAGCAGAGATTCTAGGGGGGTCCGGGGGCATGCACCCCCGGAAAATGTTTGAATTTTGGGTCTCTGAAACAGCATTTCCTGCATTTTGAGGACGCTTTTCTCGTATTTTCGGTTGCGGAAATTTTTATTTTGGTCTCGCATTATTTAAAATTTATCATAATTATATTCAGCCTAGCCGCCGCCCGGGCCCACTGCTAGAAGCCTCTGAGTCTCGCCAGATTTGCGGAGAATTGTATTGCGTACTACAACAGACGATTAATTATCTGTTTAACGATTAATGATCTGCGCGTCCTCGGGTCTTTATATAGCATACATCCCTCGTTCTCGGGATTTATCTATTACTTAACGTATTAAAAGCGGGCGAGGGGTTGTTGCGTTTATGTATTTCTAGTAGATATATTAAAGAGTAAAATATATGGAAATATAAGAGTTCAAACTTCAAACGCTCATCTCAACGTTCAACAGACGTTAATGACTTAAGCCGCTGGCCAACTGTTGCGACAGAACACTAACGATCAACGATTTTGCACAAATCTAACCAAGGTAAAATTATACAACCTCATCGGTTGTTACCAGTCGTCGTCGGCTCATGCAAGAAATTCTTCGTCAGCCTTGGGCTTTAAATGCACGTTCCAAGGATGTGGACGTATTTGTTTAAGAAAAAGTGGACTGAAAAACCATCGACGAACGCATAAAACATAGTTTCGATCTTTTTCGACAGCCATTATTTACTTCGAATTGACGGCTTAAACATAAGTTTAGGTCAGCAATGTGTCCCATTTTCATTTTCAAAATGGCGGCATTAATGGTCCAATTCTGCTAATGGTAGCGACCACTGACATATGTACTTATCGCAGGAAAAAATATTTATGTAAATACAAAGCGACTTTCTTACTTTAACTCGTTCCTGCATGTACAAGGGCTTTCCCAGAGGTGAATAAAATCGTCTGGCGTTAGCCACAATAAAATACTAAAGATAAATTCGGACAGTAAAGAGTTAATGAATATCAGTAGAACATGATCTCGAGTTTGTGAACAAAATATTTCGGTGCATCGTTTTTCCATGCATATTATGTTTGTTGCTAAGCGGCCTGGAACGTTTTCATGATAAGAGATAGTTTTCGTATTGTTTACTGTTCTCAAGGGAATCGAGAACAATCAGCTCATTACTTGAAACAATACGAAAACGCTCGGAAACGTTACCGTGTGCACATATTGTTTTATGAAGTCGACAGCTGTATAAAGAATTGCTGAAGATCACGAGAAAATTGTAAAGTAGCGAGGCGAGTTCTTAGAGTTTCTTTATCAACATTTCCCAAGTGTTGTTATTGTCCCAGTCTGATATAGTTTGTCGTCCGGCTTTCTTGACTTAACGATCGACGGGAAAATAGACGAACGAATTGAAGATGGGAAACTGGTCGTTTGCTGGATTTTAAAACAACTGACGAGTTTCTCGTCTCCTAATAATAATAATATAATAATATATTTATTAATTTCTCCAAATATGGCTTTTCAGTAATTAATTACAGAAATAAGGTCTAAAAGTCTAAAAGAAGTATAGAATATGAACAAATGTAAAATTATTAAAAAGTATAAGATATAAAATATTAAAAAATTACATTCTTATGTGCTTCAGCATTCTTCAACGAAGATGTTTTTTACAGTAATATTAGCCGTGTCCTTGAAGCTGTCCGGTAGATTGTTCCATAATTTAGTTGCCCTGAACGAAAACGAACGCTGGCCCACAGCAGTTCTGCAGAGCGGAACGTCTAACTCATCATAATATCTAGTATCACGATTATGTGTTTGTGATCTTGAAATAAATATATTGGTAAGGTATGATGGAGCTAAACCCTTCAAACATTTAAAAGTCATACCTGCATCTCTAAAACGCAGCATGTACCTAACCGGTAGCCAGTTGAGTTGCTGCAAAGCTGGCGTTATATGATCGTATTTCATCGTGCCGGTACAATTCTCGCAGCGAAGTTTTGAACGCTTTGGAGTTTAGTGGTGCTTTTCTCGGAAGTGTTTGCCCAGACAGAGGAGCAGTAGTATATTTTACTGAAGACCAAAGCATTTATAATGGTTTTTAGGATATGGCTATCTAAGATGTGCTTGATGCGGTTGATTTGACAAAGAGTCTTTGTGCATTTTGAAACTACCTGAAGAACATGTTCATCATAACTTAAACATGCGTCCATTTCGACACCTAAGTCTCTGGCAGAAGGCGTCGGCCATATTTCCTTCCCAAGAACAGTTACACGAAAGTCCGAAAGTCCTCTGGCACCCGTTTAAGCATCTGTTGTGTTCCCAGTAGAAGGAGCTTTGTCTTCCCAGGGTTCACAAGCAGACTATTTGAGCAGCACCAGGTAGCAATTCTCCTTAGGTCACTTGTAAGCTGAACCTCAGCGACTTCCGCGTTCTTGATTGGAAACGACAAATAAAGCTTTGAGTCATCGACATAAGACTCTAAGGAGCACACATTAGGGATACATGGAAGGTCGTTTATTTAAATATTAAATAAAGCCGGACCAAGGAAAGAACCTTGGGGTACACTATGTGCGACCACACAAGCTTCCGGTAGTTTATGACCAATACTTACTGACTGGCTCTTATCTGACAGGTAACTTTTAAACCAATCGGTTGCATCTTTAGACACCCCTACTGAACGAAGTTTTCCAAATAGTAGGGAATGTTCAAAGCTTTTGATAAGTCTAATAGGACAAGGGCAGTCACTTCCTTCTTATCCATAGCGTTCAAGATCATGTCCGACATGAATATATTTAGAATGTAGTTGAATGTAGCTTCTTATTCCCGCTCTGATGCCCAGTTAGGCGATTTTTCCTAGACATATATTCAGTTAGTTGGTTGAGAGCTACACGTTCGCAAACCTTAGAGGCCGCAGGCAACGACACAGGGCGATTATGATTTGCTATTTCAAAGTCTCCCTCCATCAGAAGCGGGATTACTTCCGATTCTTTCCATACTAATGGGAACACCGAAGTTAGTAATGAACTGTTTACGATCTCAGTCAGAACTGGGAGGATAACACGCACTGAGAGCGCCCTTAATTACAGCCATTGAAACCTTATCTCTTCCTGGTGCCTTATTTGATGGAAACGAATTCACAATTTTACGTATTTCGGCGGACGACACTGGATGAAAATGGAATTCATCCGTCTCGTGAATAAGTACAGGTGTTTTTGGTTGTATTAATGGTGGATTGTATTCAGCAGATAGCTTCTTAGATTCTTCTGCCGCTTTAGCCCCAACTGATGTGAAGAATTCATTGAATTCATCAGCTAATTCCTTCACGTTACTGGAATAGACGGGTTGTGATACCTCTTTACGAGGGATACAGTTCCTGATGACTTTCCACATTGCATTGGCTCTTGGTTGTTATGAATTTCGATTTGTACATACGCCTTCTCAGCATCTCGTAACTTTTTCTTTACTTCCTCACGGAAAAAAACGGAAACTTTCCCAGTCAAGGGCGTTATTGGTTTGACGGGCAATCTTATGTATCTGGTCTCTTCTGTTCATCTCGTTTTTGATCTCTTAGTCCACGAACGGGCATTGGCGATATCTAATTTTCAACGGTTTTATGGGCGAGTGCCTGTCCAGTATCCCGAGGAAGTTGCAATTGAAATGATCTAATTTTTCATTCACGTCGTCGATTAACAAATTATTCAACCATGGGACTTGTGCTAAGTCTTCTACGAACCTGACAGGTTCATAATGCTTATAGCTGCTGGCGATAACGCAAGTGGGTTGTGGTTTTGGTAATTTCAGTTTCAACACAGTAAATATCAGTTAGTGATCACTGATATGATTTTCCACTACTCCACTCTCAGCCACTAAGGCAGTGTTAGATGTCAAAGCGCATGCTCGCATCACTATTTAATAATCGAAGCCTATTAAACCTTACCTCGAAGGTTAATCAGCTCTTAACATGATGTATTTTCCCCTAACTCAATAGGCGTTTCACAAGTAATTTACAGAATAATTCATTCGGCTTCGCCTCTTGTCTGTATACCCCCACACAGAACGGCCACTCATTCTGTAAATAGTGCATATATATATATATATATATATATATATATATGCAACGCTCACTACCCTTGTGGAAGTTTGAGCACTCTGGGCAAATGCGCACTTCACGCTATCTGAATGTACTTCACCGATGCTGTCCCACATGCGGTTGTCACCGACGATCGCATGTCTATAAGTAATTGATGAAATTCATTCAGATTATTCCAAGCTACACTGATGAGCTGTTGTACAGCGAAACACCGTGTCTGTAGATTGAACTATATATATATAATACTATTTACAGAATGAGTGGCCGTTCTGTATCGGGGTATATGCCTGCGAATGTCGCGGGATGCTATTATTATATTATTGATCGTTCTAGTCGTTACATACACATGTTTTATAACGAAAATGATCTGTCTGAGATTTTATTTAATCATATTTAGTCATAATTATTTAAATATAATCAAGATAAACCTTTTATAATAATAATTGTATTCGCATTTTTATATTTAGATTATGTAATTAGGACTTATAATATTAAAGCAAGTCTTCTTCTGTAAACTCGTGATTCTTGACAAAGGGACTAGACTCCGAAACGTTGAATAAAAGTTTATAATGATTATTTTCTCTATGCTGTTAAACTTTGGAGCAGGAAAGTTCCTTGAGCAAAAGCTACATGTATATATATATATAGTTCAATCTACAGACACGGTGTTTCGCTGTACAACAGCTCATCAGTGTAGCTTGGAACAATCTGAATGAATTTCATCAATTACTTATACACATGCGATCGTCCGTGACAACCGCATGTGGGACAGCATCGGTGAAGTACATTCAGATAGCGTGAAGTGCGCATGGGCCCAGAGTGCTCAAACTTCCACAAGGGTAGTGAGCGTTGCATTATCGCTAATAGGTACCAACGACAACTTCACAGAGTGCTCAACAACACCGAAGTGAAGGAGCGTACATAATTCAATCTACAGACACGGTGTTTCGCTGTACAACAGCTCATCAGTGTAGCTTTAGAACAATCTGAATGAATTTCATCAATTACTTATACACATGCGATCGTCGGTGACAACCGCATGTGGGACAGCATCGGTGAAGTACATTCAGATAGCGTGAAGTGCGCATGGGCCCACAGTGCTCAAACTTCCACAAGGGTAGTGAGCGTTGCATTATCGCTAATAGGTACCCACGACAACTTCACAGAGTGCTCAACAACACCGAAGTGAAGGAGCGTACATAGTTCAATCTACAGACACGGTGTTTCGCTGTACAACAGCTCATCAGTGTAGCTTGGAACAATCTGAATGAATTTCATCAATTACTTATAGACATGCGATCGTCGGTGACAACCGCATGTGGGACAGCATCGGTGAAGTACATTCAGATAGCGTGAAGTGCGCATGGGCCCACAGTGCTCAAACTTCCACAAGGGTAGTGAGCGTTGCATTATCGCTAATAGGTACCCACGACAACTTCACAGAGTGCTCAACAACACCGAAGTGAAGGAGCGTACATAGTTCAATCTACAGACACGGTGTTTCGCTGTACAACAGCTCATCAGTGTAGCTTGGATATATATATATATATATATATATATATATATATATATATATACATGTACTACTTACAACACGAACGCGAATGTTGTAAAGTGCTTGTAATACGAATGGCCAAAAACGTTCGTATTCGTCGAAAATCCTAGAGATATGAATGATATTTGGTGAGAAAATTGAACTAAAAGTTTATGTAAATCAGCAGAATTTTGTATCAGAAACCATAAGCCTAGTTTCCATATGATCGCTATATGCGATCGCTCAAAAAAACCTCAGCGATCGCAGCGATCATACGATCAATGCAATCAACATGCACGATCGCCGAAATATAGAACATTTTCTGCCTCGGCGATCGTAGCGATCACGACTATAGCGATTATAGCGATCGTGGTTTTCGTATGATCGCTGATCACAAAATTAATAATTATCACTGTAACGCTGCATGAAATAATTACTGAACTTAGTGTATTTTGTTCATTACGGGAATATTAGGACCTTGGATAATACAAATATCCTGTGAAGGACCAGTTGAGCCTGGCCTAGGCAGTAATGTACTAATGAGTTAACAACTAATATATTTTTAACCCATTCCTGCCTATATAAAGACAGTCTTTAATATTTTATTCTGGTTAACGCCAGACGATTTTATTCGGCAGAGGGAAAGAGCCATTTAAAGCCGGCCTAGGCTGGAATGGGTTAAATGGAGTTAATGCTGTGTGTTTTAGAAGTAATTAACAAATATTTGTGCCCCTTTTTGTGATGCATCAGCTTATTTGTACATGAATTAATTTCAGTGGCTTGGATATTAGTAAAGTGGGGACAGGGACGCTGGGAAAGGGAAGGGTAATCTCTTGAAAGTATACTTTAAAATAAGATGTCTGTGACTCCCGTCGGTGACAAGACTAAGAACGAGTTTGTTGTAAACCCAATTGCTGAGTAGGGACAGGGTTTTTGTTTGGTTAGGTGACCTAAAAACCCGCTAACTTACCATAATCAGTAATTGGGTTTACAACGAACTCGTTCTTAGTCTTAATACGGATATCCTTAGTAACTTTTTATCATATACCGTAACAATTGACTGTACCGAAAAAGATGGCTTCTTGTACATTTAACCAGAATCCTTTGCGCCATTAAATATTGTTTCTTGCAGAATAATTGGAAGATAGGGTTTTACAACGAACAACTTTGGTAGGAATGAAGTTCTTGGTTGTTTAATCCATTTTAGCATGATAAATAATGTTTTAGTTGTTATTTGAGCTGATTTGAGGTCGCAAAGTATTATGGTTAAATGTACCGCCGCCATCTTTTTCGGTACCGTCAATTAATGTAATTAACATCCAATTAATGTGCGTGTATGGCATTCTATACCTTTAAGCTAAACAGTTTGTTTATCTCCCTTGCATTTGACTGGCTATTTTTCGACTTACGTCACCCTTTTGGCTCATATAGCACTCACATTACACTCTGATGAAGGGCTCCGCTCGAAAACGTCAGTATTTCGTTCCTCAAAATTCTCGGCAGTTCACAACCTTTTCATTTTGCTATATTCTTAACACTGCCTACGCAACACACTACTTTTTTATTACTTTATACTAGTCAAACCGGATGTTCTCTTGCATACGACTTTGCAATGTTGTCACGCACAATTGGAATTGATTGAACAACGAATCCTTGATAGATTGCTTGAAATACCGGTTTTAAACATCGAACAACACATGAATGTGATATTGTACTTGAGGTTAATGGCTCTAACTTGATGTAGCATTTCGCATTATGCAAAGTTTGGCGTTTAAAACGATTTTTTAGAGCAACCCGTCGATCAATCGTGATAAAGTGTTCACAAGTTGCTAAGTGAATCCGTCAATCAAAACTGCATTAATGTTGCGAATCAATATTGCAAAGTCGCACGCAAGAGAACATCCGGTTTGATTATAAATAAAAAAATATATGGTAATTTTGTGAGAAAAGTATGATTGTGTGTAATTTTATTAATTTCAGAAACTGACAAAGCGAACTTTGGCACTGGAAAAAATTAACTGGACTGTTAAAAAGCGTGGTAGAGTGGCTGAGGGTTTGTTAGAAGAGGCCATGTCTAGCGAAGAAAGCTGCGTAGAAGAGGATGCGAATTGAAATTCCAAAGTTGTTGGATACAATATAAGGAAACTTCAGTGGGAGAGTAGCCGCTTCAAGAAATCCAAAGAAGATTTGGACAAGACAGACAACCAAAATCAAACCCAAAGGGCAAAGGACAGAGTCTTATCTAGACATGAAGACCCAAGTTTATCACCAAGAACAGCACCTGAAAATTTCCCTGATTGGGCATTACGTATACGTACATTATTATGTGTAGCTTTAAGTGAAAATAATGTATCTTTAAAATTGCTTTGAACATCAAAATGAGTTAAGAATTTAAGATTTTAAGGTGATTTAAGTAGACTTTAATATATATTTACCAGACATTTAAATAGCGACTTAAAGCTACATTAAATGTTACTTTGAAGCAAAATAATGAACATTTCAGGTTAGCCTGAAATGGTTCATAATTTGCTTTTAGGTGAGCAGTTAAATGTTAACTATAGGTTCATTTTGTAACTTTAAGTTGACCCCTAAATGCATACGAAGTGGTTCAATAATTAAACTTTAATGCCCATTTAAGGTAACTTAAATTTCGTCTTTCGTCCTGTGATTTAGGATACGAGTTCAAGAGAATGTGACATTATCGGGAGGTAATGGTTGTGCCCATTATCATACGAGCTTTGAAGACCATTAACAACCGGTTTGATCAGTGGATACGAAAACTGCCAATCTTGATAGAGTTCGGAATGCTTCAGAAAGCTTGTTTTAGATTAGTATGAGAAGATCAGACCCCGTTTCAGGCGCGGGCTCAAACCAGCTGTGAAATAAGTTATGAGATGCGAGCCGAGAAATTCTATACACGGCATCACTCATGAATACACACCGAAGCACACGCGTGGGTAGCCTGGGAAGATCAGACCCCGTTTCAGGCGCGGGCTCAAACCTGCCGGTTTGAGTCCGCGATTGAAACGGGGTCTGATCTTCTCAGGCTAGTTTTAGCTTGGAACAGCAAAGATATTACTACGGGTGCTGGATACCTAAGCTTACGGGATGTGACTTCGGTGGCGTAACTCCTATAGGCGCTGCCCGGCAAGAGCTGGACCCCCCAAGTCACAAGGGGCACCTGAGCCAGGATGTCGGATGTCCTTTATGGGGATTCCAACATTCCGTCACTTTCGCGTATTTATTGGGAAATCGTCAGTCGTCGCTGAACTGGACATAGCATTTAAATATTGGTACGAAGTTTCAAACAGTTTCAAATTAAAATACAGAACGTTGCAACATGTTAATAAAGATACGAAAATGGATTTCTATTCTGCTGCTTGTCCCAGGCCTTTTGCTCACGGTCAAATTGCCGTTTTTGCGCTTGCAGTTAGAAGTTAGACTAACCATTTTTGTGTTCACCCAAATCATAAAAACAAATTGTTTTATTTTTGCTGTTAATGCAGCAGTGTAAGAGTCAGGTTAGTTTGTTTTGTTTTGTATGTAGTTACGTGATTACGGTATTTTCGTCAGTGACTATATTCTTGATATAAGACGGCTTTACCTGCCGGTGTTAACGGGTTGATAAATATTCTTATAATCAAAAAAACGTTTGATATATATAATGATGAATTTTGTTATACCGATTAATGTTTTGGAAAATTCCTCGCAGAAATCGCCGAAAATGCACTTCTGGTGCATGTGAAATTCAATTCGGGGGGTTCGCGGTTTAGGTCCCCTGGGACAGGGGGCCTCTTTTCAGTTTGAGCCAGGGGCACCCTAGCCCAAAGTTACGCCAGCCCACTGTAGAAAACAGGTAAACAGACAGACAAACAGAGGTAAAAACATAACGTCCTGGCGGAAGTAATAAACGTGGTGTTACCACAAATTCTCGTTTCTGTTACCAATTTGTCAACATGCAAACATTCAAAGAATTAAACGAATTATGATTTTATTTCCCAAATCAAGCACCAAAGTATAATAAGAGTAGAAGCTAGTACAAACTACTTCCCGTTGGAATGAGATGAACTTAAAAATCAGCGCACCGAAGGAGATTGGAAACTACTTTCCGATCGGAATCGCCTGCTTAGAATTGCTGTTGCCGATGGAGGGCAGTTGGACCCTTTTGGCAGTGCCATCCGGGAATATGTCGCACGCATATTCGCACGGAATATGTGGACTTTATTTTCTGTGGACTTCATTGACATTTATTTATTTTATTTAGTGTAAATATGTAGAACTAATGTATGTGGATTTATTGACATCTATTTTTATTAATGCCTTATATTTAACTTGATCGATTTTACTTGTATAATATATTAACTACACGCCCCTTGTGGAAACCAACTTATGTTGATAAGGTATAGCGTGTTTAAATAAAGTTCTTCTATCTTCTATCTACGCATCTTGGAAGTACGATACACCTGGGAGGCTAAAAATTTGAAAATAGAAAATAGAAAATATTGAATTATTTTTCTGAAATTTTCTTGCTGCAAGCCACTGATCTCTAAAGCCTGGTTTCCATATGATCGCTACGATCGCCACGATCGCTCAAAAATTAACTCGGCAATCGCGACGATCAACAATCATGTCGCTGTTTCCATATGATCGCTAAGGCGGCCATGGTTGACCGCGGTCATTGTTTTAATGGTCCGCTGGGATGCATACTGATCGCCAAGATCGCTGAGATTGCAAAATCACTGTTTCCATATAAAGCGCAACGATCGCTGAGATAGAGCATTTAATTTTCTATCTCGGCGATCGCGATCGTAGCGATAGTTTGCTGCGATCGCCAAGTTCATTTTTGAGCGATCGTGGCGGCGATCGTAGCGATTATATGGAAACCAGGCTTATAAAAGGGGGATTTCCAGTCCTCGCACGAAGCAAATCGCAGGTCGCTGCGAGTACGAACTGCGAGTACTCGCACGGTTTCCACTGTATTTCCACCAAACGCAGCTCGTTGCGATAACTCGCAGCCGAGTTTTGTTTAACACACTTCAAGGTGTTTGGATCAGATATCCTGATGAAGCACTCTTCTGAGTGTTTGATATAGCATCTCAAACAAATCGGTATTTTGAGGGGGTGTTTACAAGTAGGAGGACTAACCCTCCTGGTAGAGCTATCCCTAGTAAGGGGGCTGGAATCCACCTCGTGCATACATGAGCTTTTTTCAGTTTTTTCGTAGGGCTAGCCCTAGTAAGAGGGCTGGATTTCACCTCGCTTTGGCTTGTTTACCGGCTTGTGCAGCTTCCCCACGAAGCTCGAAATCATGTTTTCGCAAACACTATTTGAATTTATGACAAACTCATGAACAAACGCAACTTGTAAAATAAAAAGTTGACCAATGTGCTCTGAGGGCCAGCCCTCTTGAGTGCGTTTACATGGAAAATTTCCAGCCCTCGTAGGCGAGATTACGGGTTGTCAATAGCGAGATATCGCCTAGGAGGGCTGTACCTCTTGTCATGTAAACGCAAACAAATTTTCACAAGGAATTACGCTGAGATGCGGTATCTCGGCAAAGAGGGCTAGCCCTACCAAGAGGGCTGGTCCTCTTGAAAATCGAGGTGAAATTAATTTATGTAATTTCTTCCTTCAATGTCCATTCAAATTAACCATCGACACGGTAATGATTTCCTTTGTGCAGTTTTCCTCATGAATTACTAATGATTTTGAAATGTTGACATACTTTGTTTTGATTGGTTTATTTACTGCGAGTACTTGCCGCGAGTAAAAAATAGTTCAGAATTTCCGCACTTGCGATGACTGGAAATCCGCCTTGAGGGCCTGTGCACATGAGACCGGGTTATCTCGGGGAGTAGGGATAACTCTGGGGCTATGGTCAAAGTTGACCCATTACTTGATGAAACGCAACTACCGTTACGCGTGCGTATTATACAAAATCTGACTTTACCTCCCGCGATAATTCGGGTGAAAGCGTTCACATGGAGGTAGGGCTAACCGTTCACCGGAGATGACAAATTTGGAGTACCAAGATGCCGGCCACGGCGAAACTTTCTATGTTTTCGTAGCACAAGAAGAACCGCATTAAGAAAATTTCTGCTATCGGTATCAAACAAAGAACGCTGTACAAGATTTACAAGCTTAGTTTTTGCATTTGTTTGGTATTATTAGGCAGAACAACGTGTTAAACGTGTAAAAAAAACATGAAACCAGTCAATAACTTCATTACGAAACTATTTATATACCTGGTACTTGGTAGTAAAATATATGTCTTTACAAAGCTTTGAAGTATGTAGTTGACAATTTCGGACTGTATTTGCTTGTATTTCCCTTCTGTTTTCCAGTGATAACGGTAAATTGTCATCTGACAACTTTTTTACGGTTTTTGCTACTCCCCCAGTAAACTCTTACTACTCTTAAAGGCACAGTGTCACCATGACGCAAACTTGAAAAACTTCGTGGACAAATTCAAGTTCACATGATTAAAATTATCGCGAATATAATTACACACGGCAAACCTTGGACTATATAGTCCGTAAGAAAATTCACTAATGACTTACTATTTTGTGACATTGTATGAATATTATTCCTTTTCTTTGCACACAATTATAATTTTTGTCTCGCACGAAACTATTAATTAAGCAGTAAATTAATACGTGACGCTGTGCTTTAAGCCCGAAAATAATTCGATATATATATATATATATAGCGCATAGCGCATTCCTCATGTCCAGCAGTCAAAATATAATTTTCAAGCCAGATCCGCTATACTCCCTGTCTAGTATTATTTTCGGGCTTTATATATATATATATATATATATATATATATAAAAGTGAGTTTTGGTTCACGAAATGTGAGAGAGTGCTCAATACCATATATATATATATATATATATATATATATATATATATATATATAAAGTATGAAGTATAGTTTTACCTTAAAGTCTTCGCTACCAGAGGTTTCACCCTAAACGGGATCATCAGGCGACTCTTATCCCGTTTAGGGTGAAACCTCTGGTAGCGAAGACTTTAAGGTAAAACTATACTTCATACTTTGTATTTTGCTCTATCTATATATGGTATTGAGCACTCTCTAACACTTCGTGAACCATAATTCACTTATATATATATATATATATATATATATATATATATATATATATATATATATATATGTTCGTTGTTAAAAGTTCTCCAGATTCAATTGGGCTTTCGACTCGGTGCTTCAAGTCTTCATCAGAAGTGAGAGAAAGATGAATGTGTCTTCGCGATTGTAATCGTTGTGAGTGTCTAATTGGTTGATTGTTTGTTGCCGTCGTGTGGAGATTGGTTGTTTTGTCCGTTGCTTGATTTTGAATCGTACTGTCCTCATGCAGGGGAAATTCCGGTGTTGGGTTTCTTCTTATCCTTATTTTGAGTGCTCGAGTTGTATGATCTGATTGTTTGAGTTGATGGAATGAAGTGTGTTTAAGTTGACGGTAGGCTGTGGGTATTTCTATGTGTCGATTGGATGTGGATCTGTCGATGCTGTGCCAGGCTTCTTTGAATTCGAGAAAAAATCTTGTAGTAGCTTGGCCTAGTATCTTTGTTTCTGACCAGTCAAAAGTGTGTCCAAGTCGTTTGCGTGGTTTGGCGGAAGAGATCTAGGGTCGTGTCGGCTAATAGCGTTTTTGTGTTCTGTCAGTCGTTTTTCTACTTTCTTTTATGTCTCTCCTATGTATTGTTGTGGACAGTCATGGCATGGAAACATGTAGATGGCGTTGCGTCGGTCTGTGTTGGTAATTCTATCTATGTGTTTAATGAAGTTGGTTGCAAGTTTGTGGATTGCTTTGTGGGCTTACCTCTATACTAGAAATACGTGAATGCAACAACCCCTCGCCCGCTTTTATTAAATGCTTTTTTGAAGCACCCCCCACCCACCCACCCACCCTGATTAAATTAAGCACTCCTGATATACAGCCAATAAAATACAAACAGATATAAAAATAAATGATAATCCTCAAGATAATTATATAATTTATGGATAAGATGACTAAACCGATTTAACATATCCAATCAAAACTTAGATTTCGTTATTAAATTCTGGTTGTGCAAAATATTTTTTTAGGAGATTTCAAAAGGAATTATTTTTACCAAGCCTAAATGGCTTCCCTATGCATACATGTTTTGCAAAGGCAGAATTAAAAGTCAACAGCTCAAAATTACATTTATAATTGAGTCCGAGATAAAAACAATTCTGTAGAATCGGATTCTAGAAAGAAGTATTAAACAGACAACGTTTCAGTCGAAAATTTGGAAATACAGCTAAACAATTCGCCAAAGCCCATGAGTAATTAATAATATAAAGTGCATGCAATGCCAATGAAAAACATCACGTCTACATAAGCAGCTGATTTATGGTTTGGACGAGCAAAATGAAAACACGAAAACGTGAAGCTGTATATTGTTTATGAAAACTTGAAAACAACAAGAATCCTACCGTTGATCTTCAAACACTGCAATTCAGATCGAGTTTTTGTTTACCATACGGCGTTTGGTGTCTTCAGGTTCTCTTCAAGATATATTAAACGGGTTGTTTGTATCCTTTTCTTCGTGCTCCATTTCGTTTCGTTTAGATATAAAACGAAAGCAAAATACTATTAGTTTGAGAGTTTATACTTTATAGTTTCCTTCGTCGCTAGTCTCCAGTCCCAACAATTCTTACCGTGTGACGTCGTTCCAAACGTATATATATATATATATATATATATATATATACAGTGGTGGATCAAGGGGAGGACACTTTGGGCAAGTGCCGGGGGCCCCGCGCTTTCCGGCGCCCCACCGATTTTTGGTGCCCAAAAATCATTCCAAAAATCATCAAAACCTATGACTATAAGAAACTTGTAAATTAATCTAAACTTCTAATCTTCAATCTAAACTTTGAAATCATTGTTCGTGAATACCTTAGAAATAGAACCAGAGTTCCAGAAAAGTAGGTTGAGTATCATAGATAAACACAAACAATTTTGGCAACTGATAGTAGCCAGCTGTTTGCTATTCACATTCCAGTTGCTATTCTGATTTTTGCTGGTCTCTTTCTGACCTTGGTGGGTATCTGTAGATTGAACTATGTACGCTCCTTCACTTCGGTGTTGTTGAGCATTCTGCGAAGTTGCCGTGGGTACCTATTAGCGATAATGCAACGCTCACTACCCTTGTGGAAGTTTGAGCACTCTGGGCCAATGCGCACTTCATGCTATCTGAATGAATTTCACCGATGCTGTCCCACATGCGGTTGTCACCGACGATCGCATGTGTATAAGTAATTGATGAAATTCATTCAGATTGTTCCAAGCTACACTGATGAGCTGTTGTACAGCGAAACACCGTATCTGTAGATTGAACTATGTACGCCCCTTCACTTCGGTGTTGTTGAGCACTCTGCGAAGTTGCCGTGGGTACCTATTAGCGATAATGCAACGCTCACTACCCTTGTGGAAGTTTGAGCACTCTGGGCCAATGCGCACTTCATGCTATCTGAATGAATTTCACGGATGCTGTCCCACATGCGGTTGTCACCGACGATCGCATGTGTATAAGTAATTGATGAAATTCATTGAGATTGTTCCAAGCTACACTGATGAGCTGTTGTACAGCGAAACACCGTGTCTGTAGATTGAACTATGTACGCTCCTTCACTTCGGTGTTGTTGAGCACTCTGCGAAGTTGCCGTGGGTACCTAATAGCGATAATGCGACGCTCACTACCCTTGTGGAAGTTTGAGCACTCTGGGCCCATGCGCACTTCACGCTATCTGAATGAATTTCACCGATGCTGTCCCACATGCGGTTGTCACCGACGATCGCATGTGTATAAGTAATTGATGAAATTCATTCAGATTGTTCCAAGCTACACTGATGAGCTGTTTTACAGCGAAACACCGTGTCTGTAGATTGGAACTATATATATATATATATATATATATAAGTGAGTTATGGTTCACGAAATGTTAGAGAGTGCTCAATACCATATATATATATATATATATATATATATATATATATATATATATATATATATATATATATATCACTCCACGCATGTCGAGATTAGCACCCTCACCAGGCACCGGGCCTTCGGCCCTACGCCCGGGCTCGGGGATTATGTTGTCGTAGTAATCTGGCTGCTAACCTGAATGTCAGGCCTTTATTTGTTCCCGCCTTCCGCTAAACCCGTCAGCGCGGGCAGATGTGCGGGCGAGCGAGAAGGCGAGAAAAATAAAGGCCTGAGGAAACTCTTAACAAACCGTCTTCCGCACACTTTGCTATTTTTAAACATGAACGAGTATGATTGATATGAGTTGTCAAAAGAACAAAGCGTATGTTTTGATTTCATCCCACAGAAATATATAGTCTTTCTCCGCGTCTGGTTTTAGTCCACACTAGTCTAGGTAGACTTGCAATAAATACACGAGCTCGAATTGAAGGCGTTTGTCCATGGTATCTAAACCCGATCTAGAGAAGAAGTCGAAGAATTGAACCGAGAAATAAGAAACCAAGAAATTTGACAATTTTGAGAGTATACGTATATATTGATTCAAAATTCCACCGCCTTGATATAGTTTCGACAAAATTAATAAAATATATAATTTTGTAGCACAGGCTAGAACGTTGGAGAAAAGGATCGACTGGATATTGATGTTTTATATTAAAAACAAACGCAATAGTTTGGGAATTATTTTATACAGTTTTAGAATTTAAATTTTAGAATGCAGGTAGGCCATTTAATATATTGATACATAATTATAAATACGTCTCAACCGTATAAACTCAGTCATCCACAACTAAGACTAATAGCTCCGAGATTCCCGTTTTGTAACTTACGGGTCCACTTTTCTGACAACCATTGTTCAGCACTGCCATAAACAACTTGGACTTTCGCATCGGCTTTGGCTTCAGTATAGCCATCGTCCCTGATCATCCAACGAAGGACCCAAGTAGACTGCTTTTCGCAAGGTCTCCACCTGCTACAACGAAATTCCTCACCGTGCCATGTTGAAGTCGATGAAGTTCTGAGAACACAAATGGCAATATCTGATATATCAGACTAATTTACCAAAACCAGTGGGCAAAACAGCAAAGACATCTTGGCTGTCAACAGCGAGCTTTCGAAATTATGGACGTCGTTTGTTCTGGTTTCAAAGACTCATAGCCGAAATGTGTCAATGAATTTAACAAAGCGGGTTCGAAAAATCCTTCTATGGTTTGATTTTCCGACATAATAAATGATTAAATGAATGAATTGGTCACAGAAACGTACACGATAAACACATTCGAGAAATTGCGATGACCTTGTCACGGTGTGCACCTTGACGGTGCACCTTTGGGCAAGTTGTTAATCTGAATGAACCAATCAAAATCCTTACTTAAATTAGTCAGCCAATCAGAGCTCCCGTCCATGAGATGGACGGAGTCCCCACAGTTTTGTTAAGAGTTTCCTCAGGCCTTTATTTTTCTCGCCTTCTCGCTCGCCCGCACAGCTGCCCGCGCTGACGGGTTTAGCGGGAGGCGGGAACAAATAAAGGCCTGACATTGAGGTTATCTGGCTGCCATCTCAGATATCGTGTGAATATACGGTAACGTTGTCCATATTTTTTCTTGTTTAGTCTGGTTCGGTTGTGTTGTAGTGTTCATTTTCTCTAGAGTTGTGACTTTGTTGATAAAGTTTTTGGTTAAGAAAGGTGTTGTCGAGGTAGTTGAAAGGTTGTTGTTCGTCTCGTTGAGATTGTTGCGTGTTGCAGTGTGTTTCAATTCGGTTGAAGAGTGTTTGGATGCAGCTGATCTTGTGTTGGATTGGGTGGTTGCTGTTGTAGTTTAGTATTTGCCAATAATATTTTCATCAGAGAACCACTTTAAAGAAAAGTTGTTTATGGTTCATACTAAAAAACAATTGGACCACTCGCCCTCGTTTTCTACGAGCAGATATTAGTTAAGATAAGACTATCAGCTCATAGAAAACTTGGGCTTGTATATATATATATATATATATTTAACAATTAGTCACCGAAGTCGAGGTGACTATCGGTGAATATTTTTTTTTTGTGTCGACAAATTGCAATTATTGCATCATCCCGAAACCACGTGTTGTGGCTCATATTTCGTGCGCCATCTTCTCTGGTCGCTTATTGCTCGATCGAGTGAGTTGTTGACCTGGATTGAAACTTGTAGAAGATCACAAGTGAATTACTGAACACTGTTATTGATCACCCATGTGGCTGACAACTGTGTTAATTAATGTTAAATATGCTCACTACGCTTACAACTGCAGATCTTGGTGGCGGTATTCCACACTAGGTTAATATATTCCGTCGTCTCGATCAAGACAAACTGATTATAAACGATTTATATGATTTATTGAATTTTAATACCGAAAAGTATTTCTCTGCATGCTCACAATCTGATAATCTGTTGACTAATGGAAACTATCTGCAAGATGAGCGAGACATAAACAACGTTGAAAATTATATTATATGCTGTGTTGACATTTGCGTAGCACGGGTGGCGTGTGCTGTTAGGGCGCTGCCTCTCACCGCTGTAGTTAAGCCCGGTTGAACGGGGTTAGTACTTGGATGGGTGACCGTCTGGGAATACCCCAGTGCTCGAACTTGAATTTCATGTGAGTAGAGTTTAGTTGTGCGTGTCCAGTGCTTCGAAGTTTTTTCGCAGGTTCTGCGGTTTTCTTCCCTCCGTAAAATCAACACTTAGGTCTTAGCTTATGTCGTGCACTTTTAACATGAGCCTCTGGCTCGGATGATTGGGCGACCACATCCTGTGCTTACGACGTTAAATAAATCATTACTCTTTACTCGTGCTGAAGAGACTCAAGTTTACGCTAAATGGGAAACTTGAAATTATGGATCGTTTTCACTCACGTGATCGGTTGCCCCATTGGGGTGGTGAAACAATACGAAATTTTAAAATAAGAATACACCAATATGGCCGCCATTTCATTGTTTCGGCACACCAATATGGCCGCCGTGACATCAGATGAAAACGATCTATTATCTATTGAGGTAATTTTAATATTTGTAATTTGCTTTGTTATTGCCTGGATTATGTATTGTTGTGTTAATAAAGTTACGTCAAATTCCTTGGTACATGTATACGTTCGCTTGTTGTCGATCGTCTAGGCAATATAGTAAATATACGGCTTACTGGATAACACCAAATAATGCAAAAAATACTGATAAACATGTACTATGTCGAACTGTTTGCACGTCTAGATTACCGCCGTGAAGTTGCTAGTTCGCCGCTGCAGCTGTAGCTCGTTCAATCCAGCTTTTTCACTAACGGCAGCCGAACTTGGCAGCTAACTTAACGGGGTTGTCTAATGATCGCTTGAATCTACCGAATCTAGCACTGTAGATTGCACTGTAGGTTATTTTGTACTTTTTAACAAACGCTTAATATGTGCACGCTGTTTCGTGCATCGGTTATGCCAAGCTGCATTGCTATGAGTAGCCCGAGTGAACGCCTAAGCAGGCGTGTTGTTTTATTTTAATTTGTTTTTTAGTGATCGTCTTATTCGTGTGTGGAAAGCAACTTGTTTGCTTTGGATAAACAACTCAGTGAAATACCACATCGCAAAAGTTAACATTAAGGGGGTCTTGGACAAAAAAAATTCGAAATTTGGAATTTTTTGTTTTTGTGAAATAGACACCCTCAACTATCTAACTTTCCACGGGCAAGTGTATTTCCTGAGTATTTTCACTAATTTAACGCCAACGATACGTTCTTTATAGCGAGGTAATGAAAATGGTGTCCGTTTTCATCGCAACGCAGAGCAGATTTTTTCCCCGTTTTACGCTAATTGCCCTGCCTCTATTTACCCCCTTCTATCTAACTTTAAAAAAAGAAGCTATACAATTCCTTTCATGACGTATATCCTTTTCTAAACATGTTTTTTTGCATCGCGGGCGGGTCTATTTGAATATTTTCGTTAACGGTTGATTAGCGAGAGAGTTTTGCAACGAGTGGATGTGTTTCATGGCTCTCATGGAACTGCTTCCGAGTACTTCTCAGTTTCCACATTGTCGTGTTCTAGCTGGTGAGGACATTATAAAGACCAATGATACCGATCTCCTGATCTTGTAGAAGAACTTACAGATCCTCTGGCTTCAAGCTAATGGGGGAGGCTGTCACGACAGGAAACTAGGAGCGTCCGCCATGTTGCAAAACACAAATTTGTCCCTAGCTTGATAAGTGTCGAAGACAAGCAATTTTTAAAACTTAGAAACATAAGTGTGACTATATAATCTCTCGCTTAGGTTATATTTCGGTTTCCCTTTTGTACTTGCTGTTTGAGTTAGGTATAATTCCCCTTGTTATTGAAATTGGGCTACGGCTCATGCCATATTTATTGTAGAGTACTTATACTGGCATATATTAAAGTGTTTCTTGAGCAAAGTTACTGTCAAAATGATCAGCAGACTGTCAGTAACATTCTTAGATAAAAATAATCTTCACTAATGTCACAGAAACGGTTTGAAAAGACGCTTTCCAAACCGGCCAGAAGCCGTATAAATTAAGACGAGTCAGTTTCAGACGGCACCAGAATTTTCACACGGCACCAGAATTTTCACAACAACTGATAAATATCTAAAGCTGGTTTCCCTTTTCTGTACACTTTCTGACACACATATTAAACTATATATCTAGTCCTCTAAACATTTGCAACATCCCCAAACAAAAACTATCCACTGAAAGTAAACAATAAGCAGTACTTGAAGCCGAGGAAGAAACGTTCCACATTCCTTTTCGTCTCGCCGACAAATAATATTATTCAGACCAAACTGTAAACAACAAACCCAATAGGTTACCGGATCATACTTTTCGCGTAAAAAATATGCATCTAAAGTATAGATATAGGAATCTAAAATAGTCACGAACAATTGACACAGATCAGTGCAATAACCCAACGTCGAAACAAAATGGTTTATTTATACACGTTTAACTATCCTCTCAGAGAAGAAACCAGACAGTGGGCAGACAACTTTAAATATGAACCGAGTCCCATGTAAAGCTGGCGCTTTTTAATGGAAAACAATTAGATTATGTTGACATAGGACAAATTTGGGTAATAATTTGAACATTGTTTTTAACTGTAAACTTTAAATGCATTTTGCCGGAATTGTGATTTCAGCCAGCATGGTGGTTTCAAATTTCTAAACACGATTTTCTCAGTTGCCTAATTTGGTAATAGTACCTGAACGCCAAACACGCTAGCGCATTCAATATTTGATGTAATGCTTTAAACTTTTTTAGAGGCTGTGTAATATGAACGGATCTGTGTTGTAAACCTCAAATATATTGCATAATGAGTGTTATTCTTTTTAAAAAGGTCTTGTTTTGTAGCCTTATGAATAAAAATCAGCCATCTTTTCAAAAAAATAACATTTTTATCGAAAATATTTATAATTTTGTACCTTTTTTGAGGTTTACAGCATAGATCTGTGTGTGTGCTTTACATTAACATTTGTTTGGTGTTTGTCAGACCGTTAGTTCTCATAGAATCTTGTTCACCGCAAGTGCTATATTTTGCTCACCAGGGGGTTGTTGCTTGGATACCATTGTAACAACGCATGTCTTACTTAGCTTTTTAACATCAGGGAAACATATCCTATATATTTCTGCCAAGGTATCTTTAGATAAACCAATATTAAAGAAAAAAACTTTTTTTGTCCAATACCACCTTAATTCAATCATTCAACAAATGCCCAAATCCGTGTAAAATTTATATCATACGTCTATGCTCTTAAAGTGGCACTACGACGAAAAAATCGTGAATCTAGTACTGATACCAGTAAACTATAATTTCCAAATGAGGAATACCGGCGTTTTCAGTTTCTCAAAATATTGTGTCGTTCTCGAGATATTTAATTGTCTGAAACATGTAAATTAGGTGCCTCGTGCCGTCATTTACTCACACAGGCAAAAATAAGATTTACAAAATAAGTAATATATCTGAAACTGTGACGTATATATAATTCAAACTTTGCACAAGTATAGTTATCATAAAAGTACACTCCACTGTGCACATCATTTAGAATCACAAGCATTTTTACTAATAGAATATGATAATTGAAACGTTCGAAATACGATATCTGTGTGTCTACAAATATTCATGTCAATGTATTGCAGTAAAAGTTGTTTTATGGGGAAAAAATAAACATTTTTGTTTTGCAAATGGAAGGCGCCTGTTTGCAAACCATGTTTTTGTTTGTATCCATGGAAACAACATAATGTGAACGTTGGAGTGTATATTCCCCATAACTATTCTTGTGCAAAGTTTAAATTATTTTTACCTTTTAGTTTCAGATATATTACTCATTTTGTAAATCTTATATTTGCCTGTGTGAGTAAACGACGTCACTAGGCACCTAATTTACATGTTTCAGAAACTTAAATATCTCTAGAACGAGACAATATTTTGAGAAACTGAAAACGCCGGTATTCCTCATTTGGAAATTATAGTTTACTGGTATCAATACTAGATTCACGATTTTTTCGTTGTAGTGCCACTTTAACAACAAAATGACTGGACATAAAGAAGATCATAATTGTCTTTATAGATAAGTTTTGTGGAAACACCACGTATATACTATTCATTTGCTAAGCTTTCGGCCTGTTGACTCAGGCCTTATGCAACAGGCCGAAAGCTTAGCAAATAAGTATACGTGGTGTTTCTACATCTATATTACATTATCGCCACGACAACTTTCAAATAATTAATCGTTGTTTTTGTTAAGAACCACCTGCGGCCCCTCGGGGTCCCCAACTGTCGGCGCACTTAGTTCTCGCCCTAACCCTACCTAATGAGCGTTACGCCACTGCTTTCAAGGAGAGAGAATCTTTACTTATTTCGCGAACGCGATGATTTGTACACACAATCTCTATGTCTATACGGCAGTTGTTTTGGCGCCAAACAATTGTCTTGTTTTTAACTTCTAAGCGTTCTAGGTAATTCGCGAGAACTTCCAACGTCAACTATCAGGTACTCGACCATCTAATATTCTATTTTTCGAAGAAAACAACGTTAATCGCGGAATAGATCATTAATGAGCTTCAATTTATTGATATGAACTAACAAATCCAAGTTCATTTTAAGTGCAGCTTTGGCCAAGCTAAGAGTTGCGTTTTCCATCAAGGGATATTTTTTTGTGGATTATAATTGTTGTACTTCAAAGGGCGATAACATTGTCAGTCAAACTTTTTCTTTTAAGAGTTGAGTACAATTTGAGGATGTACGAAGACAGGAACTTTTTTATCAAGTCATCGGGTGCACGGCTGGTCATTCGTCTAACTTTTCTCTTTGTGCTATATTGGACATTGAATTTCCACCTTGTTCAATGCCACAATAATTTCTCTCCAGGACAAGCACGTATACGTTACTGCTCTGATGCAAGCACAAAAGGTACGTTAAACTTAAAATACCATTTATTTGGTTACCAGTATAACACCATTAGGGCCGTTTATACGAGAGTCGATAAGACGCGGCTTATACAAGACGTGCCTTTTAGAAGACGCGATCTGAACCATGTATACGGTGTTTTTAACAAGCCGGGACTTGTGAAAGACGCGAACTTAAATCTGTGTACCTTTTATACGAGTGTTTCGCGTCTTATGTGAGGCGTGTCTTGTGTAAGCCGCGCATGGGCTCCCGTATAAACGGCCCTAATAATTTATGTGCTATGGTGTATCGCTTAATAAGTAGTTAACACAGCGATAAACTTTAGTCGGACAAAAACCTTTATCTTTCGCTAATTCTGACAATTTAAATACCTCTGAAGGTTCTGACGAATATAAAATTGACCGGTTTGAAGAACCTCCGGTTTCTTTTGGAACGATGTAGCTTTTAGTATTTTACTCTGGCTAACGCCAGACGATTTTATTCCGTCAAGGAGAAAGCTCTCGGGCGCTCTGAAGGGGTTAATGACGCTTCAAAACCTATCTGATTAACTCTTTCTCGACTGTATACCGTTTATTTTGGAACGATGCGGCCTTTAGTATTTTACTCAGGGTATTTTACTTCGGGTATTTTACTCTGGCCAACGTTGGTCGATTTTATTCCTCGAGGGAGCGTTCTCGGACGCCAAGCGGTTGAAAAACACTTACAGTCGGGTAACGCTTATCACATTACCAGAAATTTGGGACAAGATGGCGTCGCGCGGGCGCATATAGGCCATTAAACATGACGGCCAAATCGTATAAGGAATAATACAGTAAAATCGTAAATTTTAAAATTTATCCTACTAGGGACATAGACTTCTCGGTTGCGGAGCTCGATTCCTGTTAAGAGTTAAGTAAGGAAACGTTATAACAAAAAATGTTCGCTTACCGAAATACACAGCCGGTTCCCAACATCGATTTATTTACGCTGCTTATTTGACTCATTCTGTTATGTAAGCCATAGTAATCCTGCTAAACATGCGATACAAATCTGCCAAACACACCACTTTCCTTGCGAACGATGCAAAGTGCGGAGCTTGCTATGTATTTAGCAATGTTCGAACTGCTAATATAACTCGTAAATATCTCCGTATCTAACAACATTGCGGTTCCCAAAGCCTTTAAACTTTCTTGGTTTTACAGTGTGTTTGAGCAATACACCAAATCGTAGTTTTATTTAGGCCCACATGCAAATTAGTTTCCTTTTCAATTTGGGCCCCTATGCAAATTACATCGTGTCTATTAAAGCATAACGGGAAGATAACATAGGCGGGACTATTTTTTCATGTTTTGAGTTCATTATTTTTTACGTTTAATTATTTTATTTATTATATAGAATACCTAAGCATTAAAAGGTTTCTGAAATCAGAAATGTTATGTTTACTGCTGCTGCTTCAGCCTCATGTTATAAACGAACTACGTTTTATCCCGACTCAGATTGTATGCACAGTCGAAACTCCGATTTCGTCCATCAGCAGGAGGCCGTTATGTCTAAATGTGGAGTTAAGCTGCGAGAAGGACAAACGACGAAGCCACGGAGGTCTCTTCTCTTTCGAGCAGCCTGCAGCCATGTTTGTTTACTTTGAAAGCAGAGGCGATCTTTGTTCTTAGCAGCCGTTTGCATTTTCGCAAAATATTTACTGTATATTATTATCATGGGAGTAACCACTGGCTACGAACGTGGCCGCAAAATGTCCCAAATTTCTGGTAATGACGTAGGGTTAGGTCGAGAAGTAAGAGCCTTCAACAGACGTGGAAGTATCGCCAAAAAATGAGGTACAAGATTATGATAAAAATAATCCAATTTCTTACAGCGAAATTGCTCGGTGAAATATATATTTCGTTGGCTGTATTTTAGTTGGAGTTTATTATCGAGGCATCTGAGCTGAATGGCTCCAGTCAAGTTTTGATGTTTTAGGCTCCAACTTCAGCTTTCATGTCTACATACTTGCTTAAACTGCATGGGGTTGTTAATGTGGACCCCAAAACGTAAATCGACTAAAGACCTCTTTTGCAACTCTGTTACGCCACATGGGCACTTAATACATTTCTGTCTAAAGCGTTTTTCAAATTTTGTTGTTTCCATTAGAAAACATTAACGGCTTACCGGGAAGTTTAACGGATGAGGATGAGCATGCAAACTGTATATAAGTGTTGATGCAGACAGAGTATTAAAGAGATTACACATTTCCGTGCTGTAGTGAGAACACAATTGGACTGGATCTATATTGCGAGTTAACGGTTTTCTTTTTATTTATTCAGAACGAAAACTAGTCATCCACGCCAACTGTTCTTGATCCAGTTAGGATCATTCCACATTTGTGCACGGTGCCACTAACACGCTCTTTGCTTTTAAAATAAAAATTGATTTTACGGCAAAAGTATACTTAAACATTGAAATATAGTAAGGTTAGATATACTGCCGAAACAGAGAACGTAGAAGTCGAACGTTTCGAGCGAAGGCCCTTCGTCAGAGAGAAACAGTATATCTAACCTTACTATATTTTGATTGTTGTTTCAACACTGCCTACGCAGCACGCTACTTTAATTTCACTACTTAAATATTGGTCTTGTTTCCTTTTATAATTTTGATATAGGTCAACGTTTAAACGCTACGGTGTATGACGATCGTCATTCCCTCTCACATATTGATTGCGTGGTTCAATGTGTTTACGAGCCATGCTGCAGATCAATAAACTACAGAAAACGCGACCTTTCTAACGGGAAAGAAAATTGCGAGTTGCTTCACGCCGTGGCATTCGAACAACCAGCTGAAGATTTAAAGGAAGACAAAGATTACAATTATGACGTATTGCTTCAACCAAATAGAGTAAGTACGAAGTGAAAGCGGAGAACTTGTTTTGTCATGCAGTGGAACTAAAGAATTTTGTACGTATGGAATTAGACTGAACTAATAGAACGAGAACTATAGAACGAGAACTATATAATATACAACAAGAACGAGAACTACAGAACGAGAACTTATATACAACAAGAACTAGAACTATAGAACGAGAACTGTATAGAACGAGAACTATAGAACGAGAACTATATAATATACAACAAGAACGAGAACTACAGAACGAGAACTATATACAACAAGAACTAGAAATATAGAACGAGAACTGTATAGAACGAGAACTATAGAACGACAAATTCAATTTCGCTATAGAATTACGAACTGTAGAACGACTGTAGAACGCGAGAACTATAAAACGACCACTATATAGGACATATAGAATGAGAACTATAGAACGAGAACTATAGAATTAACGAGAACTATATAATACAACAAGAACTAGAACTATAGAACGAGAACTATAGAATGAGAACTATAGAACGAGAACTATATACAACAAGAACTAGAACTATAGAACGAGAACTGTATAGAATTATAAAACGACAAATTCAATTTCACTACTAGAATTACGAACTGTAGAACGACTGTAGAACGCGAGAACTATAAAACGACCACTATATAGGACATATATAGAATGAGAACTATATAGAACGAGAACAATACAATGAAAATTATAGAACGAGAACTATACAATGAAAATTATAGAACGAGAACTATACAATGAAAATTATAGAACGAGAACTATTCAATGAAAATTATAGAACGAGAACTATATGGAACGAGAACTATACAACGAAAATTATAGAACGAGAGCTATCTATGCAACAAAAATTATAGAACGAGAACTGTAGAACAAGTCCTGTAGAACGAGAAACCATACATCTATTACGTAATATATCCAACACGAGTCAGTGTTCTTCCTCCGATTTCTAAATACAGCAAAGCGGGTTGAAAATACGAGGCGAAGCCGAGATTTTTTAACCCGCTTGGCTGTATTTAGACATCGGAGGATGAACACTGACGAGTGTTGGATATAGCATCTCAAACGGATCAATATTTTAAGAGAAAATCGACCTCAAAAGTTTGCTAAATTTGACCGTAATCTTCCTCCGATTTCTAAATACTGATTAAATATTGATTTCTTTTGAATTTTCCTCATGAATTACTAATGAGTTTGAGAAAACTATACCATGCACTAGAACTACAGTTTTTATTTTTCCTTCAAAGTCTACAGTTCTTATTTTTTGCAGCTTTGCTGGTTTAAAATGCTTCGCTCTTTTCACCAAAATATGTTAAAAGTTTTTACTCATATCATTTTAATTATACTAGTATTATTAAATTATAATTTGTTTTTTATTCCATTGAAATATCTTTTGACAACTTCGAGATTTACCCGCGGTCATATTTAGCCATCTGTCAGAAAGCATTCTATACTTTTACTTAGAAAAAAGTGAAAAGGTGGTAAACTGCATGCCGAGAATAGTTTCATGACGTTTTGAGCGGAGCCCTTAAGTTCAACTGCCCACATTTCAAAAGTGAATAGTGTTCAAATTACACGGGTGAAAATTGTTCATATTACAAAGGCTCCGCTCGAAATGTCAGTATTTCATTATAAAAGCTATATTCTCGGCAGTTTACTACCTACGCAGGACTCTACTTTTTTACACTCTATTTTACTTAGCTCTTCTTCTCAATTTTTTCTAACCAGAACTTTAAAACACAGTGGCTTAATCCCTCATTAAAAACATTTTACTTTATTTTTAGTCATTTGACTGTCACTGTTCTTCGTGTAAAAATAATGGAACTTGTGAAACATCCAAGAAGTTATGTTCATGTGATTCTGGTTTTAATGGAACGCAGTGTGAGAAAGGTAATAATGAACTGAAATGTTAAACTCAAACAGCTTCTATATTTAGGCAACATTAACGTTCCTCTACTATTTCTAGACGTTGACGAATGCAGTTTGAGCTCCAATCACTGCCACCAAAATTCCACTTGCAATAACACTGTTGGTTCTTTTACTTGCACATGTAATCAAGGATTTACTGGAAATGGAACCAACTGCACAGGTAATTAGTTATTCTACACACGTAAAAATCTCACAGGCTATAACAGGGTTCTTGGCTCAACAACCAATTAACAGCGCTGTTAACAGGCTAGAACATGATTGCTGAAATAACAGCATTGTTCATGCATGCATGTTTCAACATGTTGTTACAGCTTGGAGAAACGACAAGGCTTGTTCATGCATGTCACAACAAGCAAAACCTAGCTTGATAAAACAACCAAGTTCATGGTTGTTGTATCATGACTGTTCAATCTTGTTGATTCATCATGCCCGAACAACATGTTGTATCATGCATGAACAACACTGTTGATTCATCATGATAGTTTTATGTTGTTCAAACAGGCATGAACAACGTTGTTCGTTCGACAACATTGTTCATGCCTGTTACGAGTGTTCGTGTTTTTAGCGAGGAACACGCGAGGGTTCTCGACACTTTCACGCAACGAACCGGCGTGGGAAAACAAACAACATTTATTGCTGAATTATCGAAAAACCCATGTCTTCTTTATACTGTAATATAAAAAAGTTGGATGTTTATTTCAAACTTTGACAGTTTTCTGCGAATGTTTTTGTGGCGGAAATTACGTGCAACAAGTGTGTGAGTTTTGTACAGCATGCATGCCCAGAGACTGCAGAGTGTCTTGGTGAATATGAAAACGAAAAAATCATCACTCACTATATATCCTCGTTGGGCCAGGACTTTGGAGATATAACAGAAAGTTTGTTCCAGCAGTATGTACGGTATTGTTTGAAAGCTTGTGAAGCTCGTTTCTTTTCCAAAATGCGACAAAACACCGGTGTTGAAACAAGGCAAAATTGGACAATTGCACAAAAGCTATGGTGTCAGCAGCAACAAAGTATTTTCCCTTTCCTTTTTTATAACCGGCATAATTACGTCACTTTTCTAGCTCTACAAAGCTAAGGTAAGTTTTAAAATCTAGTAAACCAGTCAAATGAATGATAGCACAATAAGATTAAGTTAGAAATGAAATTTCTGGACGTTTAAAATAATTCTGTTGTTTTCTAATATTGTCGGATTTGTCGGACATATAGTGATAGTATTTATTGCACAAAACTATTTATAATCGAGACAAAGATTCGAGGCCCAGACTATTACTTTGAAAAAGCCCATATTAAACATTGAAGAAAACCTTATGTATATAAAGTCTTTGTAATTGTAATAATTTAATCACTGTGAAGATGTTGCATGTAGCGTCAATAAATATTTTCATTTTTACCATTTCTTCAATGTTGTGGGCTTTTTCAAAGTAATTGTCTGGGCTTTGATATTTGTAACTAAAACTATTTATAATTATATAACCACAAAATCTATACATACACTTGAGGGGTGCATGAGATGGGGGGGGGGGGTAGTAGTATTAAATGTCAAAGAAACATTTGCCGATATTTTATTATACATGTATTTTCTTATTTTTAAATGCATATTAAGCCCCAATCCAGAAAATGTAATACACCTAACAATGTTAGTCCAAGGGAGGGGGGTGGAATATGACAATTTTTAATGATAAATTGTCAAATCCCCTTTGCCCAACCCCCATCCCTCGGGGCTAACATTGATAGGTGCATAATAACACTATAAAATATTTATTCAGGTATCAAGACTAACATTTTATTATATTTTTACAATTATGGTAGTAAACAATATTCTTAAAACTCTAATATTTATATAATTTATTTTAAGTTGTTTTTATTTTCATTCGACGAGTCTGAGGAAAATATCATGATTTGAGAGAAAGAATGGGGATTGAATTGGTGACTGATGTTGTAAGGCAGAACAAGTTGAGATGGCTGGGGCATGTATTACGGAAAGATGATGGTGACTGGGTGAAAAAAAGCATGTCATATGAGGTGGAAGGTGTGAGAGGAAGAGGAAGGCCAAGGACGACATGGAGTCAGGTTGTGGAGAGGGACATGATAGAGTGTGGTCTAGAAAGGGAGGATGCGCAAGAGAGAGAGAGAGAAGCTAGTGGAGGAAACTGCTGTGGGGCGCCGCCGGCAAACCCCTGCGTAAGCGGGGAAAATGACCATAAAACGAGTGTTCTTGTTTGAATATATAGGATATTGAACTCGAGTTCATACCATAGAGATCAGACCCGCGTTTCAGGCTCGGGCTCAAACCCGCTGTGACATAGGTTCTGAGATTTGAGCAGAGAAATTCTATACATTTCATGTCATCACTCATGAATACACATCGAAATACACGCGTGGGTGGCCTGGGAAGATCAGACCCCGTTTCAGGCGCGGGCCAAAACAAGCGGGTTTGAGTCCGCGCCTGAATCGGGGTCTGATCTTATCAGGCTAGTTTTAGCTTGGAACAGAGAAGATATTAATACGGGTGCTGGATACCTAAGGTTACGGGATGTGACTTGATATCCAGATGAATACTTTACAAGAAATGATGCTGTGTAAAAGGATTAATACTACTACTACTACTACTACTACTACTACTACTACTACTACTACTACTACTACTGCTACTACTACTACTAATACTACTACTACTACTACTACTACTACTACTACTACTACTACTACTACTACTACTAATAATAATAATAATAATAATAATAATAATAATAATAGTAATAATACATATAATCTTTGAAATAGTCACGCAATGAGAACATTGATTCAACTATTAGGGATTTGATACTTAATTAATAGGGATTTAAAACTATTATTTATTAAATAAGTAAATGGAAGACGTATATTATTATTTTCTTAGCAGCTCATTCGAAAACGGTCCTATTTTTATACCGTCTATAAGCTGTCCCCAGATATAAACCCAAAACCTCTATCGAAATTGAATATATAAGCCCAGAGCTTATTATAATCGGCAATTTACGGTAGTTGTTTTAACGTAACTTAAAAAGTTGCTGTTTATGACCGAACGTTCCGACTCTCTGATCTGTTTATGACCGAACGTTCCGACTCTCTGATATTAGTTTTTAATGTTTTCATAAATATCTTATATTTTAAACAGTAGCTTCTGGCCTCATTTGAACTATCATCTTTTATAATCTTTGTTTTTCTTTATGTCTTTCTTCAGAGACCTTTGTAGCAAATTTTACCAATCTTGGAGCAAGTGGTCGTCTTGGACCAACATCACCACTCGGATCTTTCTATGCTGGTCAAGATCACGAGAATATGGTGACAGTAGTAAATGGCACACAATATTGGACTGTTCCTTTCACCGGAACGTATCAAATCACAGTGGTTGGCGCGTCAGGTGGTTACGATACATATGGTGGACATGCTGCTAGAGGTCGTGGTGCATATATCAAAGGAGATTTTTATTTGAACAAAGGAGAAGTGATTAAAATATTGGTTGGTCAAGAAGGTGTTGAAAACACTAGAATTTATTCTGCAGGTGGTGGTGGAGGAACATTTGTTGTGACGTCATCAAATAAACCAGTGATCATTGCTGGGGGTGGAGGTGGGATTGAATACCTCAGAACTCGTCTCAGTAATTGTGACGCAAGTGTTGGGACATCTGGGAAGAAAAATCAGTGTGATAAATCTATGAGAGTTTGTTCAAGTTGGTCTGGTGGAGTGAATGGCAGTGGTGCTTTGGAAACTGACAATGCCAATTCAGGTAAATCTTTCACGTTGTTATAAGTTTTTCCATTGCTTCATATATTCAAGGAATTACGAAACCAATAAGCCTTCTTGAGATACTTCGAATTTTAATCTGCATGCTCATTTGGCGATGGACCTATCAAGATATCTTTTGGGAGGCGTAGCTGACGTCCCATCGTCATCTTTGCTGGGGTCACTCCTGTACATTCGTGGGAGGCAGTGCGATATGCTATCAGCAGTAAGGGAATGTGTTGATCCCAATCCCACTGATTTTCGTTTATGAAAATTGCCAACTGGGGATTCAAGGTTCGATTATAACGTTCGACCATCCCATCCGACTGGGGGTGTAAATGTGTGGTCCTCGTTTTCTTTATCCCCAGGAGCCTACACATTTCACTAAACACGTGGGATTAGAAATTCCTCCCCTCGTCAGAATGTAACTCCATTGGTGTTCCAAAACGAGAAATAAACTCATTTACCAGTACTTCTGCGACTGTTGTAGCCTCTTGGTTGGGAAGAGGATAGGCCTCACGCCATTTGGTAAAGTAGTCCGCGGCAAACAATAGATACTTGTTACTTTTTTCAGAGATCGGTAAAGGACCCAGGACGTCTATAGCTATCCCTTCCATGGGATATCAACAACATAGGAACCCAACGGCACTTTAATCCATCCAGAAGGTCCTTTCCTTGCGCTGCACAAGTCACATTGCTCACACCATCTTTTTACGTCTTCTCGACACCGGGGCCAGTATAATTTCTCCTTTATTTTATTAACCGTCTTGTTTATGCCAAAATGACCACTTGGGCCATGAAGAAAATCAAAGACTCATTTCCATTGTGATTTGGGTACTATTCGTTGTAAAACCTCAGTTGCCCCGCTGGAGTCCTCCCAAACCCGGTACAACACGCTATTTCTCCAGCGCAGACTATTCTATTGAACCCACAATGTTTTTGCCTCTCCATCTTGTGGCGAGATGACCGAATATTCAGGTCTTGGTTGATATTGATAAAGGTGATAAGACTTCCATATTTTCCTTGTTCTACATGCCAGCTATCGTTATTTATCAGGAACTCGCCGGAACATTCATCGGGACTCTGAAAAACACGGTTGTTTTTTTAAGATCATCTACGTTGCCTTGGTACTTTTCTTGTAATTTTACACAATGTTTGCACCCTTCGCCGTGACACGGTCGTCTCCACAATGCATCGGCATTCTGGTGAGGACTTCCGGACCGGTGTTCCACTACAAACGTACAGTACGTCTGTAATTTCTGTAACCAACGAGCTACTTGACCCTCGGGGTTGCGAAAGTTCATCAGCCACTGCAATGCAGAATGGTCAGTTCGTATCCTAATTGAAATGTTCCACGGACGCCACAACCGCCAAAAGTTCCCTCCTCGTCACAAAATAATTCCTTTCTGCCCGACATCTGGGAAAGGACTGCACCAATTGCAGTATCGGACGCGTCGGTGTCCACACAGAACTCCCCATCCAGGGTTGGATAAGTGGGTAATAGGCGTAGACGTCACTAATTTGTTCAATCTCTCGAACGATCTCTGGCAGTCATGCGTCCACACAAATTCATTGTCTTTCTCCGTAAGCAGATATACACGGCTTTAGCGGTTTCTGCAAAGTGTGGAACAAACCGCCGATAATAAGTGCACAAATCAAGGAAACGTTTAACCTCAGTCTTATCCTTTGCCTCAGGTCAGTTGCAAACAGCATCTGTTTTGTTCGTATCCACAGAAATACCACTCCCGCTCACAATGTGTCCAAGATACCTCACTTGGTTTTGAAAAAGGCTGCACTTTTTTGGATTTAACTTCAAACCAGCAAGTCTCAACCTCTCAAAAACGGCTTGCAGACAAGAAAATTCATATTATATCGTTCCAGCATGCACAATTATGTCGTCGAGGTATTCCAAGTACACTGTCCATGGTAGGCCATGCAACACGCGTTCCATAAGTCGTTCAAAACGTAGCGGGGGCATTTGACAATCCAAAGGACATCACGTTGAATTGCCATAAGCCTTCCCCAGCGGTAAAAGCAGTTTTCTCCTTGACGCTTTCAATCATCTTTACTTGCCAGTACCCACTCTTCAAGTCCAAGGTCGAAAACCAGTTTGAATCACTAACGGCATCCAGTGTGGAATCTATTCGCAGAGGAGGATAGAAATCTCTTTCCTCACTTCGTTGAACTTACGATAGTCGACACAAAATCACTGAGTTACATCCTTCTTTTTGACAAGTACAATTGGTGAGGCCCATGGACTTTTGGATGGTTCAATCACCCCTTGGTCGTGCATTTCTTTAATTAATTTGGTTGCTTCCTCTCGTTGCTTCTGCAGCGGTAGTCTTCTAGGGCGCAGTCGTATCGACGACGCACCTCCGACATCTATCCCATGCATAGCCCTTCCGTTTTGCCCAAATCATCTGGCGCTTTTGAAAATACTTCTCGAAATTTCGACAACAAGTTGCTCAACCGAGTTTCGTTTTCCTTGCCAATCGAACATTTACTCATTACCAGAAATTGATGACAAAATGGCCGCCGCTTAAGGCTAATTTACATATAGTCCTTATAAAATGGCATCCAATTTTGAACAGTAGAACTACAATCATGGCCACAAATAATTGGGACAGCAGTGCAAATGAAGAGTCTGGTAGCCTCACACAAGAAAAACTATAATATATCGCCTTGAATCCTTACCTAACAATCTCCCCCCTCCCCCCTCCATCAATGTTCTTTCATTTTATACTTGGTGTGATATAACGACGAAAAAGAGCAATAGAATGGCAACATTTAAGGGGGAAGGGGGGCAACTTCGAATGCGTAGTGGTTTTTACGAACTGTCCTAGGGTTTTTGGCATGATTGTAGATATATAGAGGGGAAATATTTAAATGAAAATTCTGCTAATTGAGTATCTCGCCTATTATTTGCCGACCTCGCTATTTAAGCAAGAGCCATTTTCACATTATTTTCTTCCTTATTTGTTAAATTAGGTATACCTACGATGCGGGTATGCCAAATGACTATATCTCTCGAGCTATCGTTTGTCACTGTTTGAACCTCCATCAATCATGGTGAGTTGAAAATGCATATTGTCTTGTTGTCATTACCAGTCGGGTAGTTGTTGAATTGGAGCATGATTGGAGGTATAGAACTTCAGCCAATTTGGTCAATATGTAATTTATTACATACAAGATAAATGTTCCTCTATCAACTCTCGAACATTTGACCAAAGACGACTTTGAAAGTATCAGATCCTACCGCAATCCAGTGGTGCATGCATGTCTTGCTTATTTGTTTACAATTTCAACACAATTTGGCAGATCGTAGATATACCTGATGCAAATAAATATGGTGACGGAATGATTGGATAATGGTTGTTGTTTAGATCAGGAGGTCGGCAAATAGTTGGCAAGCTACTCAAAAAGCAGAATTCTCACTTTAATATATTCGCCTTATATATTTACTGTTCAAAATGGGACGCCATCTTCTAAGGAATATATGTAATTCGGCTTTCAAGCGGTGGCCATTTTGTCATTAATTTCTGGTAATGACGAGTAAATAAGTCCAGCAAATATTTAGGAAACTCTGATTCGGTCGGGTGCATGTCCGAGCTGTCATTATGAAGACTTTTCCAGGTTGCCACCACAGTTCCTTTCTTTAGCGATAGATAGCCATTGTTTAAATTCATGACTCTTATAGGTAATTTTTCTGAAGACAGATCGAGCAGCGTTCAGCCAACAAGAAATTTGCTATTTTCCCACCACGGCGGTCCTACCACCGCCCAAGCTTCGCCCATATGCATGATATCGATACCTTGCTTTTACAAGTTTCCTGAAATAATGGCTTCACTCATTGCGGGAACAGCCACTATCTTTTGGACAATAACCCGAGAACACGTTGCCTCGCCAGACTTCGCTTGGCTGCGTAGAGGAGTTTCTTCATTTCCAATCCTGAAAAGCTTTCTTGCCAAATCCACTTGGCAGCCGGTTGGCATAAGGTAATCTAGTCCAATTATCCATTCTTCCACTATGTCCGCTATCCAGACATCATGTTCCATCTCGTGACCTCCCATTGCTATCTTCAGTTTCCCTCGTCCAATGACTGGAGCTGTTTCTCCTGTGACTGTAAGCAACGACGCCATCACCTTAGCGACATCCGGTCGAACAATTGTAATGTTTGACCCTGTATCGACTACACACTGACACAAACTTCCCTCCACGTTAAACTCCACTATCAACGTTTCTCCAACTGAAGCAGTTTTTACAACAAATTCCAGGGCATTACTTGTTCCTTTTCCTGCTGATCTCAGCCAGTTGTTTTCTTCCAGCTGATCTCTTGTCTTCTCTGAAGAGATTTTCTAACGCGTGTTGAGGGATTTTCTAACACGTGCAACGCTGGCCCCTTAATTACTGTAAGCTGCTATTTTTTGGTCGTCGCATCCATTCATTTCAGCGATAATGCAAAATTGAGCGTAGTAGGCATCCCAAGACGTTTGCCCGTCGTACATGTTTGGCTTTCGAATAAGACTATTTCCACTTACGGCAGTATCTCTCAATTGCGTACTTTGACTTTGAGGTAATTTGCCAAATCCCCAACCACTCCCTGTCATTCCCATAGGAGTTGAAACTCGAGGCCCGGGCAGCGTTCTTCCAGTCTTCTTTGTTTCGGTTAACGACGTTAAAGAGGCTTTTAAATTCGACGTTTACTCAGTTAGCCAAACCATTAATGTTCTGTCGTCTGTTCTTCTAAATTACGAACGTTTCGTGTCGTCTTTTCTTCAAGGACACAATTAGCTCTTCTTTTAGCCTTTCGTGCATTCGAGTAATTAGTTCAGCTTGAACGATTTCGGTCCTATCGTTTACTGAATCACGCATCATAGTTAGTGGAAGGAGATGATTTGGAAACTCGGCAAAAGTCATTGTTCTATGGTTTTGTTCAATTTGTCTAATTTCACTTGCACTGAACGTATTGTATTTTCTGTATAATGTAGCAGTCGTCCAATAGCAACGTTCGGGTTTAATTAGTGTAGTCCTTCGTCGTCACGTGTTGTAAGTCCTTTGTTCGTTGTGTAGTCCTTCGTCGTCACGTGTCCATAGAATTTTCTTTCTTCAACCAATTGCCTTCCTCCAACATGAACACAATAACATTACCATTGCATAACCTTGAAAGACAATGGAGCTTCCAAACCATCCACCTCCATTAACTATGCCCACAGTTTGGCCCGATTTTCGATCGACTCGACTCTTGCGACTACCAAAACCATGGCTTGACTTAACTCGTCCACTATACACTTTGTCTGCTCTTGCCTCTGCTCCATTTCGCCAATCCGGGCTGCGTTCTGGGTATTATCTCGTTGAATCTGTCCGTCTGTTGACCGTACAGAGTGCTTTGCTCGTTAATGTTTCGATCTGTTGTTTTATCAATTCCTCTAAAACGCTGACACTTTGATGGTTCTCAGCTCGGCTTTCGTCTGGTTCCACGGCACGTCTTGCAGACCGAGTGTCATCTTCGAATCCTGGCGGGGTCGCCAAAATGTTACGTACTCAGCACTTTATTTACACACAAAAACCTTGTCGATTTGCAGATAATTTATAGCTTATTATTTTACATAATATTTTCATAACACTCATCATCATCATCATCATCATCATCATCATCATCATCATTATAATTATCATTATCATCATCATCATCATCATTATTATCATTATCATTATCATCGTCATCGTCATCGTCATTATCATCATTATCATTATCATTATAATCATCGTCATAATCATCGTTATCATCATCATTATCATTATCATCATTTTATTATTATGCATGTTTTTTTGAAGCTTATTATCATATCATCATTATTATTATATTTATCATATTTATTATTATTATTATTATTATTATTATTATTATTATTATTATTATTACTATTATTTTATGCATGTTTTTCAATGTTTGTAAATCTTACCTAGTGCAATGTATGAGACGATAACATTTGGGGTTTTTTCAAAGATGCATTGATATGCCAACAAAATATTCATAGCATACAAAATATTCTGTATACTTTATTGATATAAAGCATAGAGAATATTTTGTCCTTTTATCCATATCAATTTCATTTTCTCTTCCTACAGGTGGTGGAGGAGGAGGATTTTACAGCGATGGACGAAGTGGTCAAAATTTTGGTGGAAAGTATGGCAATGGTGGAGAAGGAGGTAAAAGGTTCTTACAAGGTGGAGCAGGAGGACGTGCTAGGCACAGTAATGCAGTAGGTGGATTTGGAGGAGGAGGTGGTGCTGATGGAGCACATGGTGGTGCAGGAGGCGGTGGAGGGTATTCTGGAGGGGCATCAGGAGACAATCAGTATTATTCGTGTGCTGGTGGTGGTGGGTCGTACAACAGTGGCATGAATCAAGAAAATAGTGAGGGATTTCAAGACAACGGACACGGCTATGTTAAAATCAACCGAATCTTTCCTGATATGTAGAAAAGTCCGTAAAACAAATACTGATGTACGTTGAACTAATTTATCAACTTCGCCCCCATGGCCTTTTCTTCTTGCTTTAAATGACCTTGAATACGTATAAACTGTATAATCTTAATTTTTAGCAACACTTATCAACTTTAAGATTAAATTACAGGATTGATTTATATATTAGGAGTATACGGCGCCTTGTATGTCATTATTAATAGTTACCGTTTACCTTCAGAGGCAATTTTTTTTCGAACAAACTTTTTTTGGACCATGTTAAAATTTCATGCTAAATTTTTGTAACAAAAAATGTTAAAGTGCTTCTCTGATAAAAAATATTGTGGGTAATGTTTCTGCATAATACTAAAGATATTTATGGTACTTGGTAATTGTGCAAAGTTTATTTCGAAATTCTCAAAAACAAAGTTGAATTTCACGTGCGAAGTTTGTATTTTGGAGCGCCGGCATTAAATTGGCCGGGTTTAAGAAGAATGAGTTGAGGAGAACTTATGACGTCCTAGACTGAATAAAAACAAAAGATCATTGTTGTTGTCAACAAAAGGGTCATTGTCGTTATTGAGTCTATGACGTCATAAGCTCCCTCGAGTCATTCTTCTCAACATCGCCCACTTTAATGGCGGCGCTTCAAAATACAAACTTTACACGTAAAATACCACCTTTTCTTCAACGAATTTTGAAATGAAACTTTGCAGGATAACCAACTACCATAACATCTTTAGGATTTTGCAAAAACATTGCCAACAATATTTTCATCAAAGAACTACTTCAAGAAATACAAGTAAATAGTGTAATTACAAAGTAAAGTTTCTGATCAGGAGTAAAATTTAAGGGAAAATTTCCTTTCGGATGCCGATTGTTTCTTGAAATGCATTCCTCGCCACAAGGGGAGCGGATTTTAACTATAGATTTTAACTTATATACTGTATCTCACCTACAAAACTTTGTCGTGGAATTCTATAATTTCGAAAGCTTTTTCGTCGACGGCCATTCCCATGCGTTTACTTCAGGCTTTTTCTTATCAATTTACAAAATGTTATATGACTTTTCACTAAAATCAAATACTGAAAAACCCAAACACTGTTTTTAGCGCTTTTTATCAGGACTCGCAGGAAAGAATCGAATTAAAAAATAGCAAAAAAACACTTTTAGTTAAAGCTTGTGAAAGGCGATCACGACATCCGTTCAGAAGTATGGTGGAAAAAATCGTTGATTCATTAAAATAAAAAATTATTGGCATATTCTTGTCACAAATTTTGTAAGCTTTAATCCGATGTGGAGGTTAAGCTATACATGGTTTGATAATAACCTATTGTAATTCTAGTTATCCTGTTTAAATTAGTGGTGGATGTAGTGGTGGTGGAGGTGGTGGTGGAGATGATCGTGATGGTGGAGGTGGCTGTGGCGGTGGAGGTGGCAGAACCTCCCTGCCTCCGTGGTAGTGGAGGTGGTTGTGGAGGGGGTGGCGGGGCGGTTGGGGGCTGGAGTTGGTAGTGGAAATGGTGGTGGTAGTAAAGTGATGGTGGAGGTGGTAGTGGAAATTGTGGTGGTAGTAAAGGTGGTGATTGTGATAGTAGTCATAATTATAGTCGAGGTGGTGGAGGTAGTGGTAGGGGAGGTTGTGTGCTAGTGTTAGTGTTGTTGATGGAGATGGTGGTAGCCGTGGTGGAAGTGGAAGTGGTGTTGGAGATAATCGTGATGATGGAGGCGGTGGTGGACGTGGTTGTGGTGCTGGATGTGGTTATGGCGGTGGAGGTGGTAGTACCTCCCTGCCTCCGTGGTAGTGGTGGTGGAGGGGGTGGGGGAGGTTGGAGTTGGTAGTGGAAATGGTGGTGGTAGTAAAGGTGGTGGTGGAGGTGGTAGTGGAAATGGTGGTGGTAATAAAGGTGGTGGTGGTGGTAGTAGTCATAATTATAGTCGTGGTGGTGGAGATAGTAGTGGGGGAGGTTGTTCTAGTGTCAGTGTTGTTGGTGGAGATGATGGTAGCCGTGGTGGAAGTTGAAGTGGTGGTGGAGGTGGGGATGATCGTGGAGGATGATCGTGGAGGTGGTGGTTGTGGCGGTGGAGGTGGTAGTACCTCCCTGCCTCAGTGGTAGTGGAGGTGGTGGTGGTAGTAAAGGTGGTGGTAGAGGTAGTCTTAATTGTAGTCGTGGTTGTTATAGTCGTAAATGACCGTACCGAAGAAGATGGCGACTTGTACATTTAACAACAATCCTTTGCATACAGTATTGTTTCTTGCAGAACTATTTTAAGATATGATTTTAAAACGATCAACTTTGGTAGGAATGAAGTTCTTGCTTACTTAACCATCTTAGCATGATAAACAATGTTTAGTGGTTATTTGAGTTGATTTGAAGTCGCAACAGATTGTGGTTAAATGTACCGCCATCTTTTTCGGTACCGTCAATTGTAGTCGTGGTGGTGGTAGTCGTAATTTTAGTCGTGGTGGTGGTAATGGTAGTATAGATGTAATAAATATATCAACAACGAGTTTGAATGTTTCATCAGGGGATCCAAACACGAGAAAACATGATGAAAGCACGAGGCTGAAAGTGGAGGAGTGGTTTTATTGTTTTCGAATGTTTGGATTACCCTGGTGAAACACGATAAACGAGTTGTTGATATGGCATCTCAATCAAGCGATTTCAATTCAAAAATACAATTAAAATAAACCCTCATGAGATCTTATTCATGAGTGTGTATAAAATGTATTCATACAGCAACTTGTTTATTTGGCATAGATAATTAGATCTTAATAATTAAGAAGAACACCGGTTTTCATCTAATACCTTGGGCTTCACTGGAGTATCCAACTGAACTATTGTAATTGGCTGATTATCTCATGAATTATTAATGATTTGAGATGGAGAGATGATGCATGTCACGAAGTAATTACAATCAGAACAATTGTCGTTCTATAATCAGCCAATAAGGTTGCTTTATTTGTATAGTTAATTTATGACGTAATAAAAAATAAATTCCATTTTGTTGTCGGTATGTTTTCCCTGCAATTTCCATCTTTTGAAAAGCTTTTCCACTAGACATGAACCTATACTGCTGAATTTGGCAGATTCAAGCGACGGTTCTGATATAGAATTCATGTAAATCGTACCAACAGAAAATATTTCAACATGTTTTGAAACACATTTCCAAATGTAATACGACACCTGCATGATATAATAGACGACTCAGATCTAGACGACCTGACATATCTAAACATATGCTGTTCAAATAAACTTTTAATAAATCCTTCCAAGACAAAGTTTATGCTATTTGGAATGAAGAAAACCATAAACAACTTGCCAAACTTATCAATACCCTTTTTAGGAACTACACTAACACCTGTCCAAGTCTGTAATAAAGACCTTGGCCTCATACTTGACGCCACTCTTACATTTAACGATCACATCACTTCGTTGACGTTGACCCTATTTGACAAGAGTGCACTGCTGGTCATGATAAACTGTCTGGTTTTTAGCAGACTTTGGCCATGTCCACATATATGCGTTTTCATAGCGTTTTTATATTGTTCTCGGTCCCCAGGGGAGCAGAAAACAATGGTCTCATTACCAGTGAAACAATATGAAAACGCTAGGAAAACGTATACGCGTGTGGATGGGGTCCTTATTACTGCTAATCAGTTTGGTCTGATACCACTCAAAAGAACATTAAGAAACTACAACAAGTTCAGAATTTTCAGCGCTAATTGTAACCGGAACAAGAAATTATGAACATATTACCCCGGCTTTAAATAAGTTGGGTTGGCTGTCTGTGAAAGACCCGTTATTGTATCGCGATGCAATAATGATGTATAAAATAGTTACGATGTTGACATCGAAGCCATCCAATGCTAAGCGATCCTTTTTTAATCATGCACCTCAATTGTGGAACTCACTTGATATTTCTACTCGGAACCTCTCAACATTAGGAGGATATACGAAGCAGTGAGAACAGAGTTAACTAATAGGAAACTTTAACATTCTTATTAGTTTAGTTCAATTATGTAAATTTTATACGTGATAGTAATTTCAATTCTATTTGCATGTAAATATTCTTATTCAAATTTGCCATTGTAAATTAGTTATGAAAAGCCTTATGGGGAATAAGTAATAAATCATATTGTATTGTATTGTATTGTACTCGGTGCTTATTACTTGCGTTTTGTAGTTGTTGGAGCAAGCAGCAAGCCGTTAGTACGTATATGTTCTTTGATGTACTGTGGCTATTTCTTGTAGCTCTAGTCTGCAAGTCAAGCTTCCTAGTAGTAGGTACTGATGTCAACACAGCATTTTTTCGCATCTCTAGTAAATTCGTCTATTCTGTCTTCATGGACAAACCTGGTCAGCAACATTTCTAGCTATGATGAATTCACCAATATCGTCGGAAAACACCTCAACCCAACTCGATCAAAGGCAATGTTGTCAGAACGAATTCAAGAAAGAACTCGAAATATCGAAAATCGAGCTTACTTTATGAGATATCAGTTGCTTTCCAATATACATGTAAATATATAATTTTTGTAATTCAAACTAAGCAACCACAGTCAGGGGCGGATTTAGCATACATCAGACCGGTTACGCGACTGACGGAAAAAAATCACCAGAATAATTGCGCAATCACACAATATTTTAATCTCAACAGTCTTCTAGAAAATGTTATGCCGTGACTGCCAAAGCTTGGTAGACTGATTAGGTTTCAAATTCGCTTTTATCGTAATTTGCGAGTCAGCAAACACCGGGCAGGGATGACCAGTGGTCAGCGTTCACTTTGAGAGTTTTGACCGGTTTGCGGAGAGATCTGATTGGTGTTTGATCAATCTGACCCATTTGCACCATGGCAACCACATTTTTGACCGATTTGCCTCAAACCTGATTGGCTGTCGCGTTGATTTTGGGCTTTTTGACCAATCTGCACCGTGGCAACTATCGATTGCTGAGTCAGCTGAGATACCGAGTAATTTATTCATTGAAGCCTGAAGGCTTCTCTATATAAGCGTTTTCGAACAGGTTTTAGCTGCTTTTAACAGCAACGATGAAGAAATACTGTGAACAATCTACGATGATTTGACATCTAGATTACACAGTCATCGATTTAATTCAAACGAGGAACATTTTAATAGACGCGATTGAAAGCGTCCGAATTTTGGCGCCGCGCGGAGTCATTTATTCCCCTACTGCTGTAAGGTAAGACTGGTAAGTTAAGGTCGTCTTAGTTTCATTTCAAATATACAAACAATCTAGTGTCGAATATGTGTGTTTTTGTCCAGTCTCAATATCGTATTATTTATCATTTTGCGCCCTAGTGAAATCTGAGTTCAGACTGACATATTTATTCAGCAAGGCGGCATTTAATAGCATATTTCACGCTTGCCAGGAGCTCTTATATATGAATTTGAAAGGATCAATTGATCCTTAAGCCAAGTTTTAGTTCAATTAACGTTAAAATGGATCTTTCTTTCCATAATTTTGAAATGAATAACTATTTTCAAATTATTGTTAGTCTTGCTCTCTTGCTCTGATAAGATATATTTTAACGGCGTGTTCGTGAAATATGACCTCAGGTTTATCTAATTAGCTTATATCAATGTTACGGTACTCGGTAGATAACATATAATTTATTAAATTAGAGAAAATTACACACTACAAGGTCTTTGAGACAATGAATCAAATTAGTTAATTTTAGAAGGCATGCATGGGTGTTTGCGCCTTTCTCGTTTGGCTAATATTTTAGTTAGATTTGTAAAAATATATATGCTGAACATCCAATTTGGACAAAGGTTTTGTAAACATAGTAAAATATGCCATTAAAAATATGTTTTAAAAGTTTCAAAATTTTGCTCAAATATGCTGTCAAATCGTGGGAAATGCCATTTTAGAGACCCCAATTTCAAAAATTTTCCGGGGGAGCATGCCCCCGGAACCCCCTAGAACCGTGGACAACAACTTTGACTGACGTTTTCAAAATCCTAAATCCGCCCCTGACATTAGTGCAAAGTTGTTTATTAAAGAATTTTCTACAATTTTCATTAATTAATGTTTTAATTAATAATAAGTTTTGTTTTGTTCAATGTATTAATTTTCATTTTCCTTCTTTTCCTCATTTGTTTTTGGTTTTGCATCCATTCGCCGCTTGGCATCTCGGCACTTTTGGTTGCATGCATCAATGATTTGCTGGCGAGGCTTGTTGAGTTTGTCAGAAAGCAGAAAGAACAATCTATTAGATAAATAAATTAAGAAACTTTTACTTTGTTTTACACTAAGTTATTAATGTATCTCCGTGCCGCGCTTCCATAAAGTCAGGATTTCAAGAGTCTCCGAAATACAATTTCGTGTACTTTTGACAGCTACCAAGTCTCGTTACAGTACAATCTTGATTATATGTTTTTACTGGTAGATCCTTTGTTCAGAACTCCTTCCATGGTACTTTGAAAAGTTTCTAGTCTGTCCTTTGGCCCTTTAAAGATGGGAGTATATTTGCACATTAAGCTTTGTCGTAATGGGTAACATCTTCTTGAAAATATAGAAATAGTTGATATAGATACGTCTATCAACTTATCTGTCTAAATATTAGTCGTTGGTGTTTATAAAACATTTTTAGCAAAGATCAAACTTTCCGAGTGAACTGGAGAAGAATAAAAAACTATCTAATAAAAGTTTTTATTATACCCAGCTATCTATATATTTGGTCAGTTCACCTTATGGTTCACTCTAGAAAAACGTTACGTATACTCCGTTTGTCAGTGTTTTTTTTCTTTCTTTATTGCAGCATATTGCCACCTTTCAGTCCTATGACCTAAAGGGCCGGACACTTTGAATTACGCGGCAAACAAGACGCAATAGTTAGCAATGAGATTAAAATTCTCACTCTGTCATCAACTGTTAATAAACTGATCTCACAGCGAAAGCACACCTTGTCATGGTTTAGCCCAAACGATATCCAAAATACCTACGTTTTAGAAACAATTTATTTGCTTATAAAACGAAAAAAATCGCTGTCGTCTAGCGTTCTTTGTGTTCTAAGCGACAAATTATCCTCGGTTAAGTCATTAATTTGTGCGGGGCGCCACGGCGCAATTCCTCTCCCACGCGACATAAAAACTATACTTAAATAATACTAGACAAGACGTTTTCTGATCAAAAATTTTTATTGCAACGAGCTTTCGGCTGTCAGTCTACAGCCTTGGACGGGTTAAAGAAAAAAGGAAATTAAATCTTTCTGTATATATACAAGCGGAAAACTAAAAGCAGTGCAAAGTGTCAAAAACAAAGAAGCGGAACACTGATTAAAGTGACTAATAAAAGTGACTAAACCAATTATAAATAGATTTTAAAATGTCAGAATAAACGCCTATAGGGATATATAAAATATTTAACTTCTTAATAATGTCACGATATTGGTACTTCAACGATATAATTTACTTACATTGTAAAGGACCTATATATGAAATAACATGACATTTTCAACATTTATCAACAAATCATAAACGAGCACCGTGACAGCGCGGTGATTTTAAACGTCGCCTAACGCATGGTACTATAAATTACCGATATTTCAAGACAAAATCTGCCGTTTGAGATAGAAAAAAGGAAACATAACAAGCTTGATCTAAGAAATACTTGTGCTTATAAAATTAAACAAAATTGATCCTGCCTTTAGTTTATTTTTTCGTACAAGTCTGCCAAATATATTACCCCGTAGGGTCATGCATATGTGAACTATATCGAAGACAAAGCAGTAAATATTAGTTCCCTACCTTGACTTACGAGCTTCCCAGTGAATATTCTTTTGCCATGTCAAACATCTACTGGTCCACTTCTTACCAAATTCCTGGGGTCTCCCTTGATGAAATCCTCACACGTGATGCTATAAGTTCCTTCGTTGGCTCGTTCTCAAAGAATACAAAATATCACTCTTTCATATTTTAAGCTTCTGCCAACAAAGCAAACAATCGTTAATGTTTTAATCATCGCAAAATCTATAACAGCGAGTTATGACGATGTTCTTAGCAACCTTTTCTAAATATTAATTGCCATAAAATATGAAATACTGTAACGAATAATATTTAACTTACCTACACGTGTCCGGTTTTGAAGTTTTCTTGGAATCATGTTTCAAATTTAAAGAAAGAACACTGAACACTTCGAAGTGCGTTTGCCAGCAGCCAGAGAAATGATAGAGCATATGACCAGATACACGTAGAATGTGTGAACAAACTGACGTGTGCACTCACGTGATTCACATGGCAAACCAATAGGCAAACTTATAACTCACTGCCGAACACGTGGTATATGCCCATGGGCACACGCATGGCACCGAAAAAAGTTTGCGATATCATGTCAAATTTGTTTGAAATTGAAAGTTTTATATCAATCGTATTTAAATATCAGCAGACAAATACTTAATAAAATAATATCCAGTTTGTGCGAGGAAATTTTTGTCACAGTCCTCAGCCTCCAGGGATCTCATCGCGCAAATACAAACTTCCGATATCAGTTAGTGTTTGACAAATTTTCTTCCACACCTTTCCGTCCCTTTTTAAAACCGGTGGAGGTCGGTGCAAGCCAAAAGAAAGTGTATGTTGAGTACTGCAATCTACCCAAATCAGTAAAAGGGCCAGGTATGGCGCACTTGTTACGATGTGAAGGACCAGATCAGGAAAACAGCTTAACAGATACACCACAAACACCTATTAAATATGTGAGGAGGTCATCTGCGCTAGTCGAGGGCAATTCTCCAGTTCAATGCTATAACCGATCAGAATATCGTCGTCGAAGGTCACCTTGCCAGTAGGATGACGAAGAGTTACGCATTGACAATGTTTCTAGTCACATTCAAAATGAAGCCAACGCCAATGATAGAGACGTAACCCAATCGATAATTTAATCTTTATAAATTGTCTATCGTAGCTTTCGCACGTAATTCAGTATGTTTCTTGAAGCATTCGATGTTATTACTACAGTATAGTATATCAAATGAATTTCACAATGATGTATTAAAAAACCAGATATATATCTTATAAGAATTTGCAAGATTTCACAAGATTTTACAAGATCAGACAAGAGTGAACAGAAGTTCTTATAACATCTTACAAGATCTTACACAAGATCTTATAAGATCTTACAAGATTGAACACAAAATCTTGTAAGATCTTGTAGACACTTATAATATCTTGTAAGATTGTTTTAACATCTCGTCAACTGAGTTTTTTCCCCCTATATAATCTGTATATAGGACTGCACAATCAGATGTTACAAGACGGTCATACACAATATTTAGTAATATATATATTGTGCAGATAAATATTGTATATGATTTCACAACATCAGATATCATGCAAGCCTGTGCATATATGTTATACTAGCTGTGATATCAGCAACAGTTGATATTACAGGATATTTTTACCAACATGTTTATTGTATCTCAAAGAATTTATACAATTAAATTGCATTTTATTGCCATGGCATATACAGTATATCATATTATACTTTGTGTATCAAAAAATTAAAATATAAACTTATATACGGTGGCCAGTTTTACATTTCAAAAACAGTTGTTCTAAACTGCTTTAAAAACATCTTATAAGATCTTACAAGATCTGATATAAGATTTATTTTACTCAAATTACATAAACTTGTAAAATCTTATAAGATCTTACAAGATTGTTCTTATAAGATTTTATCACAAGATCTTGCAAGATTTTACAAGATCTTGTACGATCTTGGCAAGATTTATCTTATAAGATCCTTTAACAAGATCTTACAAGATCTTACAAGATCTTACAAGATCTTGCAAGATCTTGACAAGATTGTCACCTGGGTATGATCCCACTATAACAGTTGTGTTTGATTTTACATGTATATGGGCATGGTGTCGCGCTACATGCATGTTTGGAAATATTATGCCTTGCCATGCAGATGGTTCTAAATTTCACGCATCGCTCGTGGGCTCCCGCATTTCATACAGTAGCTCTTGAAATGAAGTAATTGATTGAAACTGATTTTAGGTGTAAGTGACAAACAACAAGGCACAACTTCCCTAACAATAAGATTTGCAGTTCTATATAATTAACATATGTTACCGTATATAGATTATTTTTGTGGAAACACCACGTAAAATATTTATTTGCTAAGCTTTCAGCCTTTTCGTGGTGACACAAAAATAATCTATATACTCATTATCACCATGAAAACCTTCAAATAATTAATAATATATGTTCTTGGTATAATAAAATCACTCATGGTTTGCTTTGTTTTACTGCAAATTGCTGGCCTTTCCTGATAATTATGATAACATTACACACAAACTGTGATGTCATACATGTATACAAACTATTATGTCATATACAGACTATGAGTGACATCATAAAGCTACATTGAATTGAATTTTTTTTGCTGGATCCACCCCTGGTGACAATGGTTAGAAGGTTAGAATAAAAGTCAAAGCAACTGAAATGAGTACATGTATATAAAAATCACATCATTCGTCACAATAGAACATTTCATTTAATATCCACCTCCGATTTCTTACATGGATGTTCTCTACAACAATATGTATTATCTCAGCAATTTTTAGAAAATTTCACTGAAGCAAACGTAAGCTAGACATGCCGCATTATGCAATAATTGAAAATATACCAAAGTTCCAACGTCGTTATTACCATGGTAACAGCAAATAATTTAACTTTTTGGTAGATATTTTCTATCATATCTGCGATAGTTCTGCTATAGTAAGGTCTACTAAGTATTTATCTAACAAATGTTTTAAACTTATGAATAACATTAGTTATTTTTTTGCGGTCCGATATCCATCTGATTCGCGCGCTCTGATTGGCTAGCGAGCGGTCCGTATCCTACGATACGGACCCCGATACGGACCGCTGTTGATTTAAAAACAAAAGCAGAAAAGTTTTACACTGTGTCATTTAAAATTGATCGATTTTTCAACTATTTCACTTGCCACAGAACAAATATATTTAGCAGAGAGCTATGGGGATGCAAATGAGTTTTATTATCCAGATGGGTTTTGACAACTGCATGTGAAAACAGCAAATTTTAAAAGAAACGCTGGGAAAACTATGACAAAGCAAAATTTACGAGCGACATTTATAAAGTTTTAAAGTATTATTGCTCAACGACGTATGAAAACAGTTTAAAACGGTAGGCAAAACATACATAAACTTGTGAACACAGTATTCTGAAACACTAAATGAAACTATATAGAAGTATATATATAAAAAAAAAACATACCACGAGAAGACAGAAAAGCTGAAACTTTTTTATACTAAACAGTCATTCTTCTGTTGTCCAACTATACTCAACAAAACCGCTACAAGAATTTACCCTTTAGTCAAATATTTTCCACATGCCAACCTCATCGTGTCATGTCTTTGAAAAAAGTTACAAATGGCTTACTACAAGCATTTTCGTCTTCAAACTCGAACGACTCACTTTGAATTTCCATGTAGTCAGCCGAGTATTTCCCAAGCGAACAGCCAAAAACGAGCAAGCGACGAAGAAGAACGACGAAGAATCTTTATCAACTAAACTTTAAAAACACTAGGACTGCATTCTGACTTCCCTTCGCAACTAGATCTTCAAGTTTTGACTGGGTTTTTTTTATCACAAAAGAGGTTCCAAAGCTTCCCTGTCAGACTGCATGTCGGCAGTTGTTTACTGTCGAACGATAAACTTTGGACTTTTGAATATCACGTGTATGTCATCTCGATTACGCAATTCAATTATGTTAATTTACCTAATTTATGTAAATTATAAATCGTACGATTAATAAAAAAAATAAGTATGTTATTTACCGTTTTGGTCGGTCCGTATTAAGGACTTATTAACCGAGTGCGAGGTCTGTACGGGAAAGTATTTGCCTAAGGTTAATAAGGAATTTATTATATGGCTATTGGTTCATTCTATTTTTAAGTTTCGAGCGTTGTTTTTAATTAATTTGTCTTCGGAGTATGCTGTTTACCTTACCTGCTGAAGTTTTTCGTGTCGCTACTTGGTCTTCTTGTTTACACCAGTTCGGCCTTTATTTGTCGTTGAGACCTCGGGAAATATTTCTCTATACGGACCTCCCAGCCGGTAAATAACATATATATATATATATATATATATATATAATAAGCGTATGAAATAGCGCGTATTTATTGAAACTATAGGGAGGCTAATGGAGCCACCTTAATTAATAATCTCACATGGAAAACAATGTCTGAATGTCACACAAAAAGAAAAATGTTTAAAACATATTTATATGCTTAGAAAAACTGAATTCGCAAAGCTAACTTAAGTACGACAATTTTGAATTTTAGAAACTGTCAAGGTGGGAAAATGTTGAAATATTTTAAATTATTATTTAAAATGTAAAAACTTGTTGACCATCCAAGTGATTCAAACTTAAAATCAACATGATACATTTTACAGAAACAATAATATACAGCTTTAATTGGGTACTTACCAATGCTTCCTGTCTTTAGAGAAACAAATTTACATATCAGTTTGAAGCTTAATAACGCGTCTGAACCAGAGGGTCTGAACAAACCGGCTCTCATTTTACTCGATTTATTTGCACGATCTACTGCGACGAGTACTGGGACACAGAATAGAAATACAACCAGAAGTCCAACTCGCGTCGGAACTTTTGAAGTTTATGTCCTCGCGCATGTCGCCTCGCGCATCTTGATTCCACGCCATCCAACGCAATCCTGGCAAGTTACCCCGGCAGTTTGGACCTTCAAAAGAAGGTTAAAACTGCCGGCGTAACTTGCCAGGATTGCGTAGGATGGCCTTGGATGACGTAAAATATGGCGCCTGCGCATTGAAGAAATGTGGACAAGTTGTCACCCGAGTTGGACTTCTGGTCGTATTTCTATTCTGTGACTCGGACGAGCCTTGGAGCTGATGATCAGATATCAATTTTGCTCTGAACTGCGCATGTTGTCCGCACTGTTGTCCTTCATTGTTGTGACTTGTTCGCTAAAATCCCTTTCTCTCAAGTTTGATAGCTCAAAATGTATTGGAAATGAATTCTCCAAACTCACTCTCGTGTTTGCATCAGGCTATATCAACACGATATTTCCACATCGTTAACGTTGGGAGATCGCTGTATGAACCACCGACACCGTTTTCATATACAGTAATCGCTGTCAAAACTTCTGAGCACGATCGTCCAGTTTATTTTTGAACGATTGCGGCGATTACATGGATGTTAGGGTTAGGTGGTGTGCATCTTACGTCATTGTCGCCATGTTGGATGAATTTGACAAACGTTTCACATCTGCAATTATAATTTCATCCAACATGGCGAAAATACATGTATCTTTGTTCTTCGAATCTCAAGGGATTGGTTGCACACCACCTATTGAGAAAATATTAAAAAAATTAGATCTTTTAATCTATTTCAGGATTTAGCTTAATACATGTATCACGGGCAGACATGTACAAAACAAGCTCCAAACATATCAGAGTCGAGTGATACAAGAGTAAAGATGTTGGTGCAGTGACAGCAGTTTATGTAAAAATTGTACTTCTGTTTAATGACGTAACTTATCTAATTTCAGAATGAAGAAATTCTCCTTGCAGCGAATCAGCATGGACGAAGGCTCGACAGAACTCGTCAAGAGAAACACGAAACCTTGACGAATCTGGTCTCGAAATTTTGGGTTATATGCATGCTGACATAGGCCCCGCCCGCCCTAACTTGCATCGAGACGAGATTTGTCAAGCGAAATGATGCTGAGTACCTTTGGTATGATGTAGTTTGTATGTACTGGCCATTGTTACTTAAACACGATTCTGACCCTACAGCAAAAATGCTTTATCGGTGATGCATACTAATTAGGCACATTCGTGATCATGTCAGATACAAATACAATCAAATATGCGAATACTAACATGCACACAGCGTGGTCGTCAATATGGTGGTGATGCTAATGTGAAGATGGTGATAATGACATTGGTAAAGTAGGTGGAGTTAAAAAAGTGGAGAAGAAAACATAGAACAGCACCAAACTTTATAACAAGATTCAAAACTTGGAAATGTTTAGCCTTCTACATGTGTGGAAGTTATTTTTTAAATATAAAACATCAAATATTTAAAACAGCAAGCAATACATGCTGACAAATATTACAGTTATTTTTATTTGGTGTATACCTAGCTGTATTCAGATTAGGCACGATTGTGACACATGAGTGAACAACATGATTATCAGTCAATAGAGTATCTATAGATCGTTTTCACTCACGTGATCGGTGGCCCCATTGGAGTAGAGTTTAATTCCCATAGGATAAAGATGGTACACCAATATGGCCGCCGTGACGTCTGATGAAAACGATGTATATGTATCAGGCCCCGTTCACACTGCCGGATAGCTTTTGTGCCGGCACGAAAGCCATACCGGATAGGCCTTCTGTTCACACACAAAACGCCTGTTCCGGCACAATAGGGACCTTTAGCAAAGACAACGGGAACGTCAGTGACGACGTCCTTCAATTCATACAATGTAAAATCCAAAATATCATGAATTCATGCATCGTCCTCGTTGTACATGTTACGTCAACGAAAGAATCCTAGCGTACGCAGAACGACGTATTATACACATGCAGTGAAAGTTGTTGTTGGGCGAGTTTGACGTTAACTATTTTTTACACCACCTTTCAAAGATTTTAGACAAAGCTAGAATGAAGCGAGCAATCTGAATTACGACATTTAAAGTGCATATACGAGAATTTTCATTTTTTTTCTAAAAATCGACCGTATTGAGACGATTCTAACGATATAATAGCACTCCTTCAACGGATGAAAACTGCCCGAGATATTTGGTTCTAAACATGGCGAAAATAGGTTTTTTCAAAACATGGCCGGGAGAAAAGAGTCTGAGTCCGAATAAGGCTGATGACGTCAAATCGGGACAAGCTGTCGGACGACTTCAGTTGTTTACATGTAGTTTGGAGAGACAGGCTGCAGAAAATTGTCGATTACTCTGTGTTTTGTGACAATGTCTACAACTGGGTCTTACTCAGACGAAAGTTTAACATCAGTGGGGACACGGATTTGGACTTATCTGATAACTATGAACTCGAGGTAGAGGAATTAGAATCGGCTTCAGATGAAGCTTCCCCTGGTCAGGAAGACAGAGACAGCCGGAGAGACGGTGCGGTTGTCCTTCATTATAACGATGAACCCATTGCTGATGAAGAATGGGTTCGGAAATATGAAGAAGATAAAGAGAGAGAGAAGATTCGCGTTGAGGCTCTTCAAGAACGATTAGACGGCGTAGTTCCTACAAGTCATTGGTAAGTATAAACGTTATCACACGTGTCGACTCCAAAATGACGACTGACCACGATTGCTATTATCGGTTAAATATTGTCTCTGCTGTCTAATTTTGTGTCTAAACTTATTAGGTGCAAATGTAACAACTGCGGTGTAAGTTTGCTCCAGAATGTGTACGAAACTCAGTGCTGTCAAGAGATTGAAAGGTGCGTGAAGGCATTGTGTTCTGACGACGTCCTACAAGATGTCGAAACGCCACCATCATGTGTTACACATCATCCTGGATTTCGCGTGAATTGCTTAGAGAAATGGTCTTTAAGATTATCAGCTTCGAAGTATAGAACTAAAGATCGTCGAAGGTATCGCCAAAGTGGTTCGGAAGAAGCGTAAGTAGAATAGTTGTCTTTCGTTGTTGTTAATTCCCTCCTAAACTAAAATAATATGTTGTCCCTCCTTAGTAGTCGAGAATTTATCCACCAACTTTTCATAATTGCATACAGTAGGAACAGGCGCTTAGCTTTTTATTTATTTCTATCTAGTGACACAACATTTAAACTTTTTTAGGTTCTTACGATCAATATCATATAGAGAATTCTCTCAGCTTGTCTATGGCACTTTGGGAATGCTGAGAATACCATTACCATCATGTGTGTATCAGTCAATTCGAACAAAATTTAAAACAAATGGGGATGAATTTACAGGCTTTGAGGAAGATGACTCAGACAGATAAAACACAATTTATAACAACATATTGATTGCCTTGTGTGTTCCTTGGGCAATCTAAAACATTCTTATGACCCTTCATGGGGTGTTGGCATGTGGTACAGTGTGGCTTGGCTCTTTGGCTTTGTGTTGTTTGACTTGTTTCTTCAACTTGAGATACTACATAACACAAAGTCAAAAACTTGTTAAAAATACTTCAGTAATCATAAAAGTCATTGCCATAAAGATAATTTGTTCATGTTATAAAGTTTATATATAAAAAAAATACAAAAACTAAGCTGGTTCTAGTAAATTATGACTTTCTAACCTGCTGTTGTTAGGGGAACATCTTTCACCACCATTGCTTTCCTTTCATTTATTTTCTTGATGGCCTCATCCCTGGGTTGCTTGGTCATCATTGTGTTCATTGCTTCAGGAGTCATTTCCTTTATTGCTTTGGCTTCACGTTCAAGGGTGTTTTCCTTTGAGCATCAAGAAATGTGTTGTATATTTGTTCAACATAACCTGTAGTAAAATAAATAATAATTACATGTATATGTATTTTTTATCATAGTGGTTACCTTCAAAACATTAAAATTTTAAAACGTGAAGTCAAAGGAAAACATGTGAAGTTATATATAAGAAAATATTAAATCACATTTCAAAAAAATAGCCATGCAAAACCGAAAATCCCTAACAAATCACCAACATACTTACAAAAGTTTGCTTTTACTCTGACACTTCGGACAGTGGCTTCACCATTCTTGAATTTTGGATAAATCACAGATATCTGTTCGGAATCATCTACTTTACTCTTTCGGACTTCTCGGTTTAGATTATTGTTGAAATGTATGGCTGCTATTATGTGCCTAATAAGAAATACATGAAAGCCATAAAAACATTACATATACCATGACTAGCTCCTTTATAAAATAGTAGCAGGTTGAGTAATACATGTACTGGTGATTGCTTGTTTGCAAATTGACACTTGAGTGACCAACATACTCTAATATTTAGTATCCAACACATGTATGTAGCTTCCTTCATGAGGGCATTGCATTTTACAGTACTCTGTCTAATGCCAGACAATTTTATTTCTTACTGGAGAACCCACTACTATCTTATGAAATAAAAATTAAAAAATTGAATTGTCAGGCACTAGCCAGAATAAAATGTTGCACCCTTGCTGTGGATGAGTTTCCTCCTCGGGCTTTGCTGAATAAAACAATGATCAAGATTGCATAATAGGCTGAATAAAATACTAAGATCATACTTGTTCCTTAATTGTTAAACTTCATAAAGACACAGTTCATTACCTGACATACATTCCAGGTTACGAATAACCAATCATCTTTGGTGCAAAATGGTTCAGGACTGAATGGAACCATTCAATGCAGCTTGTTTGGGCCAAGGGAGATGCTTGCTTGATTCCATGCATTAACCTTTTATTTGTCAATGCTTTCTTCACTTTCTCATATACAACTGACTCTGCAATATACATATAAAATATAACACATTTAACATTTTATGCATGAATTCAGCTACTTTTAACATTTCTATTAACCCATTAAGTGGCAAGGGCACATCTTAGCACCTCACTCTGCTGAATAACATTGTCTGGAATTAGCCAGAATAAAATGTCTAAGTGCATCCTTGGCTGTTAATGGGTTAATAACTTACTGTCGTTAAGCCACTCTCTGTGTTCAATCTCTCCATGGGAACATTTGTTGAAGAGGGGATCTTCTAAACCGTCATGCTTGTCTGCAATATGGTCAAGAAATGACTTAAACTTTGCTAAAGTCACCCTTCCATCACCAGAGGCAGTAGAAGTAGCACTCTAAGACAAATGATTTTCACATGGACGTATCCACATTTGGATCTCTGCACAGTTTTTCTCTTTGGCAATTTTCGTCAGCACTTTTCGAATTTCTGTAAAAATATATCTATATGGCATATAGATAGACAGACAGACAGACAGATAGATAGGCAGACAGACAGGTAGGTAGACAGATAGATAGATGGATGGATGGATAAGCACCTCACGGCTCACTCTGCTAAGTAAAATCATCTGGCATTAGCCAGAATAAAATCATAAGGTGCACCCTTGCCCGTTAATGGGTTAAGATAGCTAACAACTATAGGACTTGTAAAATGTATTCCAAAAACATACTTTTTCTCAAATGCCAGAGGTCGAAGTAATGCTTTACGTTCATCAGTTGTTCTCTCATGTGCTTTGAAATTGATGTGTGACGATCAGTTATGAGTGTATCAAATGATATCCCACATTCATCAAGATAGTCCATGCAATGTTGAAATGCCAAGTACTCCATTGCCTGACTGCTTCCAGCTTCATTCCTCTGTTGTGGTAGAAAAAAATATAAAACAAAGCAACACATTCAGAAAGGAAAATATGTAGCAATGATTTAAAAAAAATACATACAGTACTGGTATATCACTTTCAAACCTGAACTAGAGAGAAGTGCATGATACAGGGGGATGTGCAACAGAATATTGTGTATGCACAATACTTGGCACTATGCCCCATGCTATCATGCCTCCCATCTCCTGCTACCACCAGGGGTTCTTCATATTCATCCAGCTTTTGAATTGTTTGCTGTTGGTACTTTTTCCAGTGTATTGAGACAGCTGGAAACAATTTCTCCTATACAAAAACAAAATGTAAAATGACATTTTATTTAATTTTTTTCAGAACATGTGCCATAAACATCTAGAGATATGCCTCTTCAAGATATAATCCACCCAAATATAAATAACCACCATCCAAATATAAGCCATGTTCGGCAAATACTGTATGTTCCATTTTGCAATTGTTCAGTTATATGTGCACAATATAAAAATGTCACAACAAGAACAAGTCACCCACAAGTCAAGTGAGGTGATGAATGTTCTTCACACAATTGTAATGTCTTCTATGCATCTACTGTACATGTACAATTGAAATGACAATAGACTTGTAGACAAAATAGAACCTATAACCTGATGCAAACACTCGAGGGGGCTTGGGAGAATTTGAAAGTACTTATGTAAACCCTCGCCTATGGCTTGGGTACACATAAACTTTCAGATTCTCCCAAACGCCCTCTTGTGTTTGCATCAGGCTAGATAAACATAGGCTACTATTTTCTACTTCTTAACTAAGTGTTTATTGTATTAGATACAAAAAACTGATAGTGTCCTTAGGGGGTCCAACCAATACTGTAAGCTGTCCTCAATATAATCCTCAAAAAAGTCCTTTGAACAAATATAAATCCAGAGTATAATTTCTAATGTTTACAGTAACCCTTACCTTCTGATGTTTAAAGAATGTCCCCAATGAAATGCATGCCATTCCCATATGTGAAAATACCCGAAGTACTTTGCTAGCAGATGCACCAGCCAATAATATTGCAAAACTTAGAAGAAAGTTTCCTGCTGCTATTTTTGTGCCCTCCATGTTAGGTTGACTGTGCCACACAGAATCCTTTCGCATACAGTCAGAGTTACCGCAGTGTGTGTGGATGATGACCATTGTTCCATGTTGACTTGTTTCAACCAGTGGATTCTCACTTTTGCACGATGGGCAGAATTGGAAAAGTAACATCAACTGTGAAAGGAACACCATAAATTTGGGCTCTCTCCTTAGATTGTCATCTTTGACATAGGCTCTAAACCATTGTAAACAAAATAATTAATTTTTGTAAGTAAACTTGGTTAATTACTTAATTGAAAGATTGCAAAATAAGATAATAATATATATAAACCACCATAGCAACATTTATAGTACACCATGACAAATGAGGTCTAATCTAGCTTCATTGCTGGATGATGATTCATTTGTTTCAGTATCTATTTCACCAGTGAAGCTTTCCTCCCCAACTGTATCATCAGATCTAAGACCAATATCACTATCATTGTTAATAATCTCTTTTTCTTCAGGAACAGGTTCTGTAGTCCCTATTGTAGTCCCTATTGGCATTTCAAGTCCTAAAATAAAATATTAAAGTGTTCTGCTATATATTTTTATGGCACGAATAGTATGTCAAATTGTCAATTGAATAAAATAATATTAAAATATGTTCAATTAGACAACATATACATGTAATTAATAGAAACAAAGCAAAGAACATTTTTTTAAACAAAAATATTGGTTCAAACAGAAATAAACGGGTCATTAGCTTTTAGAGGAGTAAATCAAAATCAATAAAGAAACAAGATATATTTCATATGTCCCTACAGGGACAATATTAACTTATTGTGAAGTGCTTACTTGATCGTAAATCAGCTACAACATTTTCCTGCTTTATAAGCTTCTCTTTCTCGCTTATAACTTGGTTACGAAGAAGTCGGTTTTCTTTCTGTAACGCGATACACTGTTCACACACCTGCATGGACATCGTTTGAGTATAAATTTCCTTTACGCCGGTTTCCAATTGCATTGGCTCATCACCCTTCAAACAAACAGAATTTGGATATAGATAAAAATAGTAAAGTTATCATCAGTTTCAACAGAGTCTTGTATTAAAACTGTATATGCAAAAAGTAGCTTTAATAGTAGAAGAATTAGTATTTAATTACCAAGTCATTGACTGTAACTGGAGAGGACTTGCAGCTGGCAAGATGCTCAATATTTCCTTCGTCTGTTTCCATTTCGGGATCGACGTATTCTGATGAAGAAGAAGGTTGGGGTTCGTCTGCGCCTCTTGCTTCTTCTTCTGTCTTTCTAATCTAAAATAGTTATTTACACTGGCTCATTGTTTGTGATAACAATTATTTAAAATATGCAGAGTGTTGATTTCTCACCTTGCGTCGTATCGCTCTTGCCGCTCGCCCTGAAAGTTCTTCTTCGCGATCATCTGCGATAAATACGGATGGATAGGAGGTTATTCCAATGTCATCTCTCTTTAGCCACGGAATGTAGGCCTTCGTTTGTCCTGGCAAACCAACTTTTCTAACAAAATCGTCTGGCTTGAAGTGTTTAGAGCATACGCAGCTTGAGCCGGAAGGCTCCCATTTTGCGCGTTTGCGCTTAACAAAATCTATCCAACGTTGCCGTCTTTCTATTGCCTCCGGTCTCAAATCATCAGCATAAGGTATCTTATGCAGTATTATACCATTCTTAGGGTCTGGCTTGTTGGAACACCCGTATACAACGCATCGCGAAGGCATTTTGTCCGCAGTTGCATCGGTAAAACCAAGTAAACAACTGTAGTCGTCAATTACAGCTTGTCCCGATTTGACGTCATCAGCCTTATTCGGACTCAGACCTTTTCTCCCGGCCATGTTTTGAAAAACTCATGTTTGGAACAAGATATCTCGAGAAGTTTTTATCCGTTTAAGGTATGTTATATATCGTTAGAATCGTCTCGATACGGCCGATTTTTAGAAAAAAAATGAAAATTCTCGTATATGCACTTTAAAAGAAATCATGCATCACTGACATGGAATTTCTTGGGCTTGATGTATATGTTTCGACCTTCAAAAAGCTTTAGGGCCTAAAAGATACTGTCCGCTATATACGTTAACGTCAAATTCACCCAACAGTTTTCACTATTCAATGTGTCAAGGTCGTCCTCAATACGTGAAGATGCATCAGTTGACGTTGTATGCACAACGAGGACGGTGCAGGGATTACTATTGGGACTTCAAGTTGTTCATTGTCTTTGTTTTAGATGTAAATTTCGTTTGTACGAAGGACGTTATCACGACGTTCCCGTTGTGTTCGCTAAAGGTCCCTAGTTTCTGTGCCGGTACGGCGCCGGCGCCGTTCCGATCTCGAAAGAGGTACATCTTGTATCGTATAGCTTTTTGTGCCGTTCCAGCTCCAGTGTGAACGGAGTTCGAAATCGTTTCGGAAGTAAGTTAATATGGTGATTGGTTATATATACACATTGTGCAATATCGTGCCGAGTTGTGCCGAGCCTGTTCACACTATAGATCGTTTTCACCTGACGTCACGGCGGCCATATTGGTGTACCAAAACAATGAAATGGCGGCCATATTGGTGTACGGTATGGGAATTAGCTCTTTCTTATTCAAATATTTCGTATTGTTTCACCACCCCCATGGGGTCACCGATCACGTGAGTGAAAACGATCCATACCGGATAGGCTTTTGTGCCGGCACGAAAACCTATCCGTTATAGTGTGAACGAGGCCTCAGTTATAACGTTACGTAGAAGAGAATGACAATGACAGCAATTGCAAACTGTTGCACATTCATGAAGTTTCAAATAAGACTGTTCAAATGAATTAATAAATTATACGCTATTAATGATCTTGTTTTGTCGTATACCTGCTGTGGCGTGATCGGGGCCATATGCTTGGAGACATTCTTCCAAATGATATTTTGTGCTGATAATTGGTAAATATACTTCAATCAATGAGTTTAAATACATATTCGAATTTCACTTTCGTACAATAAAAATAAATCAATGCGCAAATTTGGGTCATTTACTTAATATGTTGTTCTGTAGGATGTAACTGCTGCAGCGTGATTGGGGCCCTATGCTGGGAGACATTCTTCCAAATGATGTTTTGTCCTGAAAATTGGTAAATATACTTCATTCAGTGAGTTTAATAAGATACTGGAATTTCAGTTTCGTACAATAAAAATTAATCAATGTACAAATTTGGGTCATTTACTTAATATGTTGTTCTGTATCAGGATGTACATATGCTGGCAGACATTCTTCCAAATGATAATTGTCCTGAGAATTGGTAAATATACTTCAATCAATGAATTTAACTACATATTCGAATTTCAGTTTCGTACAATAAACATAAATCAATGTCCAAATTTGGGTCATCCCCGAGCCCGGGCGCCGGGCGACACGCGTGGAACCCACTTACACTTTTGCGAGTTTGAAAAGCCATGCGAAATCATTTGAACAAAAATGTTTATATATATATATATATATATATATATATATATATATTATATATATATATATATATGTGGACTTCGGTCCACTTGCGCGGTTAGGATTGTTTGGCACTGGTAACGATGAAGCAAATCAAAGTTGAAAAAGACTAGGGAAAGCAGCTTTTTCGAATTGCGAATAGATATTAACTGTTAAAATACATCGCTTTCAAAAGAACATACACGTAATCAACTGTTATATAAAAGAACAACAATGTATTGAATTAAAGGAAACTCGAAATTGGGAAAAACAATACTGAAGAAAAACCGACAAAGTGAAAGACCGAAAAGTTAAGTAAAAACATAGAGCAGCCGCTTTCAGAGTCAGTAATGACAAACATTTAGTAACAACTAGTAGGTTTCCGTGTTTATATCATGTCACTGTTTATAATGCTATTTTTGTTGGATGTTTTTGCTTACCCGTTGTATTCTTTGCTTTTAGCTGCTGATTGTCGTCTTATGTTGTTTTATAAAATAACTTTCTAATGGTAAACCATTCATGCATGGTGTTTGTTTATAGTTTGTTTATAATTTGAAATAAAAGATAGGAAGAGAAGTAATTTTTGGTCTGTAAAATGTACAAAAACTGAAAACAGATACAATATTCGAGATTGGTTTTGTACCATATCTCTGACAACTGAGAAACAGCCAGAGATTTGAGTTGTTTTTAATACATGTAAAAATTGCAAATGTTTTTAAAATACTTCAGCAAAAAAGTATATTAATTTCAGCCTGTATCGCCTGCATGCTGTTTTTGTAAACATGGAAAAAGAAAACGTACAGATTTAAATTAAATTTTACAGAACTTTTTGTATCTTCTTCAGTAGCCAGGTGGTAACGTCACTGGTTGTCACGCGAAGACAGTCTGGCTCGAATCCCACTCAAATTCTGGCAGCGACGTGCAACATTTTCATCGAAATTATTTTTACCTAATGCTATCCGAAAGTTTTTCGGTCGTTTTTCCTTTGTTTTTCAGTACTTTTTTTAAAAGATTAAAATAAACAGTTTTCAATTTGAAATATTCTACTATTCCCAGGCCCTAATACATATTAAAGAGCGCGAGGGGTTGTTGCATTTACGTATTTCTAGTTTACTTAATTTGTTGTCCAGTATCAGGACGTATAACTGCTGTAGCGTGATTGGGGGCCTATGCTTCGACTACTTGGAGACAGCCTAGGCAAATGATGAGTTTAACTAACTATTTGAATTTCAGTTTCGCACAATAAAAATAAATCAATGTCTAAATTTGGGTTATTTACTTATGTTGTCTTGTATCAGGACGTACAGGATAACTGCTGTAGCGTGATTGGGGCCTTATGCTGGCAGACATTCTTCCAAATGATATTTTGTCCTGAAAATTGGTAAATATATTTCATTCAGTGAGTTTAACTACATACTCGAATTTCAGTTTCGTAGAATAAAAATTTATCAATGTGCAATGGGTCATTTAAATTGTCCTGTATCGGGACGTATAACTGCTGTAGCGTTATGGGGGCCCTACGCTGGTAGACATTCTTCCAAATAATATTTTGTCCTGAAAATTGGTAAATATATAGCTTCACTATCATTGTTATAATTATCCTAGCGGCTTTTTCAACTCATCAATTTCAACTAGGTTATCATGCTAGCAGGCATCAGCTCGCGTTATGAATTTTTCTATAACCAGTCTTTTACGCTAACTGGACTATTAACCCTATCACACCATCAAAAACTAGGGACTTTAAGAAAACACTATAATACGACTACAGCAACGTGTTTAAACATAATATAATTCAAATACAAATGTAATGATGATACAAATTAATTCAAATATAATGTCAAATACAAAAAAAAACTTACACGTACATGCAGGTCCCAAAAGTTATCTTCACGCTGTCGTGACGCTCTTGACAACGCAGAAAAAGCATTTTTACGTTTCAAAGAGAATGCGGTCGAAACTACAGATCCTAAAAAAAGCTTGACTTTATTCTCGTCTCGGGTACGGTAAAGCTAATTATTCTTTACCTATCGATTTGATCTTACAACAACGATGCCAGGCATTGGACTACGTACGTTTACACTCTACGGTTAATCGGGCTGATTTAAAGTTAAGATACATATGAAGTGATGAAGAAGGGTAAAGAATAGCAAGAACAATGAACCCACAGATAATTCCGCTGATCGTTCTCCGTTTTGACATGCACGTATCTACTGTAAACTATAAATGGGCTACATTGATCGCAGTGTGTAAACGTATAGATGTACAATGCAGCACTACGCTTTGCGCAAAACATACTTTGCGGTCATCACTTAGCCTTAACGCGACGTGCTGCATTGTTCCAGCACATTCAGACGTTCAGCATTCAGTCACGAGAATTACGAAGAATTCAAAGCAATAACAGACACTGAGGGATATTACTTGGCGTGAAATTTCTCAACCGTCAAATCTCATTCAAAAACGCTATTCGTAATTGCTCCGAGTCAAAACGACATTGAAATCTGGACCATTCGGACAGTACAGTAGCGTGTGGCTAAAAATAATTGATTGATCAAATTTGTTCAACAAACGATCTTGGTAGACGTGTATGTTCTTGCGGCCTCAACAAATATCCAATCAAAATGCATCATACAAGATTAATACAATTTCAACCAGTTAGGCACGACGACTCATTTAACCAGAAGATAAACCGCAGGGGCTCTGAAACAGCGTCCTCTTCTCGTCGGGCATCATTCAATTCAGTGCTAGATTCAAAGAACGCTTGTTTTTTTTCGAAAACAAATCCGTAAGTATTTTGTTCTCGTATCCCAGAAATGAAGTTTAGCTTATGTTTTAACTTTCTACAAGCTATTTCACGTCTGAGTTTTATGATTTATTGTAAAAAATCAACATCTTATAGGGTAAGTCAAACCTCACGGTCAAGACTAATGACAGAAAAGAGCAGTAACGTTTGCGAAGTGTGAGTTTGTTTTCTAATACTGTTATAAGTGTGTCTTGTCTAGCTAAAGGTATTAAAAACATATAACGGTCACTAGTCACCAAAATGCTAGATAGGAGTAGTATTCGGATAACGGAACGGAAGGTCTCACAATGTAACGTATAAAGGTCTAGCAACGTAACGTCTGGTCTGGTAACGTAACATAAGATCTAACAACGTAACGTGAGATCTAGCAACGGAATGTAAGATCTCGCAATTACGTAACATAAGATCTAACAACGTAACGTAAGATCTAGCAACGTAACGTAAAGGCCGTACGTATGGTCAATACGTGTCAATGAATGAGTTTACGATTCAGCAACGTAACGTAAGCTGTTTCACAACGTAATTGTAAGATTGATCACAACGTCCCGTAAGATCGATGCAAACATAGACAATCAAGAAGACAATCTGGATTGCCTATATATAATTACTCACAACGCAATGCAAGGTCTTACAATGGTACGTAACGTTTCACCAAGTAACATAAGGTTTCATAACGTGTTAAACGTTAAATCTCACGACGTAACATAAGGCCAAGTCTCACAGTACGTAACCCAGGCCTCAGAACGTAAAGTAATATCTCGCAATGTTTAACGTAAACTCTCGCAACAAATGCAATATCTCATAACACAAAAATGGGATTTAAAAAGGTAACATAGGTCTCACAACGTAAGATGAGATATCGATTTAAGCACATCGATTTATTTTCCACTATATGTAGTTCTTTTACAAATGATCCGGATATCTATATAGACGATGACGGATATCTGTTGTAGCGTGATGAGGGCCCATGCTGGCGGACATTCGTCCAAATGATATTTCGTGCTGAAAATTGTTAAATATACTTCTTTCAGTGAGTTCATTAACATACTCGAATTTCAGTTTCGTACAATAAAATGAATTACTGGCAAGTCGAGTACAATTCCAAGTCGAGTTGTTGAAAGACCCGGATCGTCCAGCAGTGACAATGAAAATCTGATTGAGCAGAGAACAACTGCGTTATATAATATACCTCACAATATAGCATAACAACTGGTCACAAATCATGACAATGTAACGTAAGATGTACTCACAAGTCACAACGTAACATCTGATCAACAAGTCACAACGTAACAACTGATCACCAAGTCACAACGTAACAACTGATCACCAAGTCACAACGTAACATCTGATCAACAAGTCACAACGTAACAACTGATCACCAAGTCACAACGTAACAACTAATCACCAAGTCACAACGTAACATCTGATCAACAAGTCACAACGTAACAACTGATCACCAAGTCACAACGTAACAACTGATCACCAAGTCACAACGTAACATCTGATCAACAAGTCACAACGTAACAACTGATCACCAAGTCACAACGTAACATCTGATCAACAAGTCACAACGTAACAACTGATCACCAAGTCACAACGTAACAACTGATCACCAAGTCACAACGTAACATCTGATCAACAAGTCACAACGTAACAACTGATCACCAAGTCACAACGTAACAACTGATCGCCAATTAAGTCACAACGTAACATCTGATCAACAAGTCACAACGTAACATCTGAGCAACAAGTCACAACGTAACAACTGATCACCAAGTCACAACGTAACAACTAATCACCAAGTCACAAGGTAACAACTGTTCACCAAGTCACAACGTAACATCTGATCAACAAGTCACAACGTAACAACTGATCACCAAGTCACAACGTAACAACTGATCGCCAATTAAGTCACAACGTAACATCTGATCAACAAGTCACAACGTAACATCTGAGCAACAAGTCACAATGTAACAACTGATCACCAAGTCACAACGTAATAACTGATCACCAAGTCACAACGTAACAACTGATCCTCAAGTCACAACGTAACATCTGATCAACAAGTCACAACGTAACAACTGATCATCAAGTCACAACGTAACATCTGATCAAGAAGTCACAACGTAACATCTGATCAACAAGTCACAACGTAACAACTGATCACCAAGTCACAACGTAACAACTGATCACCAAGTCACAACGTAACAACTGATCACAGGTCGCAACGTAAAATAACATCTGATCACAAGTCACAACGTAACAACTGATCACCAAGTCACAACGTAACAACTGATCACAGGTCACAACGTAAAATAACATCTGATCACAAGTCACAACGTAACAACTGATCACAAGTAAGGTCTCACAATGTAACGTTAGTAACGTAAGGTCTCACAACGTAACGCAAGGTCTCACAACGTAACGCAAGGTCTCACAATGTAACGTATAAAGGTCTGGCAACGTAACGTAAGATCTAGCAACGTATGGTAAAGGCCATACGTATGCTCAATACGTGTCAATGAATGAGTTACGATTCAGCAACGTAACGTAAGCTGTTTCACAACGTAATTATAAGGTCGATCACGTCCCGTAAGATCGATTACAACATAGACAATCCAGAAGACAATCTGGATTGTCTATAATTACAACAAAACGTAAAGTCTCACAATGCAATGCAAGTAACATAAGGTTTAACAACTTAAAGGACATGCAGTGATTTTCAGTGGTGGCGATCCACTGGTGGATCGCAGATAAAAACAGTTCCCAGAGTATAGTTTGCTAAATAAATTTTCAAAGCAAACCACAAGTTCTGTACAACCAGTAAAACCAGTTTCTACAAATAAAATGCATCATACGCAATTAATACGATTTCAACCAATCAGACACGCTGATTGGCAGGGGACGCCGTCAACAGGTTAAACGGCGTCCTTTTAAGCGCCCTTTCAGCTTGTTAGCGTCGGGAGTTAGCGTCGGGTGTACTCAGTGCCAGATTCAAGAAAGAACGCTTGCTTTTTTTTGTGAAAAATAGTCCGTAAGCATTTTGTTTTTGCATCCCAAAGATAACGTTTGGCTTATGTTATAACGTTTTACATCTTATTTTAGCTTTAATCCTGCTGCCTTTTAGCGCGGTTGGGAGTCATTCAGCTCTGTACCGTCAGTGCCATATTCAAAGAACGCTTGCTTTTTTGGCAAAAAAAAAATCCGTAAGTATTTTGTTTTTGCATCCAAAGATAACGTGTAGCTTATGTTATAACTTTTTACACCTTTTTGACATCTGAGTTTCATTTAATGTGAAAAATATCTTATAGGAAGTCAAACCTCAATAGGTCAAGACCAATGACAGAAAGAACCAGACGTTGGCCAAGCCGAACTGTAAGTTTGTTTTCTAATGATGTGTTTTGTTCAGCTTAATATATTAAAAACGTGTGACAGACAGTAGTTATTAAAATACTAAAAAGGAGTACCTGACATATTTGTCAGAAAAGAGCAATGACATAAGTTACCTTTTCGATCTTTATGAGACAGTAAAACTGTCATGGCAGTGTTTGTAAAAAGTTACAGTAATGCTTGTCCTCTCGTTGTTTCATTATTGCTGTTAATAAAAATGTGCCATAAAATGTTTTTACACAGTTTGTTTGGGAAGCATGTACTTTTATTAGTAGTGATTTTCGTAGAGTACACTTCTCTTTGTCTATTTATTTGTTGGATTCGAAAAGCTTATTTCCAAAGTCCAAATGGTACGGGGAGCACCATTGATTCGTCAGGGGCAAGAGCCAAGATTTCGATTAAAAAACTTTGACTCCCAATCATCATTACGTTATATCGACATTAAATGGATGAATGGCGGAGGGATTCTGCTAGAAATGTTGCAAACAAACATAATGTCCATTCGTCCGTATGATAGGGGGATCCAGATGTGTTGAGGCGTTGACTTGTGTAACAAAAATCACAGAACTTCTGCTGTGCGCTAGAATAAGTTTTACGAGTGGATGGAGCCAAACCTTCCTGCAGAAATGTGCGACAACGAGATTCTAAGTCACTGTTGATAAACGAGATACATGTAGAAGCTGTGGAGGGATGTGGATAGGGAACTTCTTTGCATCTGGTGCCAATCTGCGAAACGCCTGCCAATGAAAGCGAGACAAGGCATCAGCAATGTGGTTGTTAATACCTGGAACATGAATAGATGAAAAAGTAAAGCAATGGCGCGCTGCTGTGAGAAGTAAGCTCCTTAACAAATGCATGATGTTTGGGTCATGAGATGTTCTAGCGTTGAGAATGTGGACAACTGCCTCATTATCTACTTGGAAAATAATACGTTGTCGGGACCATTGTACACCCCACAACTCTGCTGCCAGGACCACTGGAAATAATTCTTTGTATGCGATGGAAAGGCCAAGCTGACGGGGAAGCCACTGCCCGTTAAACCATTCTGAATTCAAGTGAGCTCCATAACCAATTGTCCCGGATGCATCTGAACCAACACTGAAATTGGGTGGGAGTACCAACTCTGGAAACAAGAAAAAACTGATTCCATTCCAATGACTAAAGAAGTCCAGCAACCAACGGAGATCATTCTTGAATTCGCCATTAAGACGAATTGGGTGAGAATCATTCCGAAAACAACTGATGAGGTTGATCATGCGACGCAGAAATGTGCGACCAGGCCATACCACCTTACAAGCGTGGTGAAGCAAACCAATTAATGACTGCAAATCCTTCTTTCGACACCACTTGTAGGCAGACCACTGGTGCAGTGTATCGTAGATGGCAGCATACTTATCAGCAGGAAGGCGGGCAATCTCGGCTACAGTATCTAATTCTATGCCTAGCACCACTAGGCAAGTTGCTGGACCAATGCACTTTTGGGGATGGAGAGGGAGACCAAGTTCTGAGATCACAGATATTGCTGTGTTCAATCTGTGGGCACAAGATAGTGAGTTGGCTGGTCCTGCTGTAATGAAGTCATCCAAGTAATGGAGCAATTCGCGAATGGCATAATTTGTCTTCAGAATCCATTCCACCATTTCGGCCACTGAGTTAAAAATACCCGGTGCTGAGCGAAGGCCAAAGGGGAGAACCAAGTCAATATAATATTTGGAACGCCATTTCATACCCAAGAGGTGGCGGTGTGAGGGATGTACAGGGATATTCCTGAAGGCAGACTCGACATCGAACTTAGCTAGAAGGGCTCCTTTACCCAAAGTGGAAACCATAGTCACTATATCGTCCAATTTGATGTATTGCAGTGACCATGATTCTGGGTCAATGCCATCATTCACACTAAATCCCAGTGGAGATGAAAGATCGACAATAAGTCGCCACTTACCTGGCTGCCCCTTTTTTGGTATGACACCAAAGCTACTAATTTGAAGAGGCTGTAGAGGAGGGGAGTCAAAGGGACCTGCCACCCGTCCTAACTGGATTTCGTTTTGTAGATAGGCATCAATGACATCAGAGTGTTCGTATGCAGAGTGCTTATTCTTAGAGGCTGATCGTAGAGCAGTTGAGGGGTATATATATATCACGCCGGGCATAAAAGGCCCCGAAATCGCCGGGATAAACGTGCGCGTTCCGCCATGTTGGACGAGCGGCAAATGTGGGAGTTTGGTGACTAATACCGATCTCGTCCGAGTCGTCGAATTTTAAGCCCTCGGATGACGATCGTATTTACCTGGAGAAAAATTGAGTGTTAGAAATGAACAGAGCTTGTCCAAAGCTTCATTGTGATACGAAACATGCTATGTTTTCTTCAAATGGCTTCTTTGTAGGAAGCGTCAAACTTTATGGATTTTCGAAGAATAGGATGCTGCTCCAAAAAAGGAAATTTTGAGGCTTGTTTTATTTTTTTAACAGTATTATCTATGGGTGGAATTCCTCGTTCAACTGATGCCTGGAGTTTTGGTCTCAAATCTGTTCTTTTTGGTTTTGGAAGTTTAAGCTTAGATTTTCGATTATTTGGCCGAATTTCAACGAGGCATCTCAGGCCAACAACGTGCGTTTGGACTTATGCATGGACATAAAATACATTAAGAAGCGAAGAGAATATTCACATTATTTGACATTTCAAGTTTGTACTTTGTCTAATGGAGGTGATTAGTATGGTCGACAAATTTAGGGTTAAGGATGTGCCAGTCAGTGCCTTACAACGACAAGAGGTAGCGAAATTTTATTATGTAAGGAATGTAAACAGTCGAAATTATTTGCTATTTGTAGCATGGTGCTAGACTAGAGTCTTGATAATTTTAATATATTTTAAATATTTTCTAATTGTTTCTTTGAGAAATCCACAATAATAGGTTGAAAAAAACCAATATTGGGTTCATTTTAATTGTATGTATCTAGCAGCCTGGCACTGACATCAGGATGTGTATTGTTTTTGTTCTGGTTTACATAGTATATGTCTTTAATAACATTTACCGTGTGACCTTATAACAGTCTGGAAAATGTCTACTTGATGTCTTTGCCAGATTACCTTAAATCATTTGTTGTGTACTACAGATATATTTTAACAGTACTGGTTTAATGAAGTCAATGGTACAGTCAAAACTAGTGTGGTTTTTGCAAATAAATTCTAGTTGCTGAAGATTGAAATCATATTTTACTGTCACATGTATATATAAATCAATTTGCATGTACACAAATGCTATTTTGGCCTGCATTTACAGTTATTGGCATGATCAGTCTAATCGTCAATTATTATATGGTAGCCTTTACAGTAGCTGATAGTAACAACGAATGATGGTACATTGATAGATGCATCAACATGTCACAATCTATTTTTCTGGTTCTCGTTGATAGTAATTCCTGGTTTATTAACTACATGCACATGGACTTGGCTGCAGAGCCACACTATTAATGACTTTGTTGATTCTTAGCCCCATTAATAACATGTACAGTATCAATATGAGCCTGGCTATATGGACATTATTAATACGAGCCTGGCTGCATGTACATATACAGTATCAATACGAGTCTGGCCACATGGACAGTATTAATACGAGCCCGGCTACATGTACATGTACATGCATGTACATGTACAGTATCAATATGAGTCTGGCTTCAGATACCTACATTGGACATGTTGACATAGGCCCAGGCCACTATTTCTTCATGTTTTAGTTGCTTCTAAGCCCATGTTTATACCAGTATGGCTAAATTGACAGACCCCTCTATTACAATACTGAATTTCCTTGCTAAAATTTGGGCCGGCCTACTGAGTTAGCTGGCATCTCATTCATTAGCGAGGTTAACCGGGACAGAAATTTCCCACATGAACTGGTTACATGGTTTTATTATCACAAAATATACTAGTGTTAGATGTGTATAGCCATTGTTGATGAAAATTTCTTTTTATTATGAACCAATGTTTTTATCAAATTACTAAATGTATGTACTGTTTAAGAGTTTATTTGAAAAAAAAGTGGGTTTTTTTATATTTCGCGCTGTAAGCAGGATAGTTTTTCCGCAAACACAAATTTTAAAGCCAAACTGCCTGGTATCATTTTAGCCCATATTGTTGTTCATATTTCTAACACTTTAATCGAAACTTATACTCTTAGTTAGACCTCTTAGTTAGACTATAGATAAAAGCTATACAAGCACAAGGTCAATGCAGTTGTGTCATCGTTTGACTTTAGAAATTTCCCCACCAAACTTCAAATCAAAATATATAAAGAATGCATAAAACAAAACAAAACATAGAGTTTGAAGCTACACTGTAGAGGTTTTACTGAGCAATTTAATCTGTATTTACTAGCCAAACTTCTCTGAAACAATAGATACCTTTGTACACCTCAACTCATTTTCAATAAAATGTAATTCATGCTACTGCATCTAGAAAGAAACGTTACATCGCTCTTTTCGCGAAAAAGAAGCCGCCATCTTTTTTTCTATTTTGGTGCGCGCTTCCGCTGGCCAATAGTAACGTCAACTGTTGAATCCCGGCGATTTTTGGCCCTTTCGTGCCCGGTCAAAACCAAGTTTAAATCCCTCACGAATTCCCTGAAGAATATATGCCACCTTTGCTGTGTACGGGTGGTACTTCAGTTCCAACGCAAACTTTGAATAGTTTAAGCGAGATACTATATTGATAGCAGGAAGAGAAACAGGCTTCCCTATAGAATAAGTTACAAAATGAAAGGGGGGGGGGGGGGGGGGGGGGGGCTGGAGAAAGAATGATATACCACACTAAGTATAAAATTGTTATATTTATTGTATAACAAGACCCTTAACAATTTTTTAACTATAAAAAGACCCAACATAATATTACAGCACAATAATAGCAATAGGTGCAACTACTAAACAGGAACAATAGTAAAAACTGAATGTTAGTAAGAGTATAGAATGACCAGTCTTATATGTGCTGTAAGGCAGTTAAATGTACTTTCTACGTTTATTGTGTTCTGGACCCCCTGATGGTGATTGACCACTTGGACATGTACAGGCAGTGACCCGATGGTCTCCATGACAGGAACTACAAACATGGCGGAAACGGCAATGTGAGGAGGGAGCTACACAGCGGCCTGCGTTCCATGACAGGCAAACTACTTTTGGGCCATGGTTGCCTGTGGCCTCATGATTGGCTGAGGATGAATTTGCAATGGCTGGAATCCTCGGGCGTACTTGGGCACCTGCAGTGTGGAAGTTATACAATTGTACATTCATTGAAGCCCAGTCTGTAAGCCGCTCAGCTGCCTCTTCTCTGAATTCCTTGTCGTAATTCAGCCAAGCACTACCACTAAACTGCCGATATGTGCGGAGGATCAGGAGCTTGTACTTGGTAAGGTCCACCCACCGGTTGGGAAAATAAGTACACAGAATAAATGAGAAGCTGGTGAAAGCTTCAAGCCAGGTAATAATGTGAGAGATTTGACGTTTGGGCTTTCTAGGGGTGCATGGGGTAAATACCAAACGACCCTCAAACGTCAGACTTGGCTCTGGTTCTTGCCCTGTATTGATGTTTTCTGGTAAAAGATCTTCGAGGTTGACATATTTCCCACAAGCTATTTGTGAAACAACTTTATAAGGAACCGGAGAATAACCAGGGCCAATAACAAAAGGCTGCTGTAGCAGAGGTATGTTGCGGGAACACATGGACTTTGACCAGAGTTCCAATAAGGAAGAGATGCCGTGTTAGTGGTATAGCTATTTAAGGCCGCTGATATACCCACCGGATTGTTTACAGAAACGGAAGGAGCAAAAGACGGGTTTATACGTGTAGACATGAAGGACGGAAAATTTATAATAGGTTCTGACCTACCTTGAGCGACGCTTGTCAGTGAAGCAGCTTGAGATAGCGATGGCGGTTGAGACAGAGGAAGTGCCACATTACCTGCGTTAGGGGTCCAAGGTAGAGCCGATCCTTGTTGATCAGGGGGGTTCGCCTGATGCGAGAGCGAGCTCTGAGACGAGGGTGCAGCCAGTTGTGATGGTTGCGATTGTTGAGCTCAATGAACTGGTAGCATTTGTCACGGTTGGGAGAGCAATTCCCGCCGAACTCAGCGCCGAATTGACCATCGACGCAATAGGCGCTTGCATAGCTTGAACAAGCGAAGCCACAAATTCTGGTGAAGGACTATTAATCGGAGCTGAGCCTGAAGCTGATGAAACTGCTGTTACCAAACTGGAGGCGGTTGAAAGGGTTGGTGGAGTCGGCAGACTTTCCCGACTGTTACGCGTCGTTCGAGGGCGAGACATTGTAAAAAAACCCACAGAAGTGAGCAAATATATATATAACGCAGTTCCAGGAAGCGGAGAACACTGGAAAGGTGTTGACCAAAACGACCAAATCAACGAAGCAATCGACAAAGCAAGAAGAAAGCAACTCAACCAGGCAAGGCAAGGCGCAAATGCAAGTGAAGAGTGCAAATCATGTGACATGACACCGCACCCCATCTGCGCATAACCAGCAAGATGAAGCCGCTGGCCAGCAACTAATCTCCTTGTTAACTTTGATTAATTATAATCACATTTCGTCAGGGGCAAGAGCCAAGATTTCGATTAAAAATCTTTGACTCCCAATGGTCATTACGTTATATCATTAAACGATAGTCGTCCCAAAAAAACTTGTCCTTGGCGTGCCAGCTAACTGGTCGATTCGCTAAAAGAACGTTCTTCTCATTATCTTCGGATCACTTTTTTTAAATCCGAAGATACGAGAAGAACGACATTGCAGCGAATTGACCAGTCGGACCAGATACCTGGCACGCCAAGGTTTTTCTAAACAAGGTTTTTTAATGGCACGATCATCGTTTAGGGTCGGATACTGTATAACGTAATGATTATTGGAAATCAAGCAAACAACTGAAAAGAACGGATCCGAAAAGCAACAAAAAATTAGCGGTCTAGTTCAACACTTCAACTGATTTTCTACGACTAAATTTACTTAGAACGTCTGTGTTTGGGAACTTATTCTTCAACGGAATTGTATTTTTATAGAATAGCCTGCCTTCTGAAATCAAATCGTCACCCTCCGTTATTACTCTCAAGTGAAAACTACAATACACTGTACATCACCACTACATACATAAATGTAACTCAACCCTTAATGTAGATAGACCTCAAATTTGTTGCTGTGGTTTTTGCTGTGGTTTCTGTTGTTGTTGTTGTTGTTGTTGTTGTTGTTGTTGTTGCTGCTGTTGTTTCTGTTGTTGTTGGTGGTGTTGTTGTTGTCATTGGTGGTGGTGGCGTTGTTGTTATGGTCGTTGCTGCTGTTTCTCCTGTTGTTGATGTTGTTGTTGTTGGTGGTGGTGTTGGTGTTGGTGTTGGTGTTGGTGTTGTTGTTGTGGTTGTTGTTGTTGTTCGTGGTGGTGGTGTTGTTGTTGTTGTTCTTATTGATGATGGTGTTATTGTTGTTGCTGCCACCATCATCATTATCATCATCATAGGAAATAAAGCAAATAAACCTTTATAAATAAAAAAAAAGGAATTGAGCAGGGAACCGAAATGCCAATGTATTTTTCATTTAACATTTTTTTATCAAATGAAACAATTTTTCCATTGGAAGAAATTTGAAAAATATGCATAAATTAAGTTCTTGTAATACAAGATTGTTCTACACAAGAATTCCACGATGTTGAATTATTTTCAGTCTAAATATAATTAATTGTTTACACACTATACATAGGCAAGCTCTGCCAGAGTATCTGCCAGAAGACAAAGAAGGGCTTGAAGGGAGATTCATTAATGATTTTATAGGTACTGTACTTACCATTAATTAAGATTCTATTAGTTGTAATTAGTAAATAAATAACTTATTCTTTTTTAACATTTAAATTCCATTAATTAGTACTTGTATATTAAATATTATTCAAGTTTCTAAATTTCAATAAGAAAAACCTTGGTTCTTAATTGGAGAGAAAAAAAAATTGAATAAAAAATCCTAGACATTGGCAGAAATTCACTTTTTCAGGTCGGGGGGGGCAAAGCCTCATATATGTCTGACAAATCTGATAAATATCCGACAACTGCATAATTGTTGGATTTTGACTGTTTTTTTCTCTTTTTGTTGAATATTTCCAAAATTGTCAAATTGACTATTTTGACATGGAGGGTGGGGGTGGGGCTGATCCTAGAACAACTATAAGTCTTTATAATATAGATGCATGCATGCAGTATCAATTAAACAACTTACCACTGATATAGTTGATATTCGTATTTCCATTTCCATAATTTTACACACATTTCTATTGACACAACTGTACAATTGTCCACTAAAACAGAAACTTAGCTACTAACGTATAAAAGTATCAGAAATAATTCTAAGGGCTGTAATGTTTAAAGGTGATTAACAGTAAATAAAATTTGAAACTTGTATCAGCCGCAACCTTTGGATTAGTCCCCGAGCCCGGGCGTAGGGCCGAAGGCCCGGAGCCCGGTGAGGGTGCTAATCTCGACATGCGTGTAGTCCACTTTACACGCGTGGAGAAAAAGCGAGGGAGACGAAATCTGGAAATAGTTTATATATATATATATATATATATATATATATATATATATATATATATGTATGGCACGGTGTCACGCGGTAAGAATAGTTGGACACTGGTGACTAGCGACGAAGAAAACTATATTAAAACTCTCAAACAAATAGTGTTTTGCTTTCGTTTATTTAAACGAAACGAAATGAAATGGAGCACGAAGAAAAGGATACAAACAACCCGTTTAATATATCTTGAAGAGAAACCAGAGAACTTGAAGAAACCAAACGCCGTATGGTAAACAAAAACTCGATCTGCAGTGTATGTAGCCCTGGTTTGAAGACACTTCGTGAGTCCATGGTCAAATCATCTTAAAGTGGTTAACGGTAGGATTCTTGTTGTTTTCAAGTTTTCGCTTAACCTAAACAATATTCAGCTTCAGTTTTCGTGCTTTCCCTTTGCTCATCCAAACCATAAGTCAGCTTAACTAAACCTAACTTAAAACACTACCTTTAAGGCTTATATTAACCGTGGTGGACGTGCATGCACTTTTTATTATTAAAAATACTCATGGGCTTTGTTGGTTTTCTTGGCTGTGTTTCGACTGAAACGTTGTCTTTTGAATTCTTCTTTCTGGAATCCGATTCTACTGAATTGTTTTTATCTCAGACTATTATAAATGTAATTTCTGAGCTGTTAATTACTTTTAATACTGCCTTTGCAAAATGTACATGCATAGAGAAGCCATTTAAAGGCTTGCTAAAATTAATCCCTTTTGAAACCTCCTAAAAACAATATATTTTTTACAACCAGAATTTAATAATGAAATCTAAATTTTGCTTTGATATGTTCAACTTTCATTAAATGATTTAAATCAGTTTTCTCATCCTATCGACCTATCCATAAATTGCATAAATTAATATCCCAAGGATTTAACATCATTTGTTTTTATATCTGTTTGTTTTTGTATTGGCGGTATATTAGGAGTGCATATTTTAATCAGGGGGTGGGTGGGTGTTTTAAAAAAGAATGTAAAAGCGGGCGAGGGGTTGTTGCGTACATGTATTTCTAGTTATAACCTGGCCAATCACAAGAAAGTACCCGAACGAAATTGTTGCTAAGGAAACCGAACTTGGAATTTTCAATCCAGCTCGTAGCGCGTGAAGTAGCTGTAGAAAACCTCAAAATTTTCACATAAAAATCCCGAAACTCGGATGGCAACCGGCCTAGTCGTCTTTGTCGAAGTCTAAGCTACATTTCTGTGGTGGTTGCCTGCTTGTAACACGAAATGCCATCAAAGGTGTTTTCCAGGCACTTTTATTGAGGTTGGCCGGCCGTCTAACGTAGGTCACTAGGTCGTTTTGACGTTTTCTCGACTCTCGAGTTCCAATTCACAGTTGTTTCTATAAGAATGATAAGATGTGATACTATAGTACTGACAACATGAACGACGACTCAGCGAATGAGTCTGAGCCTGAAGCTTTATCAGACAGCAGCTGTGAGCCAGCATTTGAAGATTCACTGACAGTTTCATCAGCGAATTCAAATCCGATAGCGAAGCGAGCCGAGAAGCGATATTCCCAACAATTTAGGCACCAGTGGTTGGAAGATCCTAATTTCAAAGATTGGCTAGTCTGGTCACAGCATGAGACCGGATGTGACCATTGACCACCTTTAGTTGACATCTTTATATATAGTGGTCAGTGGTCTGGTCAGTTCGAACTGACCAGACCACTGACCACTATATATAAAGATGTCAACTAAAGGTGGTCAATGGTCACATCCGGTCTCATGCTGTGACCAGACCACTGACCACTAAAAAGTGGTCAGCTGTCAACACCTTTTCAATATTATTATAAATACAGCTAAAATTACACCAAATACATTCATTAAATGTTTTTGAATGCAGACGGAAGAATATTAGCAAGAGATATTATTAAAAGAGAAATGGCAAACTACGATAATACTGAAACGTGTTCTAATACAAAAGCATTAATAGATACTAATGCATCAAGTATTATGGAACGTAAACGATTGAGAGAATTAAACACGGAAGACGACGCCGTGATAGATCCTACACCGAACAACGCCAAGAAACTCCGAGTAGACAAATGTCTTTGCCAACGCGATGTTAAGATATGGGAACACGAAGGCTCAGGAATCATCTACGGAAAATGCAATCGCGAAAGATGTGGTTTCTTTTCATCTTTAAGCAAAATGGCTGAGTATCAAAAAGCAATGAAAAGCGTTCACGACTGTTTCAAATATGGCAATGTGGCAGCCGATTGTCCTTCCTGCGGAGGAAATCTAACCTGTTATGTCGTTGCCAAGAATAGCGTCAATTATCATCGTCCATTCTTCACTCATGAGAAGAAAGACAAAGACAACTGCGATTTCTTCATGTGGGGAGACATTCAAAGGAAACTACGTGGAGAAGAAGCTATGGAAGCACGCGTTAAAAGAATGATTGCAATTCGAGCACAAGAATTGGAAAAGGAAGACATTGAAGAACACTTTATTAACAATTAAAACATTAAATTATCTTCTGTATCATTCACAGAAGCATATACATTTCTCAACTCTAACCACATAAGTGGATTTAATTTGTTAGTACATGTTATTAATTGATTGTGTAAACCAAGTTCATAATAAAAAAGTCTGTTCATAATTGGTTCAATCTCGTTCTTAATGAATTGTCCAGGCGCATAATTGCTAGCACATATTATTGGTGTTCTTTCCAACCAATAACCATCTCTGCCCTTACGATTAGCTAACACTTGAGTACCTTCGAATACACGCTTGAATAGATCAACTACATCCATAGTAATCTTAATTTCTTCGCATGCAATAAGACCTGTATTAATACAATCGTTGAAGGGAAACTCATCGCTGGTAATCATCATACCTAATACTGGACTTCCATCAATAATAGAATGCAATATCTTAGATTTACATGCATTCGATGGGCCATACAGATACATGCAATTGCGTTTATCGTGTTGTTTTAATAACAACTTACACACATCTTGAACGAACTCCTTAATTTTTATATTATTAAGGTTACAAATGATTTTCAACCATTTAATGGAATCTTCGACTGAATACATATTTGTATTACATTCTAATTGAATACGACGGCTTTCTAAATTTGTAAAATAATCTCTTACAACATAACATCGCTTAATATCATCGTTTATTTCTTGTTCGTACTGTTTTTTTCTTTGATGAAATACGAACGAAGAATAGCTATGCTGTGGTATATATAGCTTTGCGTAACGCAGAAAGCCTTCTACATTTACGCATCCATGCTCAGCGATGTGAGTCATGAATTCACCAGGATTCATGCCATGGGAAGCAAACCAATCATTTTCTGGCCACTTGCGTTTTCGGGATGCCTTCTTTTCATCGCGATCATCTATGTAGTTTGCCATAGTTTCATCTGGATGCTCGATGTACATTTGGGCTGTAAACATCAAATCTGGTGGTAGATACATGGCTACGACTTTACGTGGTGGGCAAGTGATGTATTTGATAAGAGATGTTTCATCTCTGGCCAACTGATAATCGTAGTCTTTTCCTTTTTTGGCTTTGCGACGTAAACGTAGCATGATGTGATTATCATATGCATCACGTTTAGTTTTTACCCAATACAACAGATGATAGTGATCGACCGGTGTTGTGAATATCAAGTGCCACATGTAAAGCATGCAAAAAACCTGTTTCGTGTACAAAATCCTCTCTTCAGAGACATGCCAAGTCCGAAATCCACAAGAGGGCAATGAAATCACGACAGTCTGGCCAACCGCAACAAGGAAATCTCGTGCAATGTTTTCGACGGCAAGAAGAGGAGAACTGCTTGTACAAGGAAACATTCGAAGTCCGAGTATGTGCTTTCCTTGCAGAACATAACCTTCCGTTAAGTCTCATTGGCCCGATGATGAGTTTGTTTAAATCCACGGCACCTGTTAATAGCAAAGCGGTCGAAGTACTGAAGGGCATTCACCTGTCAGCAACCCGATGTACCAACATTTTGAGACAAGGACTTGGACTGTATTTTGCGAAGGAACTTGTGGACATACTACGTGCCACTTACTTCAGCATAATTCCCGATGAAACTACAGACGTTTCCACGGAAAAGCAGTTGGGAATCTGTGTGGTTTACTTTGATGAACAAACTGTGCAGCCAGTGACACGGTTATTCGACATGGTAGAAGTAGAACAAGCAACTGCAGTCGGCCTTTACAACGCAATCAAAAGCTCGTTCGAAGAAAAGAAGATTCCTATCAAGAATGTTATTGGGTATTCATCGGACACGACAAATGTAATGTTTGGTGAGCACCATAGTGTTGTCTCGCTGCTGAAGAAAGATGTTCCTTATGTTTTGGCTGTGAAATGTAGTTGTCATATGATTCACTTGTGCGCATCGTATGCTTGTCTGAAACTGTCGACGACTCTGGAAGATCTGTGTAGGAATATTTATTCCTACTTCAGCAGATCGAGCCTGAGACAGAAACAATTACGAGAATTTCAAGAATTTGTTGAAATTAAGATGCACAAGCTTCTGGGAATCGGTCAAACCAGATGGTTATCTTTGGAAGCATGTGTTAGAAGGGTCCTCGAACAGTGGGATGCTCTCTGCCTTTATTTTACATCCGTAGTAAATGAGAAGAAAGACCCTTCATATACGACCGAGTCTATACTTAAAGGTCTTTCAAACAAGTTCCTGAAAGCGCAATTAGTGTTCTTAAGTTTCCAGTTGCACCGCCTGAACGACTTCAACACATTATTCCAATCTTCCGATCCCGTCCTTCATCATGTTCGCGACGAAGTACGTAAGCTGTTGAAATGCATCCTATCAGATTTTATGAAAATGCATGTTGTCAAGAGCTGTGATCCATTCACTGTGCCTCTCGATGATCCAAATCGGAATGTTCCTATTGATCAAGTCTACCTAGGAATACTGCCACAACGACGTTGCACGAATGCCACGAAGAACCGCGAGCTGTCCACACCGTTAAGAGTACATGTTTAGAATTCATGGTAGAGGTAGTAAAGCAAATCAGATCGCGTTTTGACCTCAGTGATTCCGCGTACACACTTGTCGAGTTTATTCTTCCGGAGAATGCTGTGAAGTGCTGCCCTCCATCTCTCCAAGAGCTTTTCATCAAATTCCCATACTTAGCCAATGTCGCGGATAAAGCACTCGTTGATGCAGAATGGAGAAAGCAAGCGTTGGAGGAATCGTCGGAGATAAATGAGAAGGAATCTTCATTGCAGTTTTGGCAGAAGCGTTTAAGTGCGCACACGGTTAACGGGAAATTAAAGTACGCTAATTTAATGAAAGTCATTGGTTGCGTCATGTCCATACCTTCGTCAAATGCTGCAGTGGAAAGGCTATTTAGTCTCTTGAAGCTGGTCAAAACTGACACAAGAAACTCTTTGAAGAGAGAAAGTCTTGTCGGACTTCTTCACACCAAAGAAGGCCTCAGAGCAGAGTCTTGTCATGCTCATGATCTCAAAATGAATCCCGAACTCTTGACTCTTTTGAAAGCTGTCAAAAGTAATTCAACGGATAGCGAAGCCAACCAACGGATCACGCAGCAATTATCATTATCAAGAGCCAATAACTGAATAAGATGGCGGATCTTTGTATATAAACGCTATATATACTTTACTTTGTATTTGAATTAATGTTCTTGTTACTTATACTGTTATATTGTACGAACACAATGGAGTTTGATCCAGAATTTGGGGTCACATAAAAGGACGCCAAGTCGCAAACAGTTACAATGTTACTATATTGTGACTGATTACCCTTTGTAAATACCTTTAATTGTGATCGGTACGCTCAAGTTTAAAGGATATTACCGTTTTTCATTGAATACTTTGTGTCCACCCAATATTTGTGTCTAAATGTTCAAAATCTCAAAATTCCTTTAAAAAATCCTTAAAAAATGCAATTCCTTAGATAATTCCTTAAAACTTTGTAAAATTCCTATTTCTAAGGATAAATCCTTTGAAGTGAGAATACTGTCTCAAACATTAAATCTTTTAAAAGTGGCGCGAATTCCTTGTTACCATGGTCACATTAGCGCCATTTAAACGGGGAAAATAAGTCGCGACTTAATTGACGCGTCCTATTTAGTGTGTGCTGTGGTCTAACTCTCTAATCAATGCGCGACAATTACATCGGGGACAATCGGAGCTTAGAATTTTTTGGCGTCAACGTCCGAGCTGTCAGGTTGAACGATGGAAACAAGTATTCTTTAATCCCGATCGTGTTTATAATATTATTTCGTCACCATATCTATGCCACATCAAAAGAGCAACACTATTTTCGAAGAAAGACAATATTGCTGATAGAAATGGCAAGTATTTTTAACATGACTTATAGAAAACTTGCAAGTGTGATCTATCACAGTTTTTGTGCGTTATACAGAACGATTGAAGAGTTGACAAAAGCTTTTCAACTCGTTGGGCGATTTTATATCGAGTCAGGCGACTCAGGCGAACACGTGTACTATTTAAAACTGTTTATGAATTACTGAATTAGGACCGTGGTCTTCAAGTGACAAACATTACTCTTCGGAAGGCAAACAATTGTCTTTGGAGGAAACTTACAAGTATTTATTTCACAACCGGTAGCATCATTTTACATTTTTAATGCCATCAAGTGTATTTAGCAGTACACACATGTACTCATTGACTGCTTGCTGTATAAAGTTGAATCTGATAAACAGTCCAAGATTTTGAACTAGATTTTTCTATTTAGCTTATAGATACGTGCCATACATGTCAGGTAAACAACCTCACTGCCTTATTAATAAGAATAACAAGTATATATTTCACAACACGTACAGGTAGCATTCTTTTACATTTTTAAAGCAGTCAAGTTTATTAGCAGTGCCTATTTAATAAATATTAGGTTGTTGTAAGTTGACAAAGTTGTATCTAATAAACCACAATCTGACCCACGATTTATTTTCTTTAATATCAAGGGATTGGCTTGTTATCTCATTCACTTATTAGTTATTACGTTCACTGAACTGGCCTGTTTACAAGGAGGTAGGGTTACCCTAGCACCCGAGTCAAAGTTAGCATCATCCTGCTGGGCTCAGGTCAACTTTATTAGACCTGGTTACCAAGCACTAATAACAAGTAGGCAGGTAGGCGCGTTATCTCTACCAAACGCATTTACAAGGACAAAACATAACCTGGCTACTAGGGTTACCCTGGCAGCTGGGTAACCCTGGCAGCATCCTTGTAAACACGACAAACAAAAAATGCAAGAAATGTATGATAACTAGGGTAATACCATGATCACCTCAGATTCTCTTGTTCTCCGAGAGAATGTAAACCTCATATTTCCCTCATCGCTCATGCAAGAGGGAAATTTATCCTTTGTCTTCTAATTTTCCCGTGCATGTTGATGAGGGAAAATTAGAAGACAAAGAAATCTTTTGTCTTCTTCCAAATTTTCCCCTTGCACATATTTTCCCTCATCAATATGTACGGGAAAATTAGATGCAACTTCTCTGATCAACCGTGTAAATTTCCTGTCGGTAAGATTCTCAAAGTTTTCCTCAGCGATCATAATATTACAAACTAATAACATGACTTTTCGGGAAATTAGTTTGTAAAATCTTCCCTTGGTGGCGGGGAAATTTAATCACTAATTTCCCTCAAATCATGTTATTACTTATAATAATACGAGTGCTTCAGACACTTCCCAAATTTGCTTCAATGGGCATGAACAATGGTTTGAAATCGAGGTTGAATATCAGGGATGATAGTGAATGCATTACGATTTCATGTCAACCTTGAGTTTGTGCCATTGTTTCATAATAGGCACTATTTATAGGCTATAAATTCTGTTCTAATGTGTTCAGTGCAGATACATGTACGCTATGATGCGTACCTTTTGTTTTTATATTGGCTGTATATCAGGAGTGCTTATTTTAATCAGGGGGTGGGTGGGGGTGTTTCAAAAAAGCATGTAAAAGCGGGTGAGGGGTTGTTGCATTCATGTATTTCTAGTAGTCAGATACTACAAGGTGAATTTGAGAGCAGTTCATGTGGGATGATGGCTCTTGATCCATATTGTATTTTTAATGTTCAGACTGCAGTAGTTGTTGGTTTTTTTTTCTATATTTCGGTAAACACCTCACTAATATGGTGGGAGTTAAAGGGTTAATAATCTACTTATCCTTTTCATTATTATTCCCACAGGTGCCATTTGGCACACTGTTTTGCAAGCATTTTAATTTTCGAGATTTGGGACAGCTTTCACTTACTCACTCCAACACAAATCTCACTCAATTATCAAAGTTGAGTTTATGTATTTAATCTAAAAAAGGTAATACATAAATATCTTGTACATGTATACAAATGCAATTATTTTCAATAAAACAGAGGTGCGTACTTTAAGGTTGTATGAGCCATTAGAATGATGTATGTGAATTATTTCTTTCCCTACTACTGTAGGTCACCCAAAACCAGTCACTTTATTATTTTACTATGTCTATACAACACCAAACGATGTAACTTGTCAAGTGAGAATCCCTAGGAGAGGAAAGGTTAATTACAGCCTATGTACTGTGCAACCTCGTACCCAGGGTCTTATCTCCGCTCCCCGCCCACCACGCTGCGAAAAGATCCTGGTTGCGGCTGGTAACGTGCTGCCTAAACGAATTTTATATCAGGGGAGGGGTGGTAAGTTTAGTAAGCTGCACAATCAATGCTACAACACAAGTCCAGTTTTAATACTCGTATTCTAAAATCTGATATTAGATTTAGCCATTTAGGCGAAATATAAAGTTTAATAAAAAGAATGAAAAGCGCGAGGATTCAAGAACTGTATTTACCTGAGTTCCTGTAGCTGACAAATGTGAGTGAAAGGACGGAAATCGGCTTGATGTGGTTGCAATCTTTGCCGAATCGCTTCTTTTAGTACTTTTTGCTGCGGTTATCGGAGCAGAGGCTGAAATGTCAATGCATTTTAGTGCGAGAGAAAGCGGTTTGGCTCTTTCACATGGCCTGCAGATTAAACGAGGATTAAACGAGGAAGAGCATCGTCGCGAGGAAGTCTTTGGCGGTAAAACATTTCGGCCGAATAACACAGTTCAAAATTTGCCTTGCTGTACAAATTTTTAAGGTACTTCACATCGCCAACACTGCGACAATTTCAAAGTCTAGTCGACACGAGTATTCGACGGTGCATTTAATAGACGATTGCTATATCTTCTTCGGGCCGTTGGGGATTCTTTAACGTTTGGATTCGATATGATATTTGACAACGTACACCACAGAAAAAAGCACGAGATATGTTTTGTTATAAACACTGAGTACGTTTGTTTTTTGTTGGTTTCATTTTAACAGATATTTTGCGATCAGACGCCAGTCTGACGACGCCAGACGTAATATATTATTTGTATAAACAAAGGTGAAAACTTGTAATTGTGCCTGTCACTCCTCCCTGAGTATTTTTGAAATCGTTAATTAAAGCCCCCCCAATTTTTAGGGGGCACGTGACCAGCCACAACCAGGGTGTTTTCGCAGCGCGGGGCGAGGGCGGGGGAGCGGAGATAAAACCGTGGGTACGAGGTTGTGTACTGTGTACCATCACTGAGTTCAAATTATATATCGCAGTCATTCTGAAATCACGATGCACTTTTCGAATATGCGATCCAAAACAACATAAAAACTCTTAGTAAATTGCATGCAAGTGACCATGCACTGCCTTCTGATATTTCCCAAATGAAACTTCTTTGCAAAAAAAGTTGATGCAAGTAACTGCTGCTTTTCGATATTTTCCGAGTGAAGTGAAACTTCTTCGACTTAGGCATAGAGATCGACTTGAAGCTAGCAAGTCCTCAAATCAGCGAAGAAGGTACATCAATCGATGATTTCTGCCCAGATGCAGCAATCGGCAACAACCGAATCATGGTGTAATGCCAAAGTTCGACAACTGAATTGTTCCAGCCATACAGTAGCTACATGACATGCATACGAAAAAATGCAAGACAACCTCGTCAAAAGATGGCATGATTACTAAAAGACATCACCAAACTGGAGGGTTAACCCCCAACGTTTTCAACAAAATATTTTCACGATGCACTTGTGAAATGCTAATTCGAACCCTGTACCACAGGGGTATAAAAAAATGAATAATAAACAAGCCATTTTTTTAATAATTAGGGAGGGGTGTCTTTGTAAAAACACCATTTTCTAAAGGAGATTTCCTCTTGGAATACAAGGGAGTAATATGGAAGGCTGTAAACGAGAAGACACTATTACCCCGAAGAAGTTGGAAATTTCCTCTTTTTTTTCCAGGATGGTGGCAATTAAATCTTTTTGGTAAGTAGAGTATATCCCTAAAAACAAATTATAACAGTTCAAAGAGATTTTATATGTAATCATGTACGGTAGGTAAGGTACAAGTATAATTTCAGTATTTTCCAAACATTATCATAATGTATAATATTACTTCACACACTTGTAATGATAACCCTCAGTGACACCAAGAAACAAAACTGAAAAAAATTCCTATCTAATCTGCTTCATTTTACAGTGTGGATGGAACGTTTTCTACAGGATTAGGGAGACTAGTTAATGATGCTCCATCCCAGAATGCTAATTGCATTATGAAAAAAATTAAAGTAGGCCAAAAATTCCATTTGGCTCTATATTCACTCCGTGGTTATGGAGTGCAAGGCCTTCATTGGCGTGGCTATGGTTATGGGGTGCAAGGCCTTCATTGGCGTACGAAATAGGGTATTTAATACTTCTTGTAGTATATACAATGTAACAAATTAATATAAAAACCTAAAAAAAATCTGTTTATACCAAATTATGTTCAAAAAATGGAATCTTTCCAAGAGATATTTATACTGTAGTATCACTCACAAGGAAATGTTTGTTGCGTCTAGAAAGGGAGAGGCTTAGATTTCCAAATAGGGTTCAAAATAAATATTCTGGATTCACAGATATACTGTATATGTTTTACAGATATGTATACTGTATACTTTTATATACCAGCTGTTTAATTATGTACATATGAACATATACTATAAGAAAAATATGCAACTTAATTTTTGGCTTTTTCATAATTTGTGCAAATATGCATATTTGGTGAATGTCAGTTTACAGTAAATACACTATGCACAATTAGCATGAGCAGCTAAATTTGCATCCTAATTGAAAAAATATATATATACATGTCATGTAAACTCAAAGTTTCCTCTTCAAAATATTAAACATAATTTGTTATCGTTGGTCAGGTACGGTACCTGTACATGTAAACATGTGAAAATCCCAATGTGTACATACTGTAGCACCAAAGACTGAATGTTCTTCCCAAGAACCTAAACAAATCACAATTTTCCAGAGTATACAGTAAAAAGATATCTGCAATAAAAGTCTTTTTGAATAACAATTCTTGAAATCACTGTAAATGATTTAGCACAACATTTTTATCAAGATAAAAATGTATTTTTCTATTTAAAAAAAAATTGGATCAGTGATTTTAATTAACCAATAAAAAGTCAACAATTTCAACCTAAAACTCTGTGGTTACGATTGGCAAACGTTGTCCCTGGCGTGGTATTAAAAAGGTCACCATGACCCTTGTGGGAGCCAACTTTTTGTTAATTTTACTTAGTCTGGACCGACGTACTAACTTTCCTATATTTAACAATCGCTTGGCCCAGTTTAGGTAGAGTGCAGATGTTCTTCTTTGGTCCTTGAAGTTTCTTACTCTTTTTATGCAATAATATAAAAGGGGAAGGCAAAAAACGGCTGGTGTCCAGAGTACCATATTTAACAATCGCCTGGGCGGGAAATACATGTCCCATCCACTTACTACAATAATTACACAGGTATAAAGTGTACTGTAATAGAATAAGCGAGAAAGGCAGAAGAAGCTCTGGTGTAGAGAATATAATATTACAAAAAAGGAACGAAATATACAGCTCCTATTTCGATATTTTAAGCCAACAGAATTTATACACATTATTGTCTTTGGATGTCCGCTATTTTCTTATGACTAGTCTGAGTACAAACCACAAAACAGCACTGAGTGACTTTTTTAATCAATAACTTAGGGTTTCAGTTTCTATCAGGCACCATAGTGGACAAATGTCTGAAATACACATTAGGGTCAACTTTCATGATATAGTGTGTGTTATTATGTATATATATATATACAGATTGAATTGTGAATTATATTGTCCAATGTTTTATACATTTTATAAGGTCTAATTTTTATAAGGTCTAATTTTTTATAAGGTCTATTGTTTGTATATATTAAGGTCTAATTGATTTTTATACGGTCTAAATTTATAAGTCTTATAAGGTCTAGCTAAATTTATAAGGTCTATAAAATGTATAAGGTCTAAACACAGATACCCCAAGCTCAAACTATGAGACGATGTTTACCAGTTTATTATATTTTCAACGGTTATTATAACGAAGTGACTGTTAAAGCTGTAAAATTTGGTATAAATGCTTACCTGTTATCTTTGTGTGTTAATTTGTTGATTTGTCGGCGTAAGGAAACTGATTTGGACGTTCACACGCCTTTGAACAACTCGCATTACTGATACCCTATAAATAATCTTAGAGAAGGTAGGAGACTGCTTATCGGCCGATCTCGGTAATATTGCTCTAAATTCGCTTCAAATGCTCCTATCGCTCCAAAACTTCACTCAAAGCAAGTTAGGTAGTCAGACTATCCATTGATCGACCACAGTCGAAGAGGCGATCAACTTGGAATAGGTAAATTCGACAGAATTATAATAGCTCAAAGGCGCCCAGGAAAAGGCTCGACAGAAATACGCGTGTTGGTGGACAGTACATTACTCCCGTTGAAACTTTAAATTCTCCCACTGCGCTTGGATTGGTTGATTGATATTCATTATTTCCTTCGGTGGGGTGGGAGGGTAAGATTTTTCGGTGTCGGAAATGTACTGTCCACCACCCCGCGCGAAGCCGCTTTGACCGTTGGTACACGCGTATTTCTGTCGAGCCTTTTCCCAAGTTCTATCGGGGGCGTTTTCTGATGTAGATTTGCAGTTATAAACCGAACAACACTTGTGCATTCTCCTTCTTTTATAACAGAAAATGAAATAGCTTTCATTCTATAGAACGTCGGCAAGAGATTCACAAGGCGGAAACCCTAATCTTATTATAAATATAAGTGCCCAGCACAAAATACGAATAAAAGCCATGAACACAAGGACATAAAAAACATAATATTTAATAATATAATGTTTCGTTGTTTATGCTACAACATCTTAATTCAGAGATAATGATTACAAGATATTAATTTACAGGATATTTATATAATTTACAGAATTTTAATTACATACATATAGACCAATCAAAATAAAGAACTAAAAATACATATTACAAGCTAATTATAGGTTAGGAGGTGAGGTAACACTGAAGGTGTCAGGAGGTAAGAGAATTTTGCCGTTGAGATGAGTTTTAAGTTTGTTAATTAAAAGACTTTCGCGTAAAAGAAGCTCAGATTCAAAAGAGCAGGAAGAAATAATACTAAAATCACTAAAAGAAATAGGATGCCCCGTCTCATGATGATGGGCAAGAATATTACCACGGCGTGGACTAGCGAGCTTTTTTTTCCATTTTTACAAAGCTCTGCAGCTTTGACACTTAAATTTATACACGACATGCGATCTCAAAGAAAGGGGAATCCGGTCTTTAAACGAAAAGAAATGAAAAAGGCGAAGAGAAGGCCGAGCTACAAACCTAATGCTAATTTGAGGATAAGCAGAATTGAGTAGTTTTTTTAATTGCGTTCGAATTTGGAGAAAATGCTGACCAGTGAAAGGTAACGAAAAATAAATAACGTGTTTAGGAACGGAACATGGTTTTGCAGACTGCGAGAATACTTTATCAAGAAACCATCGGAACGATCAATTTTAACGTCAAGAAAAGATATGGAATTGTTAGACTCAACACTCAAGTTCATGCGTAAATTTTATTTTAGGATGTTTAAAATTCAAATAATTAAGAAAAGGAATAACATTGTTAGGCGAACGAAATAATATGAAACAATCATCAACGTAGCGTCTGTAGAATAGCGATTTAAATTCAGGAGGACAATCATTTAGCCAATTAGATTCATGATGTGCAAGAAAAATGTTAGCAAACAAGGGACATAGGGGGGAACCCATAGCTACACCATCGACTTGTTCGTATAAATTTCCATTGAAAAAGAAGTGACAATTTTTAACGGCCAAATTTCAAAGTTTTCGAAATTCTAGAACGGAAAAACCGTGAAAACGGGTGCTGCCTGAGAAAACATTTTGAACAATAATATCTTGTAATCATTATCTCTGAAGATGTTGTAGCATAAACAACGAAACGTTAGATTATTAAATATTATGTTTTTTATGTCCTTGTGTTCATGGCTTTTATTCGTATTTTGTGCTGGACACTTATATTTATAATAGTGAAATAAAAGTAGCGTGCTGCGTAGGCAGTGTTGAAACAACAATCGAAATATAGTAACTTAGGTTAGATATACTGCCGAAACAGAGAACGTAGGAATCTAACGTTTCGAGCGATGGCCCTTCGTCTCACGTTTCTCTCTGACGTAGGGCCATCGCTCGAAACGTTAGATTCCTACGTTCTCTGTTTCGGCAGTATATCTGACCTAAGTTACTATATTTATAATCAAGCTTTCATCCCCGAGCCCGGGCGTAGGGCCGAAGGCCCGGAGCCCGGTGAGGGTGCTAATCTCGACATGCGTGTAGTCCACTTTACACGCGTGTAGAAAAAGCGAGGGAGACGAAATCTGGGAAATAGTTTATATATATATATATTGGATATATATTGGATATAGAGACCATACAAAGCCTTTATTTATTAAGCTAAAATTATTGACTGTTAATGACATAAATAAATTTCAAACTGGATCTTTCATGTTTAAATGCTTAGTTTTCCCATCCACTCTTCCTTCTGTCTTTCAAACATTCTTTGTTTGCAATGATGAGATTCACAATTATAATACCAGAATTGCCGGCAAAATACATGTCACTCAAGCAAGAACCAAAACTAGACAAATGACACTAAGACAAAGCGGGATATCATTTTGGAATTCTCTTGATGATACTATTATCCAATCCAAAACATTAAAATCCTTTCAGATAAAGCTTAAAGATTTCTTATTTAACGAAATGATGAACAGCTAAACAGTGCATTTTTAGATCATTATTTTAGTCTAATATACTTACTTTCACTTTAACTTCTATTTTACTTAGTTTTTGGTGATTGGCAATTTCACAAACTCTCTCGAGTTTTCTTCTGCCAATCTCCTTCCATATTTATTCAAAAATACTTTAATTAGGAAAATTATTTTATTAATAGGAAAAAAATGTAATATTGTTAACACATGTAAAAATAATCTGTTATTAATTAATTTTTGATAGACAAATGAAATCTTAAGTTATACTTATTTCTATTCTACTTGAAAAGCAAAATCTCTAATACTTATCTCTATCTCGCTGTAATAATTATTAATATGGTTAATAAATTTTGATTGATTGATTGATATATATATATATATATATATATATATATATATATATATATGTATGGCACGGTGTCACGCGGAAAGAATTGTTGGGCACTGGTGGCTAACAATGAAGCAACCGAATTTAAATTGAGAATCGCGAACAAAATAACCGTCTTTTACTGAAAAAACGTTTTCACAACGGTTTTTTCGTCTTTTTCAAGACGAAAAAAGTGTTTTGCAAGAAAACTGTGATTTTTGAGTGAATAATTATATTCAAACAAAAATTTATCAACATGGAAAGAGAACAAACAAATCAAGAAAGTGGAAAAGAAAAGCGACAAGAACGAACCCGAAGAGAAAGCGACGAGAAAAAGGCAGAAAGATTACGAAAACGGAGAGAGCTGGCTCGTCGAAGGCTAGAAAACGAGACAGCGGAGGAGAGGGAAGTTCGCTTAGCGAAGAGAAGAGAAACTTACAAAAAACGCACAGAAACAAGTAGAGGTAAGCACACTCAGGGTGTTAGAGAGAGAAGGCAGCGAGAAAGTAGTGAACAGAGAGAGAGAAGGCTGCAAAGATTGAGAGTACAGGCGACAGTAAGAATAGAAACAGAAACGCCACAACAGAGAACACGCTGACTCGAGATTCTGTCGAGAAACACGACTGTACGAATACAGGAAGAAAGGCCTGACCAACGAAATGACCGCCTACAAGAGCTTAGGCAAAATACGAGAACCCGAATTGAGAATGAAACTCCAGAACAACAAGCAGAACGGCTGCAGGTACTCAGACAAAATGCAGCAGCACGAATAGATGACGAAACGTCTGAACAACGAGCAGAACGGCTGCAGGCACTCAGACAAAATACAGCAGAACGTATCGAGTCAGAAACGTCTGAACAACGAGCAGAACGGCTACAAGTGCTTAGACAAAATACAGCAGAACGTGTCGAGTCTGAAACGTCAGAACAACGAGCAGAACGGCTACAAGTGCTTATACAAAATGAAGCAGAGCGTATTGAGTCTGAAACGTCTGAAGAACGAGCAAGAAGACTCGAGCAAGTCAGGCATAATTCCACAGAGAGAAGAGCCGAAAATGTATCTGAACAACAGTCACACGTTGATAGTCGAAAAGAGTATCTACACCAAGGGGGATGGCAAAATGTTGAGAGTCCATTACAGGAGCAACAATGGGCTAAAAATGAAATGCAGAGATTTCACACTGCCCAAGAAGTGTTAGACCATCGACAGTGCACTGTTTGTAAAGAAGCCTGGCCAACCAAGCAGAATTTGTCAGTGGAAAACTACCTGTGTATTCGATGTAAGAGAGATAAGAAATCTCCAAAAGTGTACAGTATGGAGAATGACATGGATCCAGGTATTGTACCACAGCAGCTAGAGGGGTTAACCCAGGTAGAGGAGATGTTAATTGCCAGGGTCTGTCCCATTATGAGTGTGTACAGGAAACATGGTGGGCAGAGAGGGTACAAGGGACATGTACTAAACTTACCCCAAGATATCCAGAGTTTCTTATCTAGGTTGCCATGTCATGTAGCTGATTTACCTGTTTTGGTAATAAGAAGACATGGAGTGGATAACACACATCGAGACTTCACTGTTCGTCGACACAGAGTTCTTGAGGCTGTGTTATGGTTAAAGACCAACAATCCTTACTTCAAAGATGTAGAGATTGATAGAGAGGCAATACAGAACTTGCCCGAAAATGGTGTCCCAGATGACCTCAGGTATGTCATTGAACCAGATGTACATGTAACAGCACCTGAACAAGAAAATGAAGGCCCACCACAGGAGCCAGTAGGTACTGATAACAGTGTTGAAGAATCTCTTATAGGTTGTGGGAGCAGCTCATTCATTCCTCACCGACAAAGGCAGAGGAAGGAAGCTGATGCAATACGAGAGACAGTTAATAATGAGAAGGATCCATTAGACTGGCCATCTACAGAAGGTAATGTAGTGAATGAGTTTAAGACAGATGGTCTAGCTACAATGGCTTTTCCCACATTGTTTCCATTTGGGAAAGGTGATCCAACCACAAGGGCAAGGCAACACGGTGTCACTTTGACTGAGGCATTTAAGCACCTGGTAAAGTTTGCCGAAGAGTTGCCAAATGGTGAGTATATATGGAGGTTTGCTTCCCACCCACGTTTTCCATACTGGGCACTAGATATGAAGCAAAGACATCAACTATTGTCGCAAGCAAATATTTACTTGCATCAACATCCAGCTGATGCCAACTTGACCATGGAAGAGCTAAAAGAGATGGTCAATTTGATGAGTGGTAAGCAAATGGCAAATCGATTGCAACGTTATGTGTCTAAGGTGCAAGGTACAAACCAGTACTGGTATCAACGCTTGCAAGAATTGCTAGCACTAATAGAGCAGAAAGGTTGTCCAACTTTCTTTTTTACATTTAGTGCTGCTGATAGTTACTGGCCAGATCTGCAAAGACTGCTGCAGACAGGGATAGATGCAACAAGGTCACAACGAGCACAAGCTGTGATTGACAAGCCCCATTTAACAGACTGGTATTTTAAGCAACGCCTCGATGACTTCATCAGGCATTGGTTGAAGGGTGTTTTGGATGCAGAGTGGCATTGGTTCCGCTATGAATATCAGGCCAGGGGAAGTATTCATGCACATGGGTGTGCCCGGTTAAACAACGCCCCTGATATTCCATTGTTACGAGCTCAGGCTGCCCAGGGGTGGGGTTATAGCCAAGCTGAAACTACAATGTCAATGGATGATTTTGATTTCTTTTACCAGGATGATATTGCCCGTGGGAGAGAAGCCGAGAGGCAGTTAGTGAGGTGAGTAACCTAAATTCAGTGGAACAGTTACTGTATCGAGGTAAAACCTTACCATTATCTAATATTGTTAATTATTGAACATTAATATTTTTTATGATTATATTTAAAATACCGGTAATTGGCTTTTGGACCACTTAAACACCATTGAGGCTCAAATAGCTTATCTAATTCAATGTTAATAAATAACAAAGGAGGGCATTTATGACAGAGCCAAGAGTGACATTAATTTTGTTATTATGCACTATATGTACTTACAGTATTTATTTTAATTTATTATTTTATAGATATGTTGACTGGCTAGTGACAACAGTCAATGGGGAATTACCTGATGAACAATGGCAAATTCCTGAGCCACATCCAGCAGCTGTCAGACCAAGTGCAGTTGAAAATAGAGATGGTGACTACCATAGATTGGTGAATACAGTGGAGAGGCATACAAGATGCAGCCCAGCCTACTGCTTGAAGCAGAAAGGTTATGATGTTCCTGCAGAATGCAGATTTGGTTTCCCAAAGCCAATGGAAGAGGAAACAAAACTGTGTTATGAGAAGTTACCACATGACAAGGTGAGTACAGAGTTGGTGACAAAAAGAAATGACCCTAGATTAAACTCGCATAATAGGGTCATGCTTGAGAATTGGAGAGCTAATGTTGATATGCAGGTAATTGTTGATCAGAATGCTTGTGCTAGATATATGGCCAAGTATGCTGCAAAAGGAGAGCCGCGGTCAAAGCAAGCATCAGAAATTTTGCAATCTTGTGTGTCTAGATTACATAATGATGATCAAGTATCTTCAGCAATCAAGAAAGCAATGATCCAAGTTGTTGGAGATCGTGACATGGCAGCACAGGAGACAGCACATATGCTACTGAGCATGCCCTTGGTAGGATGTACTTATAACTTTGTTACTGTGTCTTTAGATAACAGTAGGAGAGTTCAGAGTTGTCATGGATACTGAGGACCAAGGTGATGAGGTCTTGCAAAAATCCACAATAGAAGATTATGGTAAGCGTTCAACTGAGAATAGCAGGTATCATGGTTTATCTCAGTTGAATTTGATGCAGTATGTGTCACAATACAAAAGAATCAGGTCTGACATAAGAAAGCGACCAGTACCATATATTGTGAGGACCTTTCCAAAAGTGTCGGCAAACCCTCATGGGCCTGATTTTGGCAGGTATTGCAAATTTCAGTTGATCAAGTTCAAACCCTGGGAGGATGAACCATCAAATGCATGGGACAATAATGATGAGAATGATGAAATGTTCATCAACACCTATTACATGTTCCTTGAAACTGATTTTGCTTCAGAGAATGTTTTAGGTCATGAGGAAGAGTGTGACAGAGTTTTCCAACACATGACAGGTGAAGGAAATGAAGAAGATAGTAATGATGCAAACACAAGCCACGATAATGATGACGAATATAATAATGATCCAGAAAATGAACTTGATGACTGGATGCTGTTATGCAGATTGAACCAACGATATGAGGAGTTGGGTGATCAACTGTTGGGGGTTGGGAACGACTGGTATGCAGCTGCACGATCAGTTCCAGTGGAGTTGCTCAGAGAATGCCCTGGGTGGATCTACCAGCAGAGAAAAGATGCAGAAGAACAAGGGCAACGACATAATGTACAAGTGAGCAACGAAGTGCCCATTGATCCATCAACCCTAAATGAGAAGCAACGATTGGCATATGATATTGTAATATCTCATATGCAAAATGATGAGAAGCCTGATCCAATCCACATGATTGTGTGTGGTACTGCAGGAACAGGTAAGACGTACCTAATCACTGCTTTAAAACAGGTTTTGGGTGACAGTTGTATAATAACTGCAACAACCGGTATTGCAGCATTTAGTATTAATGGCCAGACATTACACTCTGCTGCACAACTTCCTATACGTGAGTATAAAGACCTGCAGGGTGAGTCGTTGCAACGCTTACAGTTAAAACTGGAAGGTAAGGCTTACCTCATTGTTGATGAAATGTCAATGATTGGTCACAAAATGTTGTCGTGGTTAGACAATAGGTTGCGTGCTGGCACAGGGAATGAAGATAAGCCGTCTGGTGGTATTTCAGTGATCCTCCTTGGTGACTTTGGTCAGTTGCCACCAGTGGGTGACCGTCCATTGTATATTGCTGGAAATGGATCCACTATAAGTGATCATGGTCATTCATTATATCTTTTGTTTCATTCTGTAGTTATTTTGAATGAGATCATGCGACAGGCTGGTGAGAATGCTGAGGCACAAGCATTCAGAGCCTTGCTGATGAGAATGAGAGATGGACAGGTAACAGAACAAGACTGGCATCTCCTACTGCAACATTCCACACCTAATATTGCCATGAATCAGTTTAGTGATGCTATTCGGTTATACTTTGACAAGAAGAGTGTAGGAGAGTACAACTATGAGAAGTTGAGAGGCAATGGACAGGCTGTGGCAAAGATTCAGGCAAAGAACTCTGGCCATGGAGCATCAGCAGCAACATCTGATGAAGCTGGTGGCTTAGAAGCAGTGCTCGTCCTGTCGAAGAAAGCAGAGGTCATGCTCACATCCAACCTGTGGGCTGAAGTTGGCCTTTGTAATGGTTCATTTGGAGTGGTCGAGGAGATTTGGTTTGCAGAAAATCTTGGACCACCAAATCTACCCGTTGCTGTGTTGGTACATTTCCCTGCCTACACTGGGCCGGGATTTATTGATACATGTCCCAAGTGCATACCAGTGCCACCAAAGGTATTTGAATGGATGGCTGATGGGAGGTACATGTCAAGACAACAGGTTCCATTGAGATTAAGGTATGCAATGACTATTCACAAGTCACAAGGACAGACTTTACCAAAGGCTGTTGTTGACTTGGGTAAAAGTGAGAGAGTAGCTGGATGTACATTTGTTGCTACATCTAGGGTGAGATCCATTAATGATATTGTGTATGAGCCAATGACATTTGATCGTTTAAAAGCCATTGGTAGAAACAAAAATTTGCAAAAGCGACTTGATGAAGAGCAAAGGCTGCAGTTGCTTGCACAAGAAACTGCAGGAAGATATAGTAGTCATTAGAAGTTAATAGATGGCCTGGTGAACTTGGTTCACATGTTGGGAATTACTGGGCACATGTCAAGACGTGTGCTTTCGAGTAATACATATAATCTCGCCTGTTACCTAGACATAATATGCAGAGGCAGATCCAGGTTTAGAAATTTATGAAAAGCATGAATGAGATTAATACCAAAAGCACAATAACTTTTAGTAATTCTTTGGTTTCAGAAAATTAATAAACTGTTCCCATATTTTGGGCTTTTGAGTGACATTTAAGAGAAATACAAAGTCGTTAATATTGGTGTGTATACAGTGTACATGTGTGCGCAAAATGGGGGCCCACACCAACCTTGGATCTGCACCTGATATATGTTTTTGAGGCTGGTGCACTGGGTGCAGTCATCAAAACTTTTTGTATGATTGTGCTTTCGAGTGAGAGATTTGCCTGGAGCCTACTAACACTATATGTGTTTTTGAGGTTGGCATACCTGGGCACAGTACTTTTGATTGTGCTTTTGAGGTAACAAGAAATGCCTGCAGACACAGTGGTGTGTAATCTTGGCATATGAAACGTCTGTACCTGGGTACATTTAACCTGTTTCTGCCAGAGTCTGTCAAAAACAATACTCCATGATTTTACCCTGTCTAAGACCAGATTATGTTACTTGTCGAAGAGTGACCTTACACAGCATAGGCAGCAATGGTTAATGTGCTTTCGAGCGTAGACTATAATGTGAACAGGCCAAATATTATTATTATGTTAATAGTTACATAAAATTACAATTATCTTTCGTTCTATTCCTTTTTAAAACAACACTGTAAACGGTACTGCTCAAAAGTAACCAATACAACAATAAGCTAGATCAAACCAATGATGGACTTAGTTTGAAACTGGGGTTCAGCTGGACCATTAATATATCAAAGTGATACTGCATATTTATGTATGTTAATGACTGAATTAAGAAATAAATTATCTGTTTCATGCACAAAGCAGCAACTTGACCATTGTTGAACTGCAGTAAGTTCAAAGTCAATTTGACTGTTATAGGATTGATTGTATGAAGTAAGTTACTTCTCAGCAGTACTGTATTTATATAATTAATACAACATCTCCAGAACTGAACAAGAAAGTACTAAATCAAATATTTGAGAATTTCAGTCCACTGTTATCAAGGAAAACTCTTCAGAAGAACTGCCTAAAGAATTTAATTAAGGTAAATGAACAACTGGTGCAATACCATGCATGGTGTTTTATACATCCATTGGAAAGAGTAGGACATTTCAAAAGAATGTGGAATTATTGAAAGCCGTACTTTGATGATGTGTCCTCTATACTTCGTGATATTTATTTTTCAAATCTTACCATAGTAGTAAAACAGACACTGGACTTTTTTTACTATTACAGATCAATAAAAACCTCCTAAGGTCAGGAGCCAAGCTCCCCAGTGCTTAGTATTAGATCATAAATTGCCTCAAACATGTTCCAACCAACCTTAATTGCTACACTAACCTGTACAATGTCATCAATATTTAATATCATCAACTGCTGATCAATTCTGTGGTCGATTCTGGCACGAATACAAAACATTTTTATGCATAATACAAGGTAAAGTATCCTCACGCATAGCATTGCTTTCCATCGTTTCTTTGCCGTATTCATTTTTAGACTTCATTCGTAAAGATAAGAGTCGAAGCAATGGACCCCTTTCCCGGTTTTTGTAATTGTTTTTTTCGCTCTGATTTGGACTGGGTAAGAGTTGGGAATTGAGCAAGCACAAATATGTTTGTATGAATGTTATGCAGCTACAAATATTGTAATATGCGAAAATGCTATACTGATATATTTTTTATTCATGATTGTATTTTTTGTAGAATAAATTTGCATCATTGCATGTCCATCATCGTCCACAAGTTCCAATGTTAGTGGTCTATGTTCATTAAAAAGAGACTATTAAACGAGCAGTAATCACCCTGTGCTATTGGGAATGGTAAGAGATTTCTTGCAGCTTTCATTGTATAATACTGCGGGCAGAATTGTCTTTGCAATTTGATAAATTGGAAAATATTAAAATATTTCTCCCATTCAATAAAAATATAATTACATGTCCTAAAATCCGTCCTGTAATATAATCCTCTATAGAGTTCCCTGTGAAGGATGCCAAAATTCCATAACCATTTTTACCATTCTAGTGTATAGTAATATTCTGTGTTCTCTTCTGATTTATAGGAATTGAAATCTGATAATAAACAAAACTAGCTGTAACTACTTGAAAAATGTGCAATCATCATGTTAGTGATTTTCTATGAGCAACTGGTACGTAATTCTACAGTATGACTATAATATACCATTCACTGACCATTAAAGAGGTCAGTGGGTATATGTATATATGTGTAGAATATACAAATGTATATATTCTACACTCAAATTTTCCTTCACCAAAAATCCATAGAACATGCTATGTAATCGAGTGAAATGCCCAATATTACTTCTAATAAACCCAATTCTCTCCTGGCATTTACCACCTTAATGTATACAGAACTCGCGATCGAGCGCTCGGCAACGGCCTCCATGGCTCAGTGGTCAGAGCATTGCACTAGAATCGCAAGGTCGTGGGTTCAATTCCGGCTGGAAGGCCTGTGTAGTTGCATTTTTTGCATCTGGTCCCAGTTTGGTCTTAAAATGTATATACAGTGTATTCTACACTCAAATTTTCCTTCACCAAAAATCCCTAGCCCATGCTATGTAATCGAGTGAAATGCCCAATATTACTTCTAATATGTATATATATGTACTGTTTGCACATTAACCCCTTCACTAATAGACTTCCTTGATAAGTAAACTCATCTTGCATTAGCCAGATCCATTAAGATAGTAAAGGCCCCAACAGTAGTGAAAGGATTAACAAAGAATCTGGTAGTTGTAGATAAATCAGTCAAATCATGCAAATAGTCCATTGCATCATTATGTTTTTATTAAATACAACACAGCTTTATATTACAACTGCCAACTCATACTGTGCTCAGTAGCTTTACTAGGCTAACAATTTTCATGGTTATGTTCTTAACTTTAGCCAAAAAAAATTATGGTATTTTCCAACAATTTCAGAGACCATGGCATGGACTTATTTGGCCCATCTGTAGCACTTCATGACAGACCTGAGTACACCATCAAGACTGAATCTTTCAACAGTGGTCTTTCCAATGTCACTACAATACTGTTATTTAAACAAGTAAGAATTTCAATATTTCATTAGTCGAACTTATATATTAATTAAAATATGTTCTTTTGCAGTTTCACAAAACAGTGCCCTATTGTTTCATTGACCTTCTCTGATATATCAACCTCTACATATTTTACATTATTAATTGTCTCTGATAAGTTTTAAATGCTTTATCTGATTGCAGACAAAGGATATTTTTACACTTGTCAATCCATTGGAGCAAGAAGTATATCCCATATAGTTCATCAAAACAGTTCGATACATGTACAAGCTGAGGCAGTAGTAGAAATTTTGGTTACCGTACCATTCAATTTGAGGAATTTTATTTAGAATAAATACAAACTTCATTGATCTGTAGAAGGGAAATTATGACCTGACAGTGCATGTTTATTCATTGTAGTAATTTAAATAAATGTATACTGAATTGTTAAGGCTAAGCTTAATAATGATTTGCTGTAATTGATTTCATGAAAAAATGTAAATTAAAATTGATTAAAAGTAAAAAATTTAAATATACCACAACTGATTTGAAAGAAATCACGTGAGGATTCCAACTTGAAAATGCTGCCTTGCAAACCATGCAATACAACTTTCTATTAAATACTATTTTTTGTCGGCTATCGCTGCGTATTTTTACTATTTTCCCATAGCAATGATAGCATGGGATAAAAACTGTAATAATAAAAGACACTCGCAAGACATACTTTAAAAACTGTTGTATCAGAACTTGGGTCAGTCAATGATTATTAATTGCCAGACCATGCTAATGCATTAGATCTATTTGGTTATCGTCCAACAAAAAAAAACACGTTAATATCTTTATGAGATGTTCAACGATGGGTAGAATGTTCCAAGGCTTTTATAAATGGCGAAACAAAATGTTGATCATCTCTCGCGAGAAACTCGCGTGGAAAATACGAGCAAATTCGCGCGCTTTTCGCTATTTTTAAAATACACCTTTCTTTGCCCGAAGACCGTGTTAGAAAATATGTGAGTACATAAACTTTTTTAACAATTTTAACGTAAAAGATCTATACACGGCACTTTAAATGCATAATAAATTACTATTTCTTTTAAAAGAACTTCAAGAAAATTTTAAGAGAATGGAGGTAATGAATTGCTATAAACATACTGTAATAAAATATAAACCAAAATGTGTTGTAAAAGTTAAAAATAGAAAAGTGGTTACAAATTTCAGATTTATCCTTAAATAACAGTAATGGCATACTATTTGAGCTTGTGTTAATATAGTACAAAATTTGTACAACTATTTAAAACTAACTTATTAACTAAAACAAGTGGAAACAATATTAAAACATGGTGTTTTTATCCCTTTTATAAACCACTACACTACAAGGAGGCAAAAACAACTGGTGAGTGTTTATATTGTAGTATAAAAATATTTTTCTGCAAAAAGACATATAAGCAATTTTTGCGATAATTATAAATAATATATAGTTATATTTCTCTATACCTTTTTGGTGGAAGTAACTCGTGTCACTTTCAAAAATGTCCAAATGGAAGTTCATTCTGTATTTTATAACATAGTATTTTTGTATTTTTATAGAACAAGCAATGGACACCCTCCGAAGCACTGAATCATTTGATTCAGTGCAACAAGATGAACAAGGTACAAATAATTGTTTACAAATTTAAGAGAAAAAGTTTATAACCTGTCATGTTTTGTCACTGTAGATTACAGCACACATAATCATCACATGTATGGGCTGTTTCCCAATAAAATTATATTACATAAGTCAAAAAGTCTCAATGTATACTTTTAAAGAGCTATTTACATAAAGTGTAAAAGTATTATTGTTCATAGTCAACCAGCCATATTGTAATATACATTTTTTTTTCTATTGCATGTTACACTAGGAAAAGAAGAAGAAGAAAAAATTGAGAAACAAGGTAAAATTTTAGAAGTAGAATATGTGTGATATGTATTGTGTGTTGGTGTGTAATTCCTACACATTTGGCAGTATATATTCTTACAATCTTCGAAAATGTCTACATGGGAATTAACACTTTATGACACACTATTTTCTTTTTAACAGAAACAAAACAGCAGCCAAATAACAATCAAAAACCAGGTAGGGTGTGAATTATTTTCTTTTACAAATATAATTTTTAAAAAAATAATTATATTATCTTTTGGTTTATCGGATATCTTACTAAAGAGCAAAAAGAGGGCAAAAATAAAAGAAAAGGTAAAATTTAGAACAAACACAAATATACAGTATGTTGATTAATTCTTACATTCCATACATTTAAAAGTGAGAAAAATTAATCAATAATTAATGTTTTGCACTTTTGTTTCATATAGGTCTTTGTCACATTTGTAATGAACCTGGCCATAAGGCCTTTCAATGTGAAAAGAGTAAGTTTTTTGCAATATCATCAATATACAGTAGTTACTATGAAACAATGCTGACAGTGAATATAGATTATAGAAATAATATTTCTCTTTTTCTTTTCTAACAGAATATAACAGAGATGCTAAAAGTACGTTACATTTTTTTTGGTAAAATACAGATGAGGAGAGAAATATACACGGGACGAAAAGAGGGATTTGCACATTTGCAAATCTAAGGGCAAAGTTTTTGCAAACATTAACTTTGAACGTGTTCGCCCAACTTTGCACATTTGCAAAGTTGGAAATTGCCTGCTTCTTTGCAACCGCTGCAAAAATGCAATGGCCGTAAAGCCGCTGTTGCAAACTCAACAGCAAACTTGTTGCAAACTTTATCTTTGCCTGAGCGTTTGCTCTGCTGGCAAACTTGTTGAAAGACGAAAGTTGCAAACGCTTTGCACGAGGCGCAAAGCTAATGACATTTTTCATGTATGCTACGGCTTGCAAATCTATAGCAACATGTTGCAAAGATTAGGTTTGCATATGTTTGATTTGAAACTTAATTTTGTTTTCAAATTTCGTTTGAAATTCCTTTCAACAACAATTTTAAGCGTTCAAACGCGGGCTTTTAGCTATTGTCTGTGAAACTTCGATGTCAGGATTACACTGAAGCGAAAATCAACCGTAACAAACCGTAAAGTTTATTTTCATATCAATACTAAGCTGTAATACAGTTACAAAAAGGAATAAATAGAAAGTTCATTTACAACTTACTCAACAATCAATTAACAATCGTAATTATATATTTGTTATACAAAAGCCCAAGTTTAAAAGCGAAGCAAGTTAATAATATACTGTACGTCAGCGGCGGGCTACATACGACCGTAATATTTGGATGCACATTGGTAAATACGGGTATAATAAAGAATTTGCTAAATAAAAACTTCATTTACACTGCAGAACATTTCTGGTACGGCTCCGATAAAAATGGTTCGTCTTTAAAACATATGATAAGTTGTATACGTATACATGTAGTGCTTGTGGTTCGGTGGATGTTCGTCACGCTCAATTACTCAGAAAAGATTTCTGAGCCCCAGACAGAGTTCGAACCTGCAATCTTTAAAACATATTGTCATATTTTACGGAGTTTTAGATTTGACTACACCACCTTTTACACTACGCTCAATTTTTGTACGACTTGGATGGATGATGGTATACGTACCAATTTTTCCGTGCTCGGACTATTAACAAGGTCCCAGCACGAATCGAAATGGTACGGTACCAATTTAACCGAACCGAAACAAAAATCAAGCGTAGTGTACATGGGCCTTACGAGTACAAAATTTTCCCGTCTGAATCGTGGTCGCAACTGTTGTTTTGAGATGTATTATGCAAAACAGATAACGGCGATAATCACTTTAACGGCAAAAATTCTGTACCCGTCTCGTATTTGTATATAATCAAATCTAAGGCTTCCTATTATTAAAGGAATATTGTTCACTCTTCCAGAATTTTTTTTGAAATATACATATTGCACTATATGTTTACAGGAAGAATCCTCTTTCTTCTTATTATAGCACGATGCGCCATGCTCATCTACATTGTATAGTATATTTGATAACCTTTGAATAATCCACGATGATTTACTATTTCTGGTCTTTCTGCAGGATATGCGTACTGATTCACCTGCCATGTGCTCGGGATAACCGTAGCAATCAGTGTAGCCAAGTACGTTTTTAATTTTGAACCGTACCAGAAATTTTCTGTTGTTAAGTAATATATTTTAGTAAAAAACATTTTTTCACAATGCCCATGTGTATTTTCCTCAGAAACATAAGAACAAAATAATATTTTAAAATGTTTATCTTGTCTTCACTATTCTTCGGTGCAATGGGCGTAGTCCTTGACGTTAAACTGCATATTATAAATACGTGAATGCCTTGTTTTTGGTAAGTGCGAGCGTAACAAAAATATTTTAAAAAAGGTTATCAATTACAAAATTCTCTTTTCCGTCTAGAAAAGACGTGTCCCAGTAAGTAAAACAAGTTCAATGTTCAAATATGAATGCGTTGCATGCATGGTAAATTGCCAATTAATTAGCAATTTACCTTATCATCCAGGCAGGAATTCCTTCTGGCACTGGAGACCCGACGATTGGTACATCAATGTATCTTTTTTTCGTCATTGCTCGGGATCTCTCCGAACACCTTCGTGAAGTTTTTCTGTCGAGGCTTTGCAAGATTTCACAAAATCGTTGACTTCGCCACGAAAGTGGCTTTACTTTGATCTTCTTTACTCTAGTGGTTTCTGCAGCCTCGTCTTCGCTTTCACTGCCGGCCACATTTGCTTCCTCTTCATTTTCGCTATTTTCGGGCGACATTGCTTCTGGAACAAGTCCAGCTTTGATGTCTGCCTTCTCGGCTTCTGACCACATTGAAGATGTTTCAACACTTTTTATTCTCCTCCTTAATTTCTATACAATAAGACATAAAATCATTTAATTGAGTTTTCCTTGAACTCCTATTTGATGCATTAATATAGTTAGAATTGCTCTTTTAAGTAGGCCAAAGTGGGGTTAGAATTGATTTTAACATGTTATTTGAATGTTCTTTTTTAGTGTCAACTATTAATCTTTGCTTTATGTAAACATGGAGTAATTATTTTAACAAGAGGGAATTCAGAGACTGCATATACCTCCGCCAGTAGGTTATTAGAAAAGCATTTCTTCTACACAAAGATAATGGAAAGGGAACTGGATAGGAAACTTAAAACGATGTTACGAAACCGGAAACGATGTTTGCACAACTTGCTATGGTAATTATGTACGTATAAGTAGCTAATGCACTAACGGGTGGTCACACATGGCCAGGATCAGGTATTGCTGAAATTAAACAATAGTGTAATGTCACTTAAGTTCAGCAGTGTCTGATTTTAGCCATGTGGGACCACCCGTTAAGTGATTAGCCCCTTATAAGTGTATAATTACCGTAGCAAGTTGTGCAAACATTATTTCCGGTTTTGTAAGTTTCCTATCCAGTTCCCCTTTCATTATCTATGAAAAAACCAACATACAAACAAACAGATTAACAAGCAGACAGACAGAAAGGGGTAAAAACATAACCTTCTGGAGGTAATTACTTATAATAATTCAAGTGTCACCGAATATTTTACATACTTGACATGTGGGAAGCGAAATAGTCTTAGGGCCTGTGCATATGAGGCGGGCTAGCCCGGTTACCGGGCTGATTTTAAGTCACGAAAATCTTATTACGACTATTTGAGAAGTGCAGAATGATATACTAAAGCAGAATTGGCTTCGTTTTTCTGTAAGTATAGCACACAGGGTATTCTAATTATTTCAGTTGCAGTCATTGAAAGATTTTTTTCGACTTAAAATCAGCCCAGTAATAACGGCTAGCCCGCCTCATATATGAACAGCCCCTTATAGTTAATCAGTAATCATCACAAAATGGAAACAATTTACGTACATGTAACGAATTTGCTGAACCAGTTTGTATGCATAGCATAAACGTTTCAGTTGTAAAGGTATATATTAACAAATCAAGATAACTAACCTTATTTAGTCGACTTCGTCGTCGTTCTCGCTGCACAATTTTTTTGTGGCTTCCATCCTGAATGGCATTTTCTCGTCGACGCTTCGTTAAGAAGTGTGCCCTTAGTGACCCTAAAAAACAAAACAAAGTGCTTTAATTATGAGACAAACCTAAGGCATTGAGTACGACAAAAGAACAACGTTTGGATTAATTAAGATTTAATTTATAAGTGCGGTTTATCTTTAATTTAATAGATTCGATGTTAGTGAAGCAGGTTACGATTTGATTTATTTGCAATTACTTCGTGCAAAGTTTTACATTTCACCCTAATCTCTCTCTTGACAAATCAAATCAAATTAAATCAAATCTGAAATCAAATCAAATCAAATCAGCCGGTGTATATTCAGGCTGTACACAGGCTATCAAGAGGACAGTAAAGGGGAGGGGTAAGCACTAAGCAGAGGTTTCATTATTATTTGTCATAGCAGGCTACGTTAATTTCAAAAATAGACGTCTGTGCCCACTATATTATAAGTGATATTGGGCATTTCACTCGATTACATAGCATGTTCTAGGGATTTTTGGTGAAGGAAAATTCGAGTGTAGAATATATACATTTTAAGACCAAACCGGGACCTGTTGCGAAAAATGCAACTATGATATATATATATAAAGATGAGTGTCAAGTTCGAAATCATACAGACGATACAGTGCTCAATACCGAGGCAGAGCGGAATAGTAAAACAAAAGACAAACTTGAGTTACTTCATTCAAACTTTAATTCACTACAAATCTGTTTCGTATGGTAAGCGGAGCCTACCACACTCTTCAGGTGACTATTGCAACTGATGTTAACGCTTAAGAAATTTGAAATTTGAATTATACTGGTCAAGGGATTAATCGATTATGTGGTTGACTCTATGACAATGGTATGTAGCTAGGTCTGATAAATAGTCGGTTAATGATTACATAATAAGTGTTTCTTCCTATGTCTACAAGTGGATACGAGTTCGTTTCTACGGTTGAGTGAGCTTACTTCCGGATAGCAAATAATGATAAACTTTTCATATAAGCATATAGATTACATCGTTTAGTTTTATTAGAGTAGGGTTTACATTGTTTGATTATTCTCCATTTGATTGAGTATTGGACATCTGATTCTTTCAGTGACCAAATATATTTGCTGAGCTCGGTGGCAAATTTGTGTTTTGAATTTCTAAAAGAGCTGGTGTGGTTTAAATATCTAGCCCTTAAAAAAAGAGGTTATGACCATCAACTGAATTTCAATCCAGAACCACCGAAAGCGAAGCGGTCACGAAGCAGGAACATTATATGGTTTAACCCGCCCTACAGCGCCAACGTAGCCACCAACATCGGCCGCATATTCCTGCAAATGATTGATGAATGCTTCCCAAAGGGCCACCCTCTACAAAATATTTAACAAGAACACTCTGAAGTTGAGTTATAGCATGCCCAACCTGCAAAACATCATCTCATCGCATAACAAATCTGTTCTTAACAAAGAAATCCAAACCAACCCAATTCCAGCCAAAACTAAATGCAATTGTCGCCAGAAAAGTACTTGCCCACTCGCCGGAAAATGCCAAACTAAAGGGATAGTTTATCAAGCTACGGTTACCAGAGAGGATAACATGATACAGGAAACTTACGTTGGACTAACTGAAAGCTCTTTTAAAACTAGATATTTAAACCACACCAGCTCTTTTAGAAATTCAAAACACAAATTTGCCACCGAACTCAGCAAATATATTTGGTCACTGAAAGAATCAGATGTCAAATACTCAATCAAATGGAGAATAATCAAACAATGTAAACCCTACTCTAATAAAACTAAACGATGTAATCTATGCTTATATGAAAAGTTTATCATTATTTGCTATCCGGAACTAAGCTCACTCAACCGAGGAAGAAACACTTATTATGTAATCATTAACCGACTATTTATCACACCTAGCTACATACCATTGTCATATGAGTCAACCACATAATCGATTAATCCCTTGACCAGTATAATTCAAATTTCAAATTTCTTAAGCGTTAACATCAGTTGCAATAGTCACCTGAGGAGTGTGGTAGGCTCCGCTTACCATACGAAACGGATTTGTAGTGAATTAAAGTTTGAATGAAGTAACTCAAGTTTGTCTTTTGTTTTACTATATATATATATATATAATATATATATATATATATATATGTCGCCAGAATAGCCGGCGTTAACTAAAGCCTGGTTTCCATATAGCCGTAAGAGCCGGCGGCATGGCTGAGGCAAGGGGCGATGGTCCAATCATAGACAGTGTTGAATTAGCCAGCAATAAAAAGCTGTATGCGGTTGGACCATTGACCCTTGCCGCAGACATGCCGCCGACTCTTACGGCTATATGGAAACCAGGCTTAAGAGGCAAAAAGAGGCAAAACAGGCGGCGATAAACCGCCGGTAAGGCGGTAACCGCTAATTAATGAAACCTCTAAGGTTCAAATTACACGGGAGCCGGGAGTTTCACAAATTAACTCTTTTAATACCGGGTAGATAAAAGATTACCAGGCGAGTTCCGTCGCGCCCGCGATAAAAAAAATACTACACGCATGCGTATATTATCTTTTTAATTATATAGCTCACATGGTTTGGATAAGCGGATGTAACAAATATTAATTAATTAATGTATTAATCTCGTGTATCATGTGGTTGTGATCATGGTGGTTCATTGTTCAGGCTCAACATGGCGTGTTGGTAAAAGTTGCTCTCATGAACGATGTTTGGATTATTTGCCAACACGGATATGCAATATTTGGACTCAAATTTAAAGAACAAAACGGATAATGAAATATAATAAAATATAAATATATAGTTTGTGTATTGCTGAAATTACCGTATACTGTAGCCTGACTCATAGCTGTCAAGCACTTTGAATAGTCAGAGAGAAATGTGACTTTTTTCTTTTTATGAAGGCCTATATTTCATTGTACGTTATTTTCGAGATTTAACGTTTTACATATGTATGTTGATATAAAAAAACACACGTTCGAACGTGTTTAGAATATAGGTTGTTCATTGACTTCATTCACGTTTATCAAACGCCTTGTAACTTGTAATGCAGTCTGAAAGACGCTTGTTATTTATCTTGCTATTTATCTTTATGTATCTTTATATTAAGTCTGTATTGCCTTCAAAAATTAAAAGGAAACTGCAAATAAAAGCTTCCAGGTGAAGCACATGATATTCAATAATTTTTGTTACTTAACTACTGTAACTGTAGTGGTGGACCAGTAATTATAATTTACTTAATTATACGTCCCCCCACTATTTTTCTAGCTTCAAGCCTTAGTTTGAATAAAAAATCTCGAATTACAAGGAATCTTGGGTAGTGTATATGACTCCATAGCAGGCTTTTAGCAAGAAGAGTGTCCTAGGATGCCCTATAATAGAAAATGGACAACTTTGGACACCCAAAATTTAGAAGAAAAAGGAAAATATTCTCAACGATTTGCCTGGGAGAGAACAGTATTTCAGCAACCAATGAACTCTTATTCTGGACATTTCCAGGGGTGAGGGATTTTCATGTACCATTAGCTACTGTATAAGCCTGGGTTTTTTTTTGTGCAGGGTAGGGGGTATTCTTGAATATTAAATTAATCTGACAGAGCTCTTTAATCCAACACTCTGCAAGTGTTAAAACATAAATTGGTCATGTACATTGTCCAACCTGTTTGTGACATTGTCTGACATAGGGAAGAAATGTCTGGAAAACTAAGATGAAAACAATGCTTGAATAATGAAAACGAACCAATAGCCATACCGTACTGTATAATAAATTCCTTACATAACCTCATTTGGTTGGTCTGTATGAGAAATTATTTGCCCTTGGTTTTATCACACAAAACTTGCTCCTTCATCACTTGGTCTGTACGAAAACCTTAGGCAAATACTTTCCCGTGCATACAGACTTCGCACTTGATTAATATGTCTTTAATAGGGACCTTCTTTACCTCTGACTTTGTGCAGACCTGATGTGCCTCACCACACATCATGGTAAACATGGAAAATTGAAGTTAGTTGATGCAATGAAACTGTCATGCATTAATATGTAGTGACTGCATGCCAGTTAAACATTAAGCAATGCCGGGTGGGGAAGTAACCTGTCTCTAGTATTATAATTGTAATACCATTATTTATTACATTGTATAACACTAACCACTTACTTTCAATTAATACAACAGATATCTTCTCCATGCCATCCAGTGCCTTAATGTTCTGCACCAATGTCTTGTTCACAGTCTCATTTACTGCAGCTCTGAAACTGAGAAATGAATGAAGTTGATGATATAGTAAGTGGTTGATTTTTGTTATTTTGGTACTTTGTATAAAACTACCATTAGTTAATGATTTCATAAGCACTCTCCTTCCAATAAGCGTCCCCTCTGGAATAAGTGCCCTCCTCTACTGAACTTTTTGTAATTTAGTCATGGATATAATAAATAAGTCATTATAAGGATTTACACTACTTGAGATAATTAAATATACATGACTCCAAATTGCACTCATCTAATGGCTTGTGCAATTTTAGCAAAATATCTATTTCCAGATATCACTCTTAGTGTAAATCCTTAATTGCACTAATCTTGCTAATACTTGTACTGTATAATCATCAATGATTAACCATACTGTACGTATTGCAGATTGTGGTATTTTCTCCAAAATGAAATAAGCCCCCCCCCTAGCCTCCTTCGCAGCCCTTCTTTGCTGGCCTCGATATTTTCATCCCCCACTAAGGTCTGCTCAAACGAGCAACACATTCCGTTCCGAGAGATTGACCAATCAGAGATAGGCTCCTAAAATCTGGGAGGCTGACCTTCACCTTGGCCATGTATACATTATACAACATGACCGAGCTTGATGAAAGTTAACCGATCTAAATTCATATGAAAGGGAGGGGTTGATGTGGTATATTTATAATTATAGTGAAGATGGAGTATTTATATAGGGCCGATACAAAGAACGCCTGTAAATGAGACTACTGCGACGGATTCGTTGGACAGCGAAAGAAAATCTGAATCGGCGAATCCGATACCATGCATCTACAGCTATAGACCTTGAGGTTTGAGCTGACCGTTTTAACCAATATTTCTAAGACTATTGCTTATACGGTTTAGTAAAAATTTTGCGTAAATATATAATCAATAAGATGATGTTGTAACTGTGAATTGCGATATGAATACATGTGCATGAAATAAAGTTAAAAGCGTCACTGGAATATATGAAGCTGGTCAGACATCCAGGTAAATAATTATTATCCGCTAGATACATTTCGCCGACACTTGTAACTTTTTTAAAGCTTTTTGCACAGATTTATTTACACGACCAGCAAGAACATAATTCATAATACCATTCTTCGTAAATTTTGTAAAGCTCTGAGCTATAGTAAGCGAAATATTAGCTTTCAAGTAAACTAATTTGGGCAGTCGCTTCAGACGCTATAAAACCGTTAACACCTTTGAGCGTTTGTTTACAATCTTAAATTTCTCTCAACGCTCTTACGCTTTACACTGACTTTCACGCTTAGTTGTTTGCATAGGCAGCAAGAACATAGTCAAAACAGTATTCTTCGTAAATTTCGTTTAGTTCTAGGCTAAACTTTTCAAAATATTAGCTTTCGACTAAACAAATTACACATAACAATACCAGCCCAGGACGGCTTTATTTAGTACGACAATGGTGTAATTTCATTGGTCCATGTACACAAAGGGAACGGAATGTGTTGCTCGTTTGAGCAGACCTTAGTGGGCGACGAAAATATCGAGGCCCACAAAGAAGGGCTGCGAAGGAGGCTACCCCCCTCACCCCCCCCCCCCCCCCCCCAAGAATAAACACTCCTCTTCAAGGTTCAGAAATAATATAAGCACCTTGCACGCATTTGAATCATCGCAGTACTATATATACATGTAAATACTGTACTTTCAATTGGGTTGACTGATAACAACATTAATTTATAAAATACAACTTAATTCTTTGAAAGTTTTCATGGTGATAATGTAATATAGATAATTTTCTTTTTGTTATCGCTCTGATGAAGGCCTGAGTCAACAGGCCAGAAAGCTTAGCAAATAAATATTTTATGTGGTGTTTCCACCAAATTTATCTACTGTATATTACAGTGGGACAACTGTAAGTGGGGCCACGTTGAAAATGAAAACCAGTTAACTTACAGTACACAGACCAAAAAATCCCAATTCCTGTTATTTTAGCCAGAGAGTCAACCTGCCAAACCTTAGATAAAAGTCATTTTAAAGAGATGAACAACTGCATCAGTGAGAAACTCACCACTGCTTTTTGTCGTCTAAGTGGCCCCACTTACAGTAGTCACACTGTAAAACACAACTTATTGAAACTGATACTTACAGTATGTTATTATATCTTGCATTGTACTGTGTAATAATTATATAGTTACCTGCTTGCTGTATTCCATTGCTGTGTGCTGCTTTTTACAACTGCTCTTACAGTTCTCTGTATATTGTAAAAAAAGGAATACAAATTGGAAAATTTAATACTGACAGTATTGCAGTATTGGTACTGTACTTATCCAATGAGCATTTCTTATAATTATTTCAAATTTGTTATTTCTTTCTAATATTGCTTGTTAATTACTTGATGTACTTCAAGGAAAATAAGTACCTACAACATGTGTTTACAGCCCAGACTTCATCAAACACAACTTTTTTAAAAGCAACATACTCCTAAAGTACACTGTAGCTGACGATAAAACAACTGTTACAGCAACAATAACTTACATCAAAGGTACGTCCAAGATTATACTCTCCCCCTTTGGATGGCACAAATTTAGAGGGAGCATGGATCGTTTCTGGGATGACCCATTACAGAAGTACTACTTACTGTACATGTACTGTATATATTGTATGCATAACACTTTTAAAAAGTTAAATCTATATTTTTACTGGTACGGTATTCAATTGATTATTTGTGTGCTCTGATTGGTTAGCGAGCAGTCCAATATTCTTCGATACGGACCCCACACCCATTTTGCACTGATTTTGCTTTATTTTCAAAAAATTAAGAAACAATTAACACAAAATTTGATTCAATTAAGCTCTGTTGGAAATAAATTTATTATAGATAGAAGTATTTTGTTTTGTTTTCTTTAGTAACCAATTTTTGCTAAACTTAACACAGCTTCTCTAAGTGTTTAGTACATACAGTAATTACAGTATGTAGTAAAAAAGAAATATATTCTTTTATTAAGTAGTACTATTTTGGTTGGTCTGTACTGTATTAATTAAATATTTGCCTTCAATCTCATAAACAACACAAGGATTGGCCTAGTATCTCAGGCAGTTTATGAAACCCCAGGCAATATAATTGTCTTGTACAGTACAGGCAAATTCAATTGCTAAATAACATAATTTATATTAATAGTACAGTATAATAATATAGTAATTAGTAAACTAAGTATAATACAGTTGTACATGACAGATGTATATCAATTAAGCAAAGTTGTCTAATTTCTTCCATTCCCTTGTGATTTCAGATTTTTAAAGGATGTTCTACTGTATTCGTATTGAGTGAACAATATGTACTGTTAAGTAGACTGTGGAGGAATTGTCAATGTGCACAGACACTTGAAACAAGAAGAACAACTCAATTGCAGTGTACTGTAGGACTACTCTGGTTTGTTTTGTATGGTATGTTTTGCAATTCTAAATGTGGTGGAAGAACTTTTATTAACATCATTCCCTAGTGCTGCTGACAGGAAAGCCTTGATCTCTTGAGTAGACCTTTCTGTTTTATGTGAACCTTACTGTACGTGTATCTTTTCTTACATTATTAACCCTTTCCCTATTAGGCCGCCCCAAACTGACCAATTTGTTATTTTACTCTGTCTAATGCCAGATGATTTTACTCGTCAAGTGAGAACATCTAGGAGGGAAAGGGTTAATACATATAGAGTCCTTCCTTACTGTGTACACTACATTTATTGAGGAATGATAATAATTATGTAGACCTCTCATACAGTATGTGAACCTCATTCATAGTGGCTGCTAATTTAAGTTTTTTTACCAGCAATTTACTGTAAGTGTACTGTCAGCTTTTCAAGCCTGACCTCAGTATGTACTTACAGTACTTTGTGAGCTGGGTTAAAATTTGCTTTGACTTTATATGGAACCAAGCTCCATGGCAAGATACATGTAGTTCTATTGACAGAGGTTACATATGTATCTGCATATTGTAAGTGATACAACTTGCCATCCCAGTTCCTAAGGCGAGTAAGCTGGAAATAAGTGTTTACATGAGAAAAATTGATCTTGCTTAGTGGTTGAAATCCTAGCTCCCATGGTGGGTTACATGTACCTGCCTGTCCCAGGAAAACACAAATGTATTTTTCTTCTCCTGGCTGTCATATTGAAGAGGCTTTTATACTCTAATTTACATGTAGTTATGTTTTTAACATGTGAGTGATGTTATGATAGGTTAATTTATCCCATTCCTGCCATGTACAACCTGGCTTTGTTATTCTATTCTAGCTACATGTAACACCAGATAATTTTATTCAGCAGTGGGAAGGGTCCGGTTGAGGCTGGCCTCTTGAGGGGTATTTAACTTGATTGGTGGCCATTTTGAAGGAGGTACACTGCATTTATGGCTTCATATACCTGTAGCCATGAATTGATGTGACTTCTCATTGTACTATGTCACTGTAGATGTATATACATTGTACACTGCAAATAAAATTGCAGTTATTCTAGACTTAAATTTAATATATGACCAATTAAAAACTACATACACTGTATAAAGAATTATTTTATCCTTGTGTTTTGAAGATGCAACCAAACATTCAATACGTACATACATACATACATGTATGTAGTACATACAGAACCTGCAGTGGCCTGAAATGTGGCCTGGCTTCTGTCCACTATTCGAGAATGAAATTGGGTTTTATTTTTGCCTTGCACTGGAAGAAATATATATTTCTTCTATACCTCTAAACTTAATTGTGCTAGTCAATGAATGATTGGCAGTAACAGAAATTGTGCCACTGCTAATATCCTGTAAGATTTTTTCCTAACTGCTTCTTCATTATGACTTACTAGTGTATGTGAATATGAAAGTATGAGACGAGTCTAAAGTCCAGCTGTGTAAACGTACTGTACATGCATGTATAAAAAGTGCAGCACCGTAGTATATTTATGATAGACTGCCCGACAAAAAATGAATATCATGTTAAAAGACTGACTTCACCTACATAAATTACTTATGTTCCTTTTTGCAATATATAACTATACCGTATTTCATTTTAATGCGAGGTTTACTAACCTTAACAACGGAAGGAACTTTGGACGTACTGTTGGCGCCATTTTCATTTTCTGCAGCAACCAATCTTTCTTGATTCCTTAGTATCGCGGCATTCTGGTCAATAATGCTCTTCTGATTCTGAAGGAGTCTTCTCGTGAGCTCTTCCCGTAACACGTTTTCGTTTGAAACCATTTTTTTAAATATTTCTAGCCAAAGTACAGTCAGCAGTGCCAGTGGAAAAAACAACTTTCGTCCGAATGTTTATTTTCCCGCGTATTATCTCACATCTTTGCGCCTATTGGATAATATTCCCTGAAATATACCCCCATTGGAACCTCCTTCCCCATTGGAACCTCCTTCGTCCTTCTTTTACCCCATTTAACCTGATTAGCAAGATCTGTCTAGTGTTTCTATGGAAACGAGATAAAATACTTTTAAAAAAAGATGGCAGATGGTGAATATCTTCCGTTTTGTTCTCATTGTGAGAGTCGTGTACCTCCTAGAACTTTCAGGAACCACAGAGAAAGGTATTTTGACCCCACTAGTGGTCAGTGGGAAAAGGATTTAAGTGTGATAAGCGATAGTAGTGATGATGAAACGCCTTTTATGGAAATACCTGTAGACAACGACTTTGAACATTTGAGTGATTTGACCAATGAGGTTGATCAAAACTTAATGAATGGCAACATCGACGAGATAATTGATCAAGAGGTATGGGATGAAACCAAGGTGAATGACGTAGATGAAGATTTCCCTGGGAATGGTGAAGCCCTACCGTCGATAGGAGTACGTTCACCGGCGTCTACCTCTCGATCTTATGTTGCATTTGCTCGCTGTTTGGTAATCCTACTTGCATACTTTTGGACTTACTTTCACGTTTCTGATTCTGCTATGGAATTTTTGCTGTCTAGTTTTAAAAAGATGCTAGAAATAGCAGCACTATCGAGCAATTGGTTGGCTGGTTTGTCATTAGCTTTTCCTGGTACGCTGTACTACTTTCGAAAAGAAATTGGATTGGTTGGGGATAAATTTACGAAATACGTTGTATGTCCGAAATGCCACTCCCTTTACAAATTCGAGGATTGCTATCGAACTGTTGGGAGCTGTAACATAGCCAAAAAATGCTCTTTTATAAAATTCCCCAATCACAGGCAGCGTTGGAGACGTCAGCCTTGTGAGTCAACGTTGTTAAAAGAAGTGACACTTAAATGTGGAACTAAACGACTCTATCCTCATAAAGTTTATTGTTATCAAAGCCTTATTGAAACCTTGAAAGTGCTGGTAAAAAGAACACATTTTACCGCGCACTGTGAATTATGGCGAAACCGTGAGATTCGTTCTGTCAGTCAAATAATGTGCGACGTTTTCGATGGCAGGGTCTGGAGAGACTTTCAAATTTACAATGGTACCCCATTTTTGGCTGCCCCGCGAAACTACGCATTCATGATAAATGTTGACTGGATGCAGCCATTCGATCGGACAATATATTCAATTGGCGTGATCTATTTGGTATTAATGAATCTTCCCAGAAGCGAACGATTCAAAAGAGAAAACGTTATCCTTGTGGGTATTATTCCTGGCCCAAACGAGCCCAAACTTAATATAAATCCGTACCTATCACCTCTTGTTGATGAACTTTTAGTACTTTGGCAAGACGGGGTTAAAATGCGTCACTGCGGATCTCAGATTTTCCCTGAATGTTTTAAGGCTGCTCTATTGTGCGTCGCTTGTGATGTTCCGGCAAGCAGGAAAGTATGTGGATTTACCGGTCATCAATCCAGAAACGGCTGCAATAAGTGCACTAAGCAGTTTGTGACAGGAGGTGTTGGTGAACCAACTGATTACTCCGGTTTCGATCCTTGCACCTCGAGAAACATTATTGAACATCGGCGTCAAGTAGAGGATGTTTTGGGACAAACAACCCAAGAACGGGCGTAACGCTACTGAGTCCTCTCATGGAGTAAGGTATTCTGAGCTTCTCAGACTGCCTTACTTTAACTGTGTGCGATTCACCATAGTGGATCCCATGCACAATCTCTTTTTGGGTACCGCTAAACATGTAATGGAGACATGGCTTGACGCGTCTATCTTAACTGGCGCAGATTTACAACAAGTCCAGGAGAAAGTTGACGCTACACATGTCCCCGCAAATCTGGGTCGCATTCCATTTAAGATTGCGAAATCGTTTGCTGGATTTACGGCGGAACAGTGGAAAACATGGGTCACTATGTTTTCAGCGTTTTCGTTATTCAACCATCTACCTGAAAGCGACTACAAATGCTGGTTGCATTTCGTGAAAGCATGCAAGTTACTCTGCAGTCCTCTGATAAAGCTTGCAGACGTTGTCAATGCTCATAACTCACTGCTAGATTTTTGTCGTGGTTTTCAAAATAATTACGGTAAATCGCGCGTTACTCCTAACATGCATTTACACACTCATTTGGCAGATTGTGTATTTGACTACGGCCCCGTATATGGTTTCTGGTTATTTAGTTTCGAACGCTACAATGGCATCTTAGGTGATTTTTATACTAATAACAAATCGATTGAAATTCAGGTGATGCGGAAATTTATTAACGACCAATACATTAGAAATTTAGAGTTTCCAGACATATATACGGAACAGCTACAACCATTAGTCGACAAGCTGCAGCAGAGTAAAAACATTGACCAGCTTGATTTTAACTGCAAGACAGTCTTAAATGTACTTAAGCTAGCAGACGGTCACGTTGATATAGCGAATGAATTATGGTATACAGTTGATTGTTATTCTCTTGGGTCCCCGCACGTTCTCGGTAGATTTGACGATGATGAAATGCAGTACATCCCTGACGTTTACAAACTGTTTTTTCCAACTGTGTCGGTTTCGAATATTCCGGAGTTTTATGACAAATATGCATCTGTAGAATGTGCTGGCGAGCAATACGGATCCCAGTTCTCTCGGCTGAACCGTTCTTCTTTCATCCTTGCCAAATGGGCTGACAGATACGATGGAAACATCAACATGGAAAGTCCAGATGCAAGACCAGGAGTGGTCCTGTATTTTGTAAAGCAAACCATTCATGTTGGCTTGCGTAAGTGCACGTTTTGCTTTGCACGGGTTAATTGGTTTCAGTATCACCCTAACCGTTATCTTTGTGGAGAATCTGGTGTTACCCCAGAGGTATGGTGTGCTAATATGTTTGATACTCTTGGTCCTTCATCTTTTATACCTATTCAAAGAATCTCCGGGAAATTTGTGGCTGGTTATGAGAAAGTGGCGAGAGAAAATGTTCTGTTTGTATTGCCATTAAACAAAAAGCATTGTATGTAGACTGGCGCATGGTGCTCTTCGTGTTTCGATATAGTTTATGTGACTTTCGTAAATATTTACTAGCGTTTCTGTTCGGGAAGCGTATTCCCAAACGCATTTTGTACCCAATATTGTGCAAAATGTTAATTTATGGGTGACAGTCATGATATAGTGTCCTAAGTATTAAAGTTTATTTCTATATTGCGTTAGCTTCGGCCGCACGGGCAAAGCGTTAATTGTTCCGTCCACTATTAGTTAAAAAAACTTTCAACTTCAAAAGCGGACCACTGCACGCTGTTCTACCCGCGCGGGAAAGCAAACGTAATGGGAAATAGCTTTTACGTGAAGTTGATGGAAAACATTGAAATATTTTATTACATTGTATCTTTCACAAAATGTTATGTTATGTCGCAAAGTTGTTTATTCCTAGTACTTGATATATTTTCAATCCAAACTATCAGAACATTCTACAAATCTTGTCCCATTTCCTTATGCACCTCTGTTTTGCAATCACCACTCGTGATAATTGTTGGAATCGCACTACATGTATATGTATATATATATATATATATATATATGAGGCCCCGTCCACACACATACGTTATACGTTTATACGTTCATAATCGGTAAACGCATAATTTTTATTACGTTTATAGGTCTTGCTTCCACACGTAAACGATGAAACCGATCATCGTAAACGTACATTTCGAAAACACGTTTTGGTGTGGACGGCATAAACGTATATTTTTGTTAACGCTGACGGTACAGCATCGGACCAAGTCTACCAAAAACTGTATAGATATCTTAATATTGCAAACCTTTTAACCGTTTCATATAAGTTTACGATGCGTTTTATGTACGTTTGCGCACATAAACGTACATGTTTGTATGAAAAACGTTTGATACGTTCAAGAACGTAAACGTGTTTGTAAACATATACGTGTGGACAGGGTCTGATACTTTGAAAGTAGCAACCAATGTCCTAATTACCCGTATTAAGGTTTTCATAGTTATACCTCCAGGGTGCGTTTTCTGTGGCATGGTGGAAAATGCGGACTGCGGATTGTGTCGCGCCAAAACTCTATAAGGTCGACTATATACTAAGTGATTTTCGAACTGTAAATTAACGTCAAAGTATATTGTCAACACGCACAAATAGTTGTTGTCATTTCATACTATATTACCATTTCGTTTCAGTTATTGTTGCGACAATTCTAAACCAAGCTAATACCATGCCTATAGATATGTCTAGCGTTTGATAATGTATCACATTAATCGTTAAAACATATGGAAACGTGGCAGGGTAGGAAATACGGAGCGCAGAGTGCGGAGTGTGTCACAGACGAAATAAAATCGCTAACTACTAACTGACTTTTCGTTATAATAATATATAAATAAAGCCGTTTCGGTAAATGACTTTGTGTTATTTTAAAGTGAAAAAGCGTGTCTAAACCATGCAAACCAATATCATGCGCAAGTGGTCCGCGTTTTTCGCCTTATCTACTGTATATAGCCACGGCACACTCCTCATTTTTGTTCTCTGTGGAAAGAAGCTTTCAAAACATTGATCTAAATGTTTGTCAATGTTGTATGCATAAAGTAATCAGAAATTTGTCAGATTTTTTTTATCAAATACAACTTTAAAACGGTCTAATTTGTAGTAATTATATAAAGGTATCGCAAAACAAATTAAACCTTTTAAATTAAGTTTTCTGTGGTTGGAACTTCTAGAAGCCAACTCATTCGATCGCGGATATTGAAAGTTTGCGATCTTAAATAAACCCAAAGTTTTGACATAGACGTAGTTTATATGAATATCGTATACGGTTGGGACAAATCCGATGAATTCTCGAAGCTCTACATCAATTTAACTTGGGGGTTTATGAAGAATTTCTCAAGGTATATTCCTTTGTCAGGTTTCTCGTTTGCTAAATTTGCGATACATTTAGCACTCTGGCAAACCTGTCGCAAATTTAATACCGTGTTTGCGTCAAAGTTTTACATGAGCAAATTCGTTTGCAAATTCATTGCAAAAGTATGTTGCAAACTCGAAAAACTCTTGCGTGGACTCCGCATTTTCCACCGCAAGCTAGTGGAAAACGCGTAGTGTGACCAATAGCGTCTGGAAGCTGCGATATATAATATCGTTCCCTTGTTCTAAACCAAGCCAATATCATACGTATAAAGCCGTGTCTGATGGTTATTACTTCGCTTAACGTTTGATGACGTACCATGTCTATTGTAAAAAAGCATGGAAAACAAAGCGCATGACGGCCAGACTCCGCATTTTCCACCATAAGCGGAGAGAGTGAGAACAAAAATGAGGGGTGTGCCTTGGCCTCTTAATAAGTATAGAATACGTAATTTTCACACTTTGACGTCAATTTCTTTTCAATTTTTCTTTTGAATTCTTTTCAATTTCGTTTATTGTCTTAGCTTTTGTATATATGTATATTTTCAATAGAATTCAAAAGGCTGAAAATGACGTACTCTGCACTTATTAAAAGGGTCTATATAACCTACTTTAAAATAACATTGCTGTCTCGATTTAATTCCAGTGGTGATGGCTTGTGAAATGGTCCGCGTTTTTCACCTAATCTATAGCCACGGCACACTCCTCATTTTTGTTCTCTGAGGAAAGAAGCTTTCAAAACATTGATTTAAATGTTTGTCAATGTTGTATGCATATCGTAATCAGAAATTTGTCAGATTTATTTTATCAAATACAACTTTAAAACGGTCTAATTTGTAGTAATTATATAAAGGTATCGCAAAACAAATTAAACCTTTTAAATTCATTAAATATTCTATGGTTGGAACTTCTAGAAGCCAACTCATTCGATCGCGGATATTGAAAGTTTGCGATCTTAAATAAACTCTAAACATTTGACATAGACATAGTTTATATGAATATCGTATACGGTTGGGACAAATCCGATGAATTCTCGAAGCTCTACATCAATTTAACTTGAGGGTTTATGAAGAATTTCTCAAGGTATTCCCTTGTCAGGTTTCTCGTTTGCTAAATTTGCGATACATTTAGTACTCTGGCAAACCTGTTGCAAATTTAATACCGTGTTTGCGTCAAAGTTTTACATGAGCAAATTCGTTTGCAAACTTATTGCAAAAGTATGTTGCAAAGTCGAAAAACTCTTGCGTGCAAACTTGTGCAAAGCTATTTGTCATGTTTGCAACAAATTTGCATCATTTACAAATTGATTGCAAATTTTGTTTCAAATTTGCAAATGTGCAAACCCGTATGCAAATATGAAGCAAATCTAATGCATTGCAAATTTGAGAACACAACATATGCAAACGTGTGCAAAGTTAGCTCGTTAAATTTGCAACAAATTTGCGAGCGTGCAAAGTTGTCGCAAATCCCTCTTTTCGTCCCGTGATAATTGTTCCAAACTGCTTGGTATTGCTTAATGGGCAACTACTGGCAGCACGACTGTAATTTAAAGCCCTAATCAAACGAGAACGCAAGTCATCGCAAGTTGGCAGTCACGCTATCTCTGCCAGCCGCTCTGAATAGTTTCCCGAAAATATCATGTACCGTGACAAAGTTAAAACTTGTTTAAAACACTCATCAAACCTTTATTTTGTTAATTTGGGTGTTCAAACGACCGCCACAGAAATTCTGACTGCCAACTTGCGATGACTTGCCTTCTCGTTTGATAAGGGCTTAAGAATTAAAATTTTTTCAATTTTAGGAAAAAGATGTTGGAGATGCGGAAAAGTGGGCCACGTTAAGAAGGACTGCGCTTCAAGCCCACGAAGAGGCCCAAAAAATGTTTTCCATAATTGCCAAGTTATGCAATGTTAAATTCATAACTTGGCAATTATGGATTTTTTCTTTCGTTCTTATAATATAAATGATCAACAATAAATGTTTACCTTACTGTTACCTTGTGTGTAAGCATGAATGATTTCGCAGCTGAGGTCCAATATCCAAAACAATCCAAGCCATAGACAGGAGTATTATTGCATATTCCAGTAGTGATGATTTAGACAAAGCGTAAATAGAGAGAAAATGCCATTTTCACCAAAAATGCTGCGAAAAATAGTCTGGATCTGCATAGTATACATATTTTAAAAGTGCTTCCCCCAATGCCGAAACCAAACTTGAGCCCACAGTCCATGAATTATGAACATGATTATGAAACATGCACTGAACAGCGGTTCCGCCTGTACTTCATACATATAACGTTATAGTGCAAAACTGCAAATGAATCGAATCGCAAAAATATAAAATATAAATAACGCCGATCACAGTTGCCTTGTTGTATTTGTTATATAAACTTGGAAAATGTAGCCGTATTTTAACTTGACAGCATGAGATACATGAACTGTCAAAAGTAAGTTTCTTTTATCAATAATGATTTACAGAACTATTATAAAGTTTAAAAAAATGTTCAAGTTTGTCATTGAAAACCTAGTGTGAGGTTGGGCAAGCTGTGCGGCGATGGTTTTATGATATTACTGTTACGATTAGTATGCATACATATTTTATTAATAAAACCAATATTATGTGTGCCACAACATGCTATGACTGGCACGCGTGGGCGAGGGGGTTGCGTTCACGTATTTCTAGTTCTATTCCTGGTTGCTACCCCGTTGCTAGGGAGGAGATGGATTGACCAATCAGGTGCGAGATTGGTTGAAAGCCGTATATTCCATAAGATGAAGTACTAGCCCTCCTTTGTTTTGTTGGCGCTGAACAAAAGGACGGCAGGCTCTTGTTTGAGATTGTAAACAAGTTGAATAAGACGTATGATAATAAGGAAGTGTTTGAACAACTTTCAGCGACGACAAACCTCGCTAAATATGAGTGGTGAGTTACTTTTACTTGTTTAATGTTAGTAGGTCTACATGGTCAACGTTATTGTTGAATTCAGCTCACTTTTCAACGCGCGGTTGGGAAGTTTGCAATTGCCAAGTTTGAAGTTTCCAATAATTATATTTATATACCAATATTTACGGATGTTAATGTCGAAGTTCGATTTTTATGTTCCAATATCCGATTCGAGGAGGGGGAGTCTGGTAATTACCCCATAGCTCTGGGCCCGTAACATTTCAATAGAAGTAGACAAGGTAAATTCAAGTTGTGAGAAGTTATATTACTCCTATTTTTTACTTATCAGTGTTATTCTATTTCTGATGCAAAGATTGGCATTAAAATATTTTGGTATTATGATGGTATTAAAACATTTATTTTGGTGGGTGGCCCGGCTCCAACGTTTGAGCCCATCCCAGCTCTCTCTTGATCATCTAACACAAGAGCAGTGCACGGATTCATACAATGGATTTTTGTCAGTCAAATTAAAATAATTGATCAGTCAACATGTGGCCAGCATTATATTATTATTAGGGCCACAATGTAAACTACTGGGTAACCAGTAACTTGTGTTTACCCGAATAAAGACTTATTATTATTGTATTGGCTGGCACCTTTTTGGTTTAATTAACTTGATGTTCTGTATATACTGTATAACCTAATCAATCAATCACATAAACCAAAATCCATTGCAGATTTAGGGTTGAGTTTCAGCCTATTCTGGTTCCCAGCATATTTACCACCTCTGGTGAGGTTCATGACCTCAGCATCAGTTAGCAGTGCAGTAGACTCCCCCTGACCAGAATATTCATAACATTGCACATATAACCTCAGTTCATATGAATATTCTCTTCAAAATAAAACTTACCTCCCCTGGAAGTGCAAGCTCGGGAGCATGGGTGGCATGAGCTGTTAGTGCACTATACTCTCACCAAAAGTTAAGCCCGGAACTTAGTTGGGGTTGGCACTTGGAAGGGTGACCGCTTGGGAATGACCCTGTTGTCGAGCTTGGGACTTGTGTGAGTAGAGTTGTAGTTGATCTCTCCTGTGCTTCAAGGTTTTTTTCACCAGGTTCTCCAGTTTTCTTCCCTCTGTAAAATCAACACCTACATCTTAGCTGTGATTTGTGGTCAGAGTGAACTGTCTTGTATGGTGGCTGCTTGGAATGCCTTTAATATGCCTCGACACAGCCACGTTGATCTGTATCCTTTGCAATTCAGCCACTGGCTGCAAGTAAGGATGATTAACCCCAGTCCTTTATCCATCCTATCCATGCTGCCTCCTCCACAGGCCCTCATTGCATCATGGACAGGTCACACTTTTGAGAGGGTAGTGGCTAAATGATATCCGTGATCAGGAGGTTTCAAGATGGCGGCAATTATTAAGATTAGTTTTAGCCTTTAGGGTTAGGTTTACAGTTAAGGTTTGGGTTAGGGTTAGGATTAGGGTTGGGGTAATGATTAGGATTAGGTTAGGTTTTGGATTAGTTAGTATTTGTTTATTTTTTCTACGTTATCAGAATGGCGGCCATCTTGAAACCTTCTGATCGCGTATACCATTTAGCCATGACCCTTTTGAGAGGGCCTGCCAGATCCTGTAAACAAAATGGGGACTGATGCCATTATGCACAGCGAGACTAGGCCCTAGAGACGATAGTTTTGAGAGGGCCTGCCATTTTTTTCCGGCCGCTGTTCGACAAACGTACGTCCAAGTTCTTTTAACACTGTGATCCACCAGGAAATTCGGTCTAAACGTTCTTACAGATCATGACAAATAATGAAGAAACCAATATGTTTTAGAATTACCAATCTCCTGCCAATTATATTTTTAGCGACAAAAAGGAATTGAAGGAAAAAATATCTGCCGAACAAAAGCAAATTCGACGGTCAGGAAAGTACAGGTTTTTCTTATTGTTTTTTTTTTCTTTATTTAGCTATCAAAGACTGTCAACTGACCAAGAGTTAATGAGATTTAATTTTGTTAAATTGTAGGATATAGTGTAGCGTAATTCAAGTTTCAGTTGTTGTGGAAACCGAAAAAATATAAACCCAAGAGTCTCTGGGTAGACTAAAATGCATTTTCGTTGATTATTCCGACCGAAAGTTGACAAAGTTCAACCGTAATTGCTTTTTTCAACAATTCCTTCATTTTAGAGCTAGGATTCGTATGTCGTAAGTCTTCGATGTCCTTCAAAATCTTCGGAAATAGCCATGCCTATTAACAATGGTAGTTAATTATGCAAATTTATTCCGTGCCAAGTTTTGCCAAATGTTTTACAGGATCTTGCAGGCCCTAAATTCGGCGTGTGTGACCTGTCCATGATGTAACGAGGGCCTGCGGAGGAGGCAGCCTATCCATGAGCTCAGGGAGCTCTAAAACACGGGCGGGGAAACGCGCATATAATTTGGCGAGCTATGTGTGATGCATCAAAGGACTGGCACGAGCGCGCTTGGGCTCTGAAAATCAACAAAAACCCAATTTGAATGGCGACCAAAAAGATAAAGAGTACCCGAGATAATTTCCTCTTTTTGAAAAGGAAGAAAACTTATTACTGCCTATAGAAACACAAATAAAGAACAAGTAACTCTTTCAGATTAAATTTGTTTTAATTGTATATTGTCAAGGATTTATTCTAGATTAATAAAATCACAATTGTTTATCGTGAGAGTTGAAAAAAATCCTAAAAATTTACAATTTTTGAAGGGCGCACGCCGTTAAAATCATGTTTTCTCTGCGAATCGGTTGACAAAAGTGAATTTGAATACACCAACGTAAAGACAATTAAATAGGCTTTCAAACTGACATAGTCACCGAACGTGCTTTTTTGTGCTTTTTTCGTAAAACTGACATTTCGCTAACCCATTTTTGAAAATTTTCTTTTCCATTCTCGCCACTGACTAAGTGACTATAGCTTTATAAACTGAAAAACTGCTAACACTTTCAAGTTTAAAACCCCTTGCTTCTTTTAAAGAGCAATCACATGAATATATACACAGTACTAAAACCCTGTTGCCAATAGTGTTAAACATACGAGGAGAACTTTTAAAACAAATTTCAACCAAATGATGTAAATAAAAATGCCAAAGTTTACTACAAGTCTGCATCACTATGTCTGCATGCGATTTACGACGGTAAAAACAAGATTATAGTATTCTTTGTTTGCCAAATTTTATGTCCACAGAAATACTATAGACGTTAACAACAGGCTTGCTCAAATTTTAGCGGAAAGCATTTAAAAGAAACAATAAAAATCGAGAACGTTTTCGGCTTTGTGTTTATATCCAGAGTAAACAATCTTATGCAGTTCAGCACATTTTGTTTAGATAATATCATAACACTTAAAGAAAAAAACATGAAACTAAAAACACGTAAGAGTCCATGCATGCAGATTAACATTATATATGTGTACGAGAAACTGGTAACTACAATTATTGCATTTTGCAGACAAAACTCGATCATACTAAGCTTATATCTGAAAATTTATATATTACAGGTGTCGAATGCCGAAGACAGTACTCTAGTCAAATCCGTACAGCACAAGCGACCAACGTACGATAATATAGTTATAGATATTTTACATACAAAAAGAGTACTGAAGTGTCTCTTACCATCTACTTCTGTCTCCGTTTTAAACACATCTGATCAGTCAAGTCCATTATTTACAGATTACAGTAAGAAGATACAGTTGGTAATCACGGCCGCTTGAAGTTTGACTATTTGTTTTGTAGCTCCTAAAGTTTGAGATTCATTCAAGACTATAACTAGTATGTATAGGTATATATATAGTTCATCAAAATAACATTTATAGAGCAAATAAAGCAAGATTACGACTTAAAGAAAGCTGGAAACGACACATATACTTGGTAGCATGGAGGTTTGACTTTCACAGACCACAGGTATAGTCTTCGGCTTCGTCTTGAGGTATCTGAATCAGCCATATAAACATGCAATTATAGTGAATCTTTTTTTTTCTTCATCATTACTGTAATTTTTAATGCGGAGGTTTCTTAGCATCTTCTTTCAGCCGTCTCAGTTTTCTTCGCTCATGGTTTCTTCTACTTTCGAAAATGAAATTAAATCGAAGCTCGAAGTGATATATGCGGGAGGTACGCGCATCACACATAGATCAGGGCTCGCATTGCCGTTTCCCCGCCCGTGTTTTATAGCGCCCTGATGAGCCACAGAACGTGCCTGTGACCTATTGCATAGATTATATTCACAATATCAAAACCTAGAAGCTGACTGAAATATCAGTGACTTTCTCGATCTTGTAGGCTCGGTGATGAAAACATCTTTAGTTATTCATTAAGCAATTTCTCTAGAACTTTAATACCACTGTAAATCTTTTAGACAGTCATTCTAAAACGTTTCTAAAGTGCGAAATAATATATATATAGTATATGGAGAATAAAGTATGTGTTTGAAAACGTATTTTTATAAACAGGGCTTTTTTTAAATACAGAACAATATAAGGTGACTTTGTCAATATACTCTGGTCGTCCAGACCCTTCTTGGACGATTCATTCGAGCCATGAAAGCTTCACCAAAATTAAAGAACACCATGAAAGTGCGAGAGCCGCCAATGTTACGTACCATCCGAGACAAATGGCTTCAAGGCTTGGTTATAGAGGTTTTCTATTACAGCGCCAGGATGCAGGGCATCCAGAGTTGGTTGTTGGCAACGAGACAGTCGCACTGCAACAATTATTACTGGACACCATGCCAACAGAAATGACAACAGATGATTTTCATCAGAAAATCTCGCAGACAATCGCATCACAGTAAACACTGACTAATAGACATTTTCACGTTGACGTACGATGGCGTTGGGTAACTACAACAACTACCAGAATGCTTTACCATTATTCTAGTGTTTCGGCTAAAAAGAATTGACTCAAAAGGACCCATCCAGTCCTTTCGCGGCTTTTCCAAAATATGTCGTCAAATTTTCCGTCAAGTTTGTCGTCAAGTTAAGTTTCAGTATCTCAAGATTTTAGCAATCTTTTCGATACCCTCTTTTCGATAACTGCAACATAAACCCTAACCCTAATCAGAAATCTGGTTAATTACCCCCTAGCTTTTTGGAAAAACATATTTGACGACATATTTTGGAAAAGCCGCGAAAGGACTGGACGGGTTCCTTTGAATCAACTCTTTTAGCCGAAACCCTAGAATACTGGCAAAGCATTCTGGTAGTTGTCGTCACCCAACGCCATCTCACTGTAGCAAGTGTAAGTAGCGCGTTGCGGTATCAAATTAATAATTAGTAATTACATGTGTAACATACGGGATTTTCCCCATAAGTTGAATCACTGACCACATGTCAATGGCATGCATGTACTTATGTAGTTTTCCCACTAGATGCATGCAATGTTATCAATGTATTAGTGTCCTAGTCAAATAACCTTGATTGTGTAGTTTTCCAGTATAACCAATGGAACCATTGTATTAGTAGAAGTATCAGCATGTATGCACGTGAACAGCCAAAGACTATATATACCTGTAGTTTTGTATTGTAAAGAGACTTGACTCACTTTAGACTTGGTAGTTGATCACGAAATAAAGAACGTCAAATTTGTGTCAGTGTCTGAGACTGAGCACGCTACATTACGTCGTCGTGCAAATGGTCTATTAAAACAACCAAAAACTGTTTAAGAAAAAATTGTACTTTTAAATATTAAAATAGGTACGCAGTGCGTACATGTGTCTAGTGCATGAATAGCTTTGAAATTGCATGAAACATGTAACGAGTCGGTTTGATATTGTTCATGTCACGTTTTAGTAAGAGTTATGATGTTTCACGGTATGTAAGTGTATTTTGCTTTTGGCCGCCATGTTGGATGGCTAACATAGAAGTCCAATGTTGACATTAGCGTGTAGCTACAGAACCGAAGCAACACATTTTAATACAAGAGCATTCCGAAGACAGAAGTAAACTGTAACGAGATAGTATTAGATAATCGGGACAAATAGAAGTCTATTGTTGAAATGCATATGTTTGCTAATTTCTGTCACAAGTTGTAGGTACGTGAGCTTAGCTTTAAATTTTTCTAATCGTATACGGCGAAGAATTATAGGTACGTGAGCTTAGCTTTAAATTTTTCTAATCGTATACGGCGAAGAATTACATGTACATTTATATATATATACAGTATGTATGTACAAGTCTATATTTACAATAAATTAGTCCAATTGAAGAAGCGATGATTTCAGATATCGTTTAAAGCTATTTAGATTTCCATTACAGCTAACATTCTCTGGGATATCATTCCTGTCTACGCAAAACTCTTTTTTAGAAATCCAGTCCGTGGCTTAGGAAGAACGAGAGTCATTTCTCGTTCTCTTAGTAAATAGGTATCATTTAGTTCAGAGATTTCAAAATGGTCTTGCAGATATAAAGGGGCTGTAACATTAGAGGACTGGGTTCTAACTTATGACTTGTATATAAGGCCGTAGAGAAGATAGATAATAAAGGCAGTTATTATAACACTTTAAACATGGTGTCAGGAGTGTAGAACTCGTGAGAAGTTTTGAAGTTAACAAAGTTAAAGACCTTAAGGACCTTTAGCAAGGTAGGACGACGACGGCAAGTAAGTTACTACATTTAAAAGAACCATGGATCAGGACGTCGTATATTGTATGCTTTATGTATTTTGTAAGATCTTTAAAGTGACACTGCGATGAAAAAATCATCAGTCTTTTTTTTATCTTATTAATTAAGTACATTTAAAATGAGGATGAACTGCGCTTGTGGTTTGTAAATATATCATCTCGTTCAAGAGATATTCACGTTTTTGAAATATGCAAATTATATGGTTGGTGACGTTATTTACTCCAAACGAGGAAATGAAAATCGCAAAATTAGGAATATCTCTAGAAATAAACCATAGAAAGTGCTCAAATTTTGCATGCTTATAGTATAAATAAAATACGTTTCACTGTGGAACTTTAGTTGTTTTCGTGGAAACTGCTGGTTCCTGGCCTCCTCCAATGAAAAAATTAAATTTGCTTATCAGTATCAGCAATCAAGTAGCGTTTACTCCAGCGAATAAAAGTGAAGATTAGAGCTTATGTAGGCATTGTAATTCAAACGTTTAAATCTTTCTATTTTTAAACAATGAGGCAAAAATGATACTCCCTTTTTAAGGTTTAGAGAAACCTGAGGACATGCGCTTACCATGGCAATCACAAATGTTCCACAGAGACGTGTATTTTATTGGATACTATAAGCATACAAAGTTTAAGCACTTTCTATTGTTTATTTCTAGAGATATTCATTATTTTACGGTTTTCATTTCGCTCGTTTGGGGTAAATGACGTCATCAGCCATATAATTTGCATATTTCCAAAACGTGAATATCTCTTGAACGAGATGAGATATTGACAAACGACAAACGCCGTTCATCCTCATTTTAAATGCACTTTATGATAAGATAAAAAAAAAGACTGACGAGTTTTTCATTGTAGTGCCATGACAGATTAACGCCTAAGTAAACTAACAACTTTTGCTGTTCTTGTCACAACGTCGTCTTGAAAACGTGAAAACGCTTCAGTTGACGTTGTATGTGCAACGAAGGACGTTGTTGTAATTACTCTTGGGATGTTGAAAAAAACTGTGATTTGAACAGTATACTTTGGGGTACATGTGGCATTCGATGCCTGATTTGCTAGGATACCAAAAGAAGATTCATGAGTGGTCTTCTTCACGTTGCTTTTTTGTTCGACATGTTGTAGTTGCGAATAAAGAGAGTTTAAAATGTTTATTGTGTAGTCTAATTTCCTACAGGGCTGCAAATTATTCAAAGCTTTGTTTTGGTTGAAAAATACTATTGTACTTGGGTCGTCGTCGTGACGTTCCGCTGTGCTTGCTTAAGGTCCCTAATAATCTGCCCGTGGGCCGTCTCTTCTGAGTAATCGAGCTTGACGAACGTCCACCAAAGGTCTGTTGCATTACACCAAGCTCGCAAACGTGCCACATGCACTACATGTATACGTACAATACATATACTTACATATATGCATACGTACATACAATAGGATAATTTGCCTAATTTTAGTTTTAACGATTACAGCGACTTATTCATGCCATGAAAGTCAGGAAAGTCGTTCAGACCGTGATAATTTAATTTATGTTTTCCCTAGTTAGTCTTAGCTTTAGGTAAGTGGAATTGGCGTTGTTTCTAGTATGGTATAGACGGAAATTGCTATTTGGTAGTAGATCAAACTTTGAATCAAAAAAATTGTTCAGGGAAAAACTACGTTTTAGGGAAAACATAGCGCTCCATCCATTTATTTCATAAACCAAAACCTAGATATACATGCGAAAGCTGATATATACTGGCTACTAGAAACACATGAATGCAACAACCCCTCGCCCGCTTTTATCAAATGCTTTTTTGAAACACCCACCACCCACCCACCCTGATTAAAATAAGCACACCTGATATACAGCCAATATATAAAAACAAACAGATATGAAAACAAATGATGATCCTCAAGATAATTCTATAATTTATAGATAAGATGACTAAACTGATTTAACATATCAAAGCAAAACTTACATTTCATTATTAAATTCTGGTTGTACAAAATATGTTTTTAGGAGGTTTCAAAAGGGATTATTTTTAACAAGCTTTAAATGGCTTCCCTATGCATACATGTTTTGCAAAGGCAGAATTAAAAGTCAACAGCTCAAAAATTACATTTACAATAGAGTCCGAGATAAAAACAATTCGGTAGAATCGAATTCTAGAAAGAAGTATTAATTAAACAGACAGAAATTTGGAAATACAGCCAAAAAAACCGACAAAGCCCATGATTATTTAATAATAAAAGGTGCATGCAATGCCAATGAAAAACACCACGTCTACATAAGCTTATAAAGGTAGTGTTTTAAGTTAGCTTTAGTTAAGCTGATTTATGGTTTGGACGAGCAAACGGAAAGCCCGAAAACGTGAAGCTGTATATTGTTTATGTTAAGCGAAAACTTGAAAACAACAAGAATCCTACCGTTAACTTTAAAATGATTTGACCACGGAGTGACTACAAATACTGCAGATCGAGTTTTTGTTTACCATACGGCGTTTGGTTTCTTCAAGTTCTCTGGTTTCTCTTCAAGATATATTAAACGGGTTGTTTGTATCCTTCTTTTCTTCGTGCTCCATTTCGTTTCGTTTAAATAAACGAAAGCAAAATACTATTTGTTTTAGAGTTTATAGTAGTTTCTTCGTCGCTAGTCACCAGTGTCCAACTATTCTGACCGCGTGACACCGTACGAAACATATATATATATATATATATAATAAACTATTTCCCAGATTTCGTCTCCCTCGCTTTTTCTACACGCGTGTAAAGTGGACTACATGCATGTCGAGATTAGCACCCTCACCGGGCTCCGGGCCTTCAGCGCTACGCCCGGGCTCGGGGAAAACACTGCATCAAACCAGAGCCCTCCATACGATAGCCTCCTTCGCAGACGTTCTTATGGCTCGCTTACCTCCCCAAACCAGAGCCCTCCATACGAAAGAGTTGGGACATCTATTGTTTAAGGATTTCTAACAGCTGATTGACCAATTCCGGTCACATGGGCGATTTCTGCCATTATGGATCCTAGAAAACACTGGATATACATTAGGATTTGAGATGGTGTTTTGCAGTGCGTTAATTTGCGAGGCAACAAACATTTCTTTGTTTTGATTTTGTTCATTAGCACAATATTAAATATTCATATATAGATTTGTGCACATAATCTATTTATTAACGAGTATAAAAACCAGTGTTAGTATAGATTTTATAAAATAGATGAGTGTTAAAATATATATTTGGTTTTATCCTATCAATTTATAAACGCATTGTTCCCTTGTTAATTTGTGACTGTGTATTCTCTAAACTCTAATATAAAGGGTTCACTTCGAAACGAGTCAATTTGAACCAAAAGTGGCCAGTAAATTAAAACCCAACGCTATCCCTACTCTCTTTTCTCATCGGAAGCCAGTTGTTCGAAGAAAGAATCCAGCTAAGAGAACAGCGCCGATCGCGAAACAGCTGGCAAGTAAACATGGCTGTTCCAAAAATTCATTCATATGAACCTCGAATCTAAATAATTTTATTTTTTATCTCCTAACCTAAACCTAGTTCACTTTTTTCAGACAATCTTCAAAGTATGTGTAGTCAGAATAAGGATGGGGTTGACAGTGTCATGACTGGCAACATAAGTGAAGATAATAATTCTACTAATACAGAATAACCAAATCTTTCAGCAATTGAGTTTGAACTGCAGTGTCAAACGAGAATTTAAAAAGGCAAAAGAAACTAACACTTACCTCAAAGCAAATCTTTCTGGAATTTTGTGTGACTAAAAAAACAGGCTGTGGAAGGGGTATGATCAATTTCTTGCAAAATACTGCAAATTCCCAGTTATATGCCCTCTTGGACCTTTGTTTCATGCCCATCAGTCTTCTTGATATAGGCTTCAAATATGTAAAAGGTAACAAGCTACCTTGTTCGTTATGTATGCTAGGTAATATAATTCTTTAGAATACATAAGCCAACTGAAACCCCCTTAATGTAGAACTGCATATGCTGTAAGTGGCTTATCACTGGAAATTTACAGTATTATCCTTTTCATCACTTGCACTGTAATTTTAATGTATAGCAGCCTAGGTCAATATAATCGGTCATTCTTATTTTTCAGCACTTTGGTCTAATTTGATTGTTGAAAATGCAATGAAACTGCGATATTCCTGTAGGGCTACTGGCTATACAATGCTATTAAACATGAAGTATACCCATTGCCATCAATTTGTAATAATCAGCGCATGCAGTATATTGCATTTTCATGTGGCCTTATTGTTGAAGTTTTTCTTGCATTATCTCAAAAGCTAAATTGTCACAGAGTTGAAACAAAGTACAGTCACAATTCTCCCATCCATTAATACTGTACTTACAGTATGCAATGTAACAATTTTATGCAAATAGCAAGAATGCAACTACACCAAATAGTAGATACCATTGTCACATAAAGCAAGTTTTTATTAATAAATTATTATCATTTTCATTTTGCATGTAAAATCATCAGTTTATCAAGTTAAATCATCACTGTGACACTTGTGTTAAAGCTTTAACAATCCCTACTCCTGTCCCACCACAACATGACTATGCCCATGCAGAGCCAGATTCTTGTTCAGTTGTGTGATTACACGAAACAAGCATTAGTTTATATTTCTCCTGCAGTAAAGTACTTGTTAGAAGCAGCTGAGAAAGTCTTCACAAAAAATGAGAAAGGTATTATGACTACACAGAATGTCCTGATGACACTTGTTGATGCTTGTTCGAGTTCTGATCACCACAACATTCCTGACTGCCATCAGGCTGCATCCAGAATATTAAAAACATTCTTCAGGGATAACAAGCTTACTAGAGGAGAAGAAAAAACAAAATCAAAAGAGTTCAAGTGCATGGCAAAGGATCCCGGTCAGTTGCAATGAGAGAGTTGGTGGACAAGTAGATACATCATAAATGAAGTGGATGGAACACCAAATTTGAAAGGTCTTTAGAACCAAATCTTAAACGGTTCTTTTAAGAACCAAATCGGTTCTTTATATAAACCACCAAAAATTTAAAAAGCTAATAGCAAACGAAACTCTCGAAACATAACTTACTGTAATTTTTCAGTATATATAGGTTGTGTACATATAGGTTGTGAATATATATGTTTACATGTAATAGTATTGCTATTAAAAATAAATGGGGGTTACTCTACTTAACATGATCTAAGTTTTAGTAAATACTACACACAGAAGTTTATAATATCTTTAAACTGGTTCAAATTAAGTTTGAAGCTTTTAGATCATATCGTACAAAAATAATAAAGACAAAATCTATACATGATCATCTTACTTGTTTAGCTGCAGGGAAGGCACCAGCGACTTTTCTTTCAGGCTTTTATTTCGACAGAATTTTCATCAATATTCACCTAAACTCTTTAAAAATGACTCAGATCAACTAATACACCAGCTAGCCAAAAACACAAACCCATCAAGTCTTCTGAAAAGCGGAGTAATATTCGTTTTTGTGTCATTTGACGGCTTTCACGCTATTTCTGCCTTGTTAGTTTAGGATCCAAAATGGCGGATCACTCACGCCCACACTTCCGGTGTCCCAACTCTTTCGTTGGAGGGCTCTGCATCAAACCATTTGGTCATTTAGTTATAAACGCAAACAAAAAATAGCGCTTCTGTTTATTAAAGTTTTCATTCCAATTCGAAATACTATAAGTAAACAACTATTTACTGTAATGCTCTGAAAATTGGCAGTATGGTAGATAAATATCACAGCAAAAAAATCGTGTCTGGGCTTGTAAACATTTCAAATACTTTTAGAGTTATCGAATTTGTACTATCATAGCTAACACAGGAGGTTGATTGGGCTTGCATAAAAGGCCGTAAAACGATAAATATTGGAAATCTTACAATTCCCAGAAACTTTTGTCACCGGACTATTAATTTACTCGAATATCAATTTTTCAGACGATATTGATAAATTCGAGTTCACTTATAGCCTTTTAAATTTCTTGCTTTAGCTCAAAACATTTCTTTGAGAAAAAGTCGTGTGAAAGAAACATTTTGTCACTTTTTTCCTTGTTTAGAAATAAAAACATGATCAGTTTCCTTTTCAGATTCTGAATATATAGTATATAGTCTTTGTTTTGCAACTAACACCATGGAAAGTATAAATTGTTGGTCAGCGTTGTATATAACCTGGTCATGCAGTCCAGATAGAAATACGAATCAACATGGCTGACAACATGAGTGCACCAAACAAGGAGAGAGAGTTAAAACTCAATTTAAAATGTTTTTCGGATTGTTCAGAACAGGCAGAACGTTTTTGGAATACATGTACTTCTATAACAGAAATCAAATTTTCCGTTGAGCGGGAGTAGATCAGGGGCGTTCGAAGCGCCGAAATAAGCCAAACTACGGGGTATATATAGGAAATAAACTTGAAATGGTGGGCCGTATGGTGGATTCCTACCTGAAAGAAGTGGCCGTTGTGGCTAATTGCTGTTTTATATTTTCCTTATGCAACTAAGTTGACGTTTCGAGCAAAGGTCTTCTTACCAGCAAGGGAATAATTGAAGATATCTCAGTAATTTGTGAAAACGTTTCGCACAAGAAAATAGAATTTAAGCAATTTGGGGAACTTGTTCATATTTTAATATATAATTATATGCTGTATAATATATGCTACATGTCAACCTCGTCCCCAGGGCCATTTGCAGGGGCTGTGCCAAGATGGCGGCCAAGAACAAATGACCCTGGCACAGGCTGAGCTATCACCACATTTGATTGGTCGAGATAACATTGGATGTTTTAGGTATTCTGATTGGTGGAAACAAGGTGGGCGGCAGGCTAACTCGCGGGCATTTGTTATAGGGCTCAAATTATATTAAACAAGTGATACCAGAATTTCCGGCTGTTAAAAACAACTTCAACATGAATGAAAATGTGAGGAAAGCTGGTGAAACACCCGTAAAAACGTCGGAAGAATATGTAATGATGGGTCGTGTCGTCTCTGTGCCCTGGCTGCCATACAACGAAGTCCATGGGACTGCAATTTAGAGTGTTTTCTAAATCGGGCGAACAAAAGACTTTGTAAACATAGTCAAAAGTATTTTGGTTGCGAAAGGAAAGTACACCACAGGGCAGAATTTACGTGTTTGGCCATAAAGAAGCAGGCTTTTTTCAAACAATAATTCTCGACTAAACGAAGCGTAAATGTTTTTCAAAACGCTGAATTGAATCCACCGAAAACTCACGAAAACAAGGCGGACAACGGCAATCCAGTTTCTTGCGAATTTGGTTCAACGGTGAAGCAAATAATAAATAATAAGCATTGACAGATATTTATTAAAAGTCTATTTATTTTAATAATTCGACAATGTATTTGGAAACGAATCTTTTGATTGTTTTCAGTTTGGGTCAGTCAAGCTGAACTAAATATTCAGAAAAAATTGAGCCTGACTAGGCGCGATAAACTTAGTGAAGCCTGCGTCCGAGTAAAAAATGCGTCAAAATATGGCGCTTTTTTTGCAGCCTGTGCCAGGGCCATTCATTGAACTCTAAGTAAACTGGAACGCTAACTCCATAAGTCAGGTCCTATGAATGGATGAAGCCAAAAATCTTTAAAATGTTAGTTTTTCTGAGTTTTGAGCTGAAATACTTAACGCTGAACGTTGGGCTGTATATGAAACTGAAGCTATTGAAAAATGCTATTTGGTATAGACATGTACTTCAAGAGTTTAGCTAAAAGGGAAATAATTATAACTGCCATTTTTTTGCCCTAGGTTACAAAATGGCAGTTGTTTTTCTATTTTTTATTTATTTCCCTTCTAGCTAAACTCTTGAAGTTTCTATACCAAATGGCATTTTTCAATAGCTTCAGTTTCAGTTTCATATACAGCCCAACGTTTAGCGTTAAGTATTTCAGCTCAAAACTCAGAAAAACTAAAACAAGTTTCTTAGTGTTATTTTCCAGCGAAATATGGTCGAACATTTACTACATTTTAAAAAGTTTAAAATAACGAGGAAACTTATACTATACATCAAATTGAAGCCAATGCTATTTCTAAAAACATACGTATAAAACAATGTATTTCAATCCGTTCTTTTGGAGTAATTTGTTATCGTCCCAAACAAAATATATGGCAGGATGAAAATTAAGTAACTTGAAGCACGGGAGCTACCTGCAAAGGGACTAGCACTGGCTTCACACCCCCCCCCTGAGTTGTCGATCCAGTCTTCTTATAGTTCAATGGGGCCAGTTGTTCCCGCCATTTTGTTTTTGGCCGCCATCTTGACCCAGCCCCCACAAATGGCCCTGGGGACGAGGTTGGCTACATGTATATAATATTGCTGTATATTTTAAAGGACACAGTAATGACACTTTTCAGATCAGATGAAAATATTTTTATTTTGAAATTCTGAGTATAGTACTGTAATTTTATAAAACATGTAATATGTGTTTGTTAATCTCATGACAACAATAGGGATTATCTGCAATATCAAATAATGTAATCCTCTATATGTGTGTTTTCAGTCATGGTGGATACATGCATGATGTGAAGTAATATTTTAAAGCTGACAATGAGGACAACCTCGTACCATAGCCGCTGGAAAGGGAGAGGGCTGTGAAAGTGGGCGTGACTGAGATTTATGTTATTGTTCGCCAAATTCAAGATCACGTGACGTTGAACTTGCATGATTGAGCACTAAAAAGCAACATTTTACATTAGAGCAGCGAGGCGCGTACCTACAAGAGCTACAACGAAGTTCTTCCGTAATGGTTTCGATATAAATGAACACGGTGAGAGCCGAGGTAAAATAATGATACAATACTGTTTTGCCAACAGTACAACTAAAACTAAAATTCGCTTTTGTCTTAATATGAATGGTTGTGCTAAATTATATGTCGTAAGTTGAGTTGCCTTCATTGAATATTTATAAATGCACTAAATGTCTGGTGTATTGCGTTTCATAAACAACGGTGAGGACTGGCAATTGTCGTATGCGTATCAGTTTATTAGAATAACTAAAGTATTATTAAAGAAACATTGCCATCTGACAACAAAAGTGCAAAACTCCGATTTAATAATGGCACGGAGACGACAAATGCTTTTCGACTGCGTTGTTCCTTGGTTTTCTTTTATTAATATTATAATTTGTAGACATGCGGCGATTTATGATAATTTCAATTTATTCACACTATTTTTAATCCTTACAATGAAAAATACAAAGTTTACATAGTGATACATGAATAAATCAGAGTTAGATATAAAACAAAATATTTTAAGAAAGAATATACATATGCTGAGAGTGTAATTAAAGTATAAAGCTTTCGAATTTAATCACTGCCTTGACATATTAATAAGTTGGGGATCGGCAGAGGATGAAATATCTTAATATTTCTTAAGTAAGAAAATAGACATTGTATAATACGAGAATGAAATTCAGATCAACCTTGGTGACTTAATATTTTTTACATTGAAACAGAAAGGGTTTTTAAATCACTGATTCGGAATATTTTCCCAGATTTTTGTAGCTGAGAATCTTATAAATGTTTGTTTATAATAATTAGTCCGGCGGGGAGAAAATAGTTCGCGCTACGGCTAATTTGCTCACAATGCCAGAGTGTGAATTATTTGACCGTCGGTGAGCCATGCATGAGTTAGCGCTTGATACGATTGTGTAATGTTCAAGGGATGATCATTTTAATGTCACGATCGATAAAGTCCATCATGAAACCGAACCGCCGATCATCTACACAACGATGCACCACCATGTATATTTGTTTACGTCTAACGTCTTATTTGAGAAATGCGCGACTTAAAAACTCTCACGGTCCTGTTAAAACCAATCCGATCTTTTTGAGGTGATTTCTTTGTGCACACAATTATATTATTGAATAAACTAATATCTAAAATTAACGCAGAATCAATGTAAAATATAAAATTTGTCAACAGTATACACTATACAGCATTGTCGCTGTCTTAAGTTCGTAGGTCGTCAAAAACCGAATTTTGTTAACGGAATACAAGGGTACTCCTTTGGACTTGTAAATATCATGTTTCTTGTGGATTTTTAGAAGTCACCATAACCGACAATCGTGCCGTTTAACGAAGAACAAGGTTATAATCTAATGTAAGCCATATGAAAGAATACACTGGCCATGCCGGTTCAAGATCACGTGACGCTCAGGCGTGAAATTTTTAACATCAAACCGGAAGTTCTATTGTTTCAGAGCGGAGGCTGCAACATGTCCTCCTACCTAGAATTACCAATAATCAGTAAGTGTGAAACGGCCTTGAATTACCAATAATTGGTAATTGTAGGTAATTCTCTGTCCCACATGCGGGATGTTAAACTTGAACACATAAAGCTAAAAATCCTAGTGGGGTGTTGTGGTCGGGGTCTGAGACGAGGTTCATTTTTCCGGAGGGTTGTGCTTAGGTTTAGGTTCACCGGGGGTTTTCGTTAGGTTTAGGGTTTCCGGGAGGATTATGGTTAGGTTGGGGTGGTGGTTTGGGAATTAGTTTTTTAAAATTAATGATTATTGGTAATTCTAGGGATTTCACACTTACTGATTATTGGTAATTCTAGGTACGAGGATATGCTGGAGTTTCACAGCCCTCTCCCTTTCCAGTGGCTATGCTCGTACCCAAGGCCTTCTCTGCTTTCAAAATGGCGCGAGGAGAAGACCCTGGCAAAGGCTGGTCACGTGACACCAATAATTTTGGAATATTTTGATGAGTGACTCACACTGTACCGGGGGGCGCGGTACAGTCACTGATAAACAGAGTATAGTTGGCTTGCGTATGTAAAACTATTCAGCGAACTATTTAGGCACTCAAGAATAACCAAACCGTACAAATAACAAGACATTCTCTTAATTAACAAGTTTATCAAATCAGTTAATGACCGTGTTTAGTAGGAAGCGTCTGCACTAGTCGGCATTGCAACATATTTGCTTTTAATATTATGCAAACAAGAAGTGTTTATTTCGATTTCTGGACTTTCCGAATCTAGTTTAAAAAGTTTAGAAATATACAAAGTCAAAGTCTTCAGTGCTAATCTATAATGTTCGTCGATCGTATTGTTGTTGATCGAATATTAGTATTAAAGTACAACCTCAAAGTAAATGAGGACAGCAGATTCGATTTCGAATATGCCGTTTGAGTATAAATCGACAGATACAACAATCAGTAAATTTCCACAAATCCCAAACGTGTGGACAAGAAACATAAAATTATGTACTATACTGGACGGTATAAATAAAATTCCAACGACCAACAGCATTCGAATATTTTAAGTGTATGTAGCAGTACCTGTATAAACCACAGTAGTTCTATTGAAAGCGATTTTCTGTTTATCAGTTTATGATCGTTCGTCGCCTTCGGCTTCATTTCTGGCGATTGACAGCAACAAATATGAATTATCCAGCAAATGTCGTAAATTTTGAAATATATCTCTTTAATAACGTTACAGGATTTGCAACAACCTTCTACGTTTATAACAACCGAATCAACCGCTCCCCCCAGGACGGGCGAAGCTCAAATTATCCACGTGACCAAATACTCCAAGAATCCTGAAGTATTTTGGAATCACGTGACCATGCAGCCTTTACCAGAGTCTTCTCCTCGCGCCTTTTTGAAAGCAGAGAAGGCCCTGGGTACGAGGTTGCAACGAGGACTGGACTGGATTTCAAGTCCAAGGACTTGAACTAATTGCAAGGACTTGAAATCAATGTGGTCCAGTCCGAATTGGAGGTTTTTACCATTTTTTCTTGTAATATGAAACTATATTATGTTAGATATAAGCATATTCAATGTAATCTTTAAGTCATTCTGAAGATGTTACTGGTAATTAAGTAACGAAACGCCAATAAATATATTTTGTTTTAAAGGTTTTCCTTTTGTTATTATATTCGATTTTAAAAATTTGAGCTGGGCTCTTAATTTTGCGATTACAGTTTCCACCACTTACAATACATTGTGGCTAACAATCATCATTATATAGCATGCTATCGGATATGAGCTTTTGCGTAACCTGATTGGTTCCCTACTACCAGGCTATCAGCTCATATCCTGCTAGTAGAGGGAAAACAAGATGGCGGCATGTTTTTTTTTAACTGTCGAAAAGAGTTGAAATTGACGGATTTTTGTACTGAAAAACAACACCCTCAAACCAATGTATAAAAAAAAAAACATTGTGTAAAAATACATTAACAAATACACAATTTAGCATGTTAAATGGTAAAATTCACATAAATAAATTGCGTCTTTTTACTTGAAAAACCCGACTAAATTAACGGGTTGATATTAATTTGTTGCCAAACAAAGAAACTCACGGTTAAAATCAAGCTTACAACACACATTTCGTAGGAGATCACCAGTAAAGAGACTTTTTTTTATTTAGATAAGCATTTGGAGTAGTAAAAAGCATGTTCTTTTTCAAAACAACCAACTAGTAATTTAGTTTCACTGCCGAAGGTGTTTCAGTTTCAATTTTGCAAGAAATCAAATCCTTTTTCACGACAGCAACGCTAATATAAGCAACTGACCCACCTTTTGACTTCATTAAGGTACCTTTAAATCTCTTCTGTTGATCCGCTTAACGCATTTTTTGAATGTCGTGTTATTGGTGCTATATCATGCAAGGTCATGTCAGATGAAAGAGGCTAATTTACCTTTTATAAAGGCTAAAAGGTACCTTTCTGCTTGAAACACAAGGAACTCTCATGACAGTATGCCACTTAGTTATCCTACATTTAAAACTAAAGTTACGCTTGGTGACCGTGTTTTTGCCTGCGCTGCTCCAAAGTTATGGAACGTGCTTCCGATAGAAATTAGGAGTGCAAGTTCAGTAGATTGTTTTAAATCAAAGCTTAAAACTTACTTTTTTAGGAAAGCTTTCCATCAGTGATATATATTTAGTTATTTTTTCCTAATAAGTATTTTAATTTAATTTAATGTAACTGTAGGACTGTTTCTATTAGTTTTATATTTATTTATAAGATTTTTATAATCATGTAATTACATTCAGTGATTTATGGGCATATCATTGTAATGCGCATTTGAACATATATGTATGGAATTTGCGCACTATAAATTAAAATATTATTATTAACACAGAAAGACCACATGAAAAAATGGTTATCTGGTAAAAAGGGAGGTATATGTACATAAGGCTCTCATTGCAAAAAAATGTTTATGCAAGCTATAGTCTGTCTATCTCTATAATTGGTCGACCGTTAATTGGAGGTAGCCAGAAGGCTGCTCTTTCTTTGGCTACTACCCTAAGGCAAGGGTTGGCGCCACTCCTATCCCAGATGGTGTTGATTTTGCGGAGGGAGGAAAACCGGAGAACCCAGCGAAAAACCTTATATAATACAGGGTAATTCCAAGACAGTCACCCATCCAAGTACTAACCCCATCTAACTGGGCTTAACTATTGGTGAGAGGCAGCGCCCTAACAGCACACCCCACCCATGCTCCCCCAATAGTCTGTATGTCTAAGATAATTTAATCAAGACATGAACTTTATCAAAGTCAAGTCAATTGTAGCATTTGGCAAAGAACTACTGCTTAAGAATACAATATTATTTGACATGCTGTATTATTATGTAAACTTTGGGCAAGAATATTTGACCATTTTAAGACCTTTTAGCACTGTTTCTTACCAGATTCAGTTTCTCTTCGATTAATTTCTTCTTCACGGCTCTCTAAATCGGCAAACTGAGCGCTCTTCTCCTCAAAATTGCTCTTGAGTTCAGACTTCAGCAAATTCATCAGACTTCCTCTTCAAAGTATCTCTGACTTGAACTCGTGAAGTGTCTTAAAAGGCATGAAATTTTCTCGCTGTGTCACATCTTCCTGAGTGCTTATTTTCCTTGTTGTATTCCGACATTTTACACACAATTTTTTCTGTCTAAGGACACGAAATTTCAAAGAGAATATTGAGAATAGTGGCTTGCCCAAGAAGGCGATTCAAGATGGCGGACAAGATCAAAAGTGAGAATCAAAACATGATTTTAAACGGAAAATACATACAATTGCTGGTTGCCGTTTCGTGACTATTTTGAATTCTTAAAGTTTTTGTTTAACAAAAGCATGACGTTGCAAAAAACAAATTCATCCCCATGCAGGAAGGGTACACTGAGGCATATTTCGTATTTGAACGCGCACAGAAAGAAAATAAAGGCACAAGTCCAGAATTTAAAATAAAGTTTATGCTACAGTGTCCTAAAAAAATGCCAAGAACAAACCATTGGAGCACACACAGATCTCGTGTAAACCCCACTTTGCCTAAAAAATAGGGGTACACAAAACTTCGTTAGACGCAAAATATTGCCCGTGGGGGCACTACCATCCTGATTTTTGTAGAGAGGAAGAGTTGATCTACATATTTATGGGGGACTAAGTCTGACAATGTGTGCATAATTTATTTAAATTAATGGGCACTCTTGCATAACGTTTGCTATGGCGGCCATTACAGAAATCGGCCTCTCGAAATACGACACCTCATAAACCCATGTGGGAGGAAATCATGCAAATCTGACCACCTCATGTGTATCTTCTCAAGTACTGGCACTGCCAAGTATAATAGGAGCATTGACGCAAATCGGTCAAAATGACACCAGGTCGAGGCAAATCGGTCAAATTGATCAAACACCAATCAGATCTCTCTGCACACCTGTCAAAACTCTGAAAGCAAACGCTGACCACCGGTCATCCTGCGATCACTCAAAGCCAAGCCTTGGCTGCCGCGCCATAACTTTTTCTAGAAGGCTCTGATCTTGAGATTAAAATATTGTGTGATTGCGCAATTATTCTGGTGAACTTTTACGTCAGTCGCGTGACCGCACTCTAAAGAGAACTATGCTATGCCTCGCCTCTTTACCATTTTCTCGTGTCCTTCATTGCTTGCCCTTCTTCATAGAGCTGGCGACTTCATAAAACGTTTGTAGAACTTCTATATATTAATTGTTTATTTTAATCAATTCAGAACTACAAACCTACAGCCATAATTGCCTATTAATTATGTTGTAGTTCAGAGCTACAATAAGTCTCTTATCATGAAAATGTCCCGGGTCGCTCAGCAACAAACGTAAACCGTTTTGGTCAGACAAATAATTCAGTACGCCTTTTCCGTCTTGGTGACCAACCATATATGTGAAGTGACAAAAATTGCGCTGCATTTACATAAATATTGAAAACAATATTAACGAAGTTGCGATAACTACAAGTCAGTGGTCGCTACCATTAGCAGAAGGACCTATAAATGCCGCCATTTCGAATATGAAAATAGTCACACATTTTGGGCAGCACCCGCAGTCCAGTTATATATAGGTCAGTGGACAGCACCGGACGAAAAAGGGAGGCAAATTTTTCGGACGCCATGAGTTTCAGGCTCCTACGCGGCCACGCATTTTAAATGTCAACTTCAGTTCACCCTATATGGCTTGAAGGTAAAACTCCAAGAAATATAAGACTTTAGTGGTAATACAAGTTAGTTTAATACTTCAAGCATTTCGAGAAGACTTAAAGAAGTTCGAAGAAAACGGCTGGCGAGACCTGACTAAATATAGCCAAAAATGTGCTTTAGAAACGTCAGTTTAACAACATTAAACCGATATTTTACCTATTTGAAGCGTGTTTCGACAGTTAGGTTTAATGTAGCTGGTAAAATACAGGCTTTATCTTATACCGTGTGAAGCACTTGTTCTTTCCCATGTCCTGTGTAAAAATGGAAATTCGCCGCTGTTTTTGTGATATTTCTAGCTTGACTTTTCGTATTAAACAAAATTTGCTGTATATGACCGTGTAGGGGCCTGAAACTGACGTCCAAAACTGCCCCATGTCCGTCATTTTCCCTCACTTTTTGATTGGCAGTCAGCCTTCTAGGTATATATAGAGTTCAATGGCTTCAAAATGTTTACTACTGACAATAGGAAATGAGCAATCCAGTTATACGCGAGTGGCACGATCATGCGCACGCATCATTTTGGCGGGCCACAGGCATAATTTTGGCGGGCTACATGCATAACAAATGTGGTAAATGAAAGAAATCCGACAATTTCTGAAGATATTACCATAAGGAACTATTTCCATCTTTAAAAATAGTTTAAATTTTGTATCAATTAATTTCACTTCCAGGTGAAATGGCTGCCGCGAGGTGAGCACTTTTACTTGGAAGAATAATTGATTAGTTTTAACCGCTTTTATCTTTCGAGAGTAAACTTTACTTATTGCAGCATAACTAGGGGGGTATTTACTACATTCTGTGGAAAAGGTAATGAAGTCACTGCAGTCGTTGTCGAGAAAGTCAATTCAGAGTGATCGACTGAGCGAACACGCTTCGAACAAAAACATTTATGAAGAAAGGTCTGTGCGAGCGTTTGCAGGTGAGTAAGCTTATCAAGTGGCGATCAATAAAATATTTTGCTATGTGGACATTTGTTTGTAGTTTATCTGTACAGATCGTGTCGTTTTTGCAATTGTGCACGTCTCTTTAATGCCTTTTTTCGCTTATTGAGACTGACAAAGTTTGGCCATGCATCCGATCAGACGTTCGATAAACAATACACCTACTAACAATGTTTTGGTTCTGTTTTGGCTCGAAAACTAAGCTTGTCCAGTGAGCAAAAATTCTTGATTCGTCTCCTCCCAAGTAATTTAGTAAGTTCTAAAATATTATGCACTTGTCAAAGTTTAGCCCCAGGTTAGGGGGGACGGTCAAACCCAGGGGGGATTTGACATTTTTTGAAAATTTACTTCAAATTCCTTACCCAGGGGGCAAACATTTGTGTCAAATAAAGAAAAAAAACGTTTCTGTGGTTCCACCATTGTATCATTATAAATGCACCTATCAATGTTATGCCCCAGGGTGGGGGGGAACCCACAGGGATATTGACTTTGTGGGAAAAAATTGTCAAATCCCCCTGCATTAGAATAGCCTTGTTGGTCAAAATACCCCTCCCTGGGAAATATCAAGTGCTAAAATATAATATTAAGATCATTTTATGTGTCAAAAATCCCGTCCCTCGAGCTTGTCAAGAAAGTCAAATTTCCCTGTCTCGGGATATGTCGATCAGTCAATATCCCAAGGGTTGCCTGCCTCCACCCCACCCTGGGCCTTAACATTGCCGATAGGTGCATAACAATTGATTCAAGGAGAAACAACATTGACAGCATAATAAAGCAGTCAGTACAAAATATATGTATGGTAGTCTTCAGGTAGGTAGTCTTCAGGTAGCTGGACGTTTTTAAAATTAACAAATGAATAAATGATGAACTACGCTAGGAATAGCAATGCTAGAACGTGTTTACAGCATCCTCCTTTAATACCAGCCTTACACATAGTTAGCACAGACAATTTCTTCAGTTATTTGATTCTGTTTTGACAGCACCAGTAAAGTTGTCACTGGCTAATTCTGTTCCCAGATGCTTTTGCAACAGCTCATAGGTAAATAAAGGTGGAAGAATTTCAAGTCTCTTGTCCATTGCTTTGTCTCACCTTGGCACAGCTTGTTGCCTCCTTCAAAGTGCAAGATTCATCCTTCATATTAATAAATTATATTCTAACTAATTTAGCTATTTTAATATTATAAATATATTCCTAATATGTATATACTGTGTATTTTTGTATGTATATTCTGTGTGTGCGTACGTGAGTGTGTTAGTGTAATGTATTTGTGAAGTCAGTATTTATAATAAGTGGTATACAGTAATAAGCGATATAGTCGTACAGTAGTTGTGATATAGTAATATGTATATGATAGTATATATGTAATTTGATATTTGTTAATTTTTAGGGCAAGACACCATGACTAGGGCTGAACATCCCTGTTGTGTCTTGCCTCGTGTGCGTAAACACGAAAACCAAATAAATAAATAAATACAGTACAAATATTTATAATTATTTCATTCATGTTACTTTAGGTTAAAATATTATATTACTGTAATAAGCTACTGTATTAACTAGGTTGTATTTATAGTTCTAGAACACTGCACAAACACTAATAAAGTTTATATTTTTACCTTGAGTTTTTACATACTAATATCTAAGTAACTAAAACTATTTGAGAAAAGTTCAATGTACACAACACGTACAGAGAAAAACTCCACACTTTTTTTTTAATATTTAGTAAATAAACAATGTTGAATTTAAATTATTTTACGACATATTAAAAATGCACCTGTCAATGTTAAGCCCCAGGGGACGGGATGGGCAACCCAATGGGACTTAACAACCTCCATGCCCCAGTGGGTTAGGAATTTGGAAAATTCCTTTGGTTGGAAAACAACCATCCTGAGAGAGGGGATATTTGATAATTTTGTGTGGGAGTCTGGTGACCACCAAGTATTGGTGGTGTATAAATCTGATAGGTGAATCAACCTCGTACCCAGGGCTATTTGTAGGGAACTGGGCCAAGATGGCGGGAACAAATGGCCCTGGTGGAGGCTAGGCTATCTCTGCTTATCGGTCAAGAACTTATGGTGTAAATCAGACGGTTTGATTTTGTATATTTTTTTAAAATTGTATTTTGACCTTGTCGGTTGTTCTGCACATGGCACGGGAAATTATATTTTAAACCATGCAATAATTAGGTGTAATTAGGTATAATTACTGTTTAAAGGACTGAGTTCAAATTAAAAAAATGTGCAATATACTGTGCATTTTGAGCTAGCCTCCACCAGGGCCATTTGTTCCCGCCATTTTGTTTTATTCGCCATTTTGGCCCAGTTCCCTACAAATGGCCCTGGGTACTAGGTTGATTGGTGAATATGAGCTGTTTTTATTGTATTTTTGTGTTCTATTATCACCCAGGTTGAAATTGTGCTCATGCAGTTTCTTTGACAATATCAGTTTAATATTCTTTGTTAGTTTGTTGACCGATACTGTATTTAATTTTTAAGAAGGTTTCAGAAGAGATGGACTGGAAACTGCCCTCTTCAGTAGTGCAAGGTTTGAAATGGGCTTAAATGTTCTTGAACGACCACAAGAGTAATTAGTTTGGTTTTTCTAGTTTATCATGTATTTGTAATATTAAAAACGTCCAGGCAGCTCCATGAACACTGCCACATACATCGATTTTGTACTGACTGCTTTATTATGATGTTAATGTTGTTTCTCCTTGAATCAATTGTTATGCACCTATCAATGTTAAGCCCCAGGGTGGTACTTCCCAAGACAGGGAAATTTGACTTTCTTGACAAGCTCGAGGGACGGGATACTTGACACATAAAATTATCTTAATATTATATTTTAGCGCTTGATATTTCCCAGGGAGGGGTATTTTGACCAACAAGGCTATTCTACTGCGGGGGATTTGACAATTTTTTCCCCATAAAGTCAATATCCCTGTGGGTTCCCCCCCCCCCCCCCCACCCTGGGGCTTAACATTGATTGGTGCATTTATATTGATACAATGGTGGAACCACAGAAACGGGTTTTTTCTTTATTTGACACAAATGTTTGCCCCCTAGGTAAGGAATTTGAAGTAAATTTTCAAAAAATGGTCAAATCCCCCCTGTGTTTGATCGTCCCCCCTACTCTGGGCACAGAATAGAAATACGACCAGAAGTCCAACTCGCGTCGGAACCTTTGAAGTTTCTAATCCTCGCGCATGTCACCTCGCGCATCTTGATTCCTCGCCATCCTACGCCATCCTACGCAATCCTGGCAAGTTCCCCCGGCAGTTTGGACCTTCAAAAGAAGGTTAAAACTGCCGGGGGAACTTGCCAGGATTGCGTAGGAGGGCGTAGGAAATTGCGTAGGATCGCGTAGGATGGCGTCGGATGGCGTAAAGTATCGCGCCTGCGCATTGAAGAAAGGCGGACAAGTTGTCACTCGAGTTGGACTTCTGGTCAATCCTTATTCTGTGCCCTGGCGCTAAACTTTGACAAGTGCATAATATTTTAGAACTTACTAAATTACTTGGGAGGAGACGAATCAAGACACAAAGAAAATAAGCAAAACAACGGCTGCAAAACTCGCGAAAGCACTTTTGAGTTGCAGTTCTTGTAAATTTTCAGAATTTTTGCTCACTGGACAAGCTTAGTTTTTGGGCCAAAACAGAACCAAAACATTGTTAGTAGGGGTATTGTTTATCGAACGTCTGATCGGAAGCATGGCCAAACTTTGTCAGTCTCAATAAGCGAAAAAAGGCATTAAAGAGGCGTGCACAATTGCAAAAACGACACGATCTGTACAGATAAACTACAAACAAATGTCCACATAGCAAAATATTTTATTGATCGCCAGTTGATAAGCTTACTCACCTGCAAACGCTCGCACAGACCTTTCTTCATAAATGTTTTTGTTCGAAGCGTGTTCGCTCAGTCGATCACTCTGAATTGACTTTCTCGACAACGACTGCAGTAACTTCATTACCTTTTCCACAGAATGTAGTAAATATCCCCCTAGTTATGCTGCAATAAGTAAAGTTTACTCTCGAAAGATAAAAGCGGTTAAAACTAATCAATTATTCTTCTAAGTAAAAGTGCTCGCCTCGCGGCAGCCATTTCACCTGGAAGTGAATTGATACCCAACTACCACAATGCATTGCGGGTTTTTCCTAAAAGGTAAAAGGCCCATTAAGTCTTTACCGAAAATTAAAGACAAATGTGACAATTATAGCTGATTCAGATCAAGTTTTATTTGTCAAAAGCTAAGGCGCATTACAAGACGATTACAATTCTTGTTTACAGAGAAAAGGCTATGCTATTGTTGCGCTTGAATTGTTGAAATGGTAGTACATAAAAAGTTTATTCACTGAATATTAACCTTAGAATTGGTCGTCATGAAAGAATAAAACTTGTAATCGATAACACTGTTGGCAGCTTTTCTAGGATCTGTGATCAACTTGCCATTGTCATCATATCGTGTAGCAGCAGTAGTGCCAGGCTTATGAGACCAGTATCCGTTGGTGTCCAAACGATACCAATGATAATCTGCATCTGAAGTAGAAGTTATGAAAAAATTTAGAGTTGTGAATGCAGACGTTTGTCTGGAGGTTGCAAGGCGGCCAACGGAGCCCGTGCATAATTTTGAATCACATGTGTGATTTTCGATACTTTTCGCATCTTTCCTTGAATTAAACTTTTAAGATTTGCAAATTCGTATTGAATTCTTATTCATATCGAACAGACTGGAAACACTTTTTAAAAAAGTATATAGACCTTATTCCAAAATGGCGGACACTTTAAGATTCTTTTATGTACATATAAATGAGCCTTTATAACTTCGTTTTAAAGTAAAAATTATTTTGAATTTCCCACATGAAAACGAGTTCATGTGCGCTTATTCGTATGTATATAAAATAATCTTAAGTCGGCGGCCATTTTGGAATAAGGTCTATAAACTCCCTAGAAAAAGTGCCTACAATAGTGTGTGAAGTTTATTCATACCAGATTATTGGTTTTAAAATATACATAGTCAAAACCGTATCCAAATTAGTCGTTTCATGAGTGATTAAGAATGTACTTTTCGACAACTAAAACATGTTTGTAAATAGTTCAAAGTTTTTGACCACAAAGTGGTTTTTTATATATTTTCGAGTGATGTCAGAAGTCGTGCAACTATGCAACTACTTTAATGATGCCTCAATTTTTCCGATTTTCAAATGCCAAATAAACATACCTCCTTTGATTGTTCGTCCTAAACTTTTCACAGTCAAAAGAAGAGATATCACTACATTTCTACTTTGGTGTTATTATCTCCAACTTAAAATTAGTTGCATAGCAACTTTAAGTTTTCTGTTTGAGCTTGCATTACGACGAAAAAACCCCTAGACAAACCAGTTTTTTTAGTAAATGAGTCTAGCAATGTCACATATGATAGGTTCGACGTTTGTCGCGCTTTGGTCGTTCTATTCGACCGAAATGATCAAACTTAACATTTGCGCCGGTTCCTTCGAAAAGTTTGTTAACCACTTGCTTTTTCAGGCTCTTCTTCATATGGATTCACATACACACACAGTACACACACATACACATTTTTAATTTTAAGTAGCTACAAGCTTACGTGGGTCGATTAGTTTACCTGGAGCAACAACAAGCGCCACTAGCCATCGTCCATCAGGTGCATCTGCCGGAGGCTCATTAGGACCAGGTTGAGGAACTAGCACCTGCAAACCATCGTATACGGCAGCACCTGCAAACCATCGTATACAACAATCAACTCTGGATGCTCTGCATCTTGATGATGTAATAGAAAGCCTCTATAACCGAGCTTTGCAGCCATTTGTCTGGGATGGCACGGAGCTTTACCATCTCTTGCTCTTTCATCTTTGTGTTCTTTGAATTTTTGAAGCTTTCATGCCTCGAATGAATCGTCCAAGAAGGGTCTGGACGACCAGAATATATTGACAAAGTCACCTTATATTCGCCTAGATTTTAAGAGAAGAAAATTAATATGATATACATATAATAATATATAGGCAATTAACTAATGATGAAATACAGTAGTACAAGAACAATGAATCAACAATAGAATTAACCAATTTTATTACAACACGATTCACCGCGTAGTTGCGTTTGCAATCATAACGATTATATAACTAGTAATAATATACAGTGGTGATAAGTACAATGAATCAAGATTGGAATCACACCTAATTTAACTATTACTTGATTTAGGTGTCACTTTCACTTATTAATTTGTCATGGCGTCCTCACATTCTTAAGATTCATCAAATAGGCGTAGTGATCACAATAAACTCTTTATGATGTACAAAATTGTTAATAACTTAGTTCCTCTTTATTTGCTAGAACTGTGTCCTGATACAATTAGTTCCAGAACTAATTATAGTTTACGAGAAAGTGACAACCTGGTTGTTCCTTACGCTCTAACTGAACGCTTTAAAAAGTAATTTCTTATTTCTTCTGTTAATCTTTGGAATGATTTACCTAGTGACATTCGTTCTTGCTCATCTTTAAGTAACTTCAAGATACACGTTTCTAGAAGGCGAGATATTGTGTTTCCTAATTCTTTATCCCCGAGCCCGGGCGATGGTGATAATCGAGGGTGATAATCTCGACACGCGTGGAGTCCACTTACACGCTAAATTACACGCGAGATGAAAACCTGAAAGTAATTCTGAAACATGTTTATATATATATATATATATATGTTATCAAATCCACAACTTGCGCAGTTCGGATAGCAGGGTACTGGTAACTATAATCTGTTAAATTATTCAAATTATTTAGATTTACGTCAGCAAATTATAATCATTATAAGTTCGGTTGGATTGCGAAATACAGTTTTTCAGCGATCACGATCATGACGAAAGAAATCTTTGCCAGAAAAAAATGATTCAGCTAAAATGTACATTAACATTACCATGGGAAAATACCAAAGAAAGAAGGCTAAGAAGAGGTGTGACAGCAATAGAGACAGCAGAAACTTAAAACCACTGAAAAAAGCCTAAAAATATATACAATAATAAAGACCGAAAACGATGCCGACCGAAATGTATCTGAAAGAACAAGGATATGTCCTGAAAATGTTCAAAGCTTGTAAAGAATTCTGCTCTGGTGTATTCTACTTAACTCGAGAGAGAACGATGAAGAAATTTTGAAACAAACAGCTTTTTAGATCATGAGGAGAACTGAATGATGCCTTGTCATGTTTTAGTCAACAACGAAAAAAGTAAGAAACCGCGAACGAGAAAAACAATCCGGAAAGAGTAGACTGAATTGGCAGTGTTTGTGGTGATATGAGCAGAAGAAAGTTTAATAACGGTAGGAGATTCGTATTTACCAGTTTAGCTGAGTTAAAACGAAAGAAATCTTGAAAATGAAAATCAATATAAATAATATCTTGTCTAGCATTGTCTTTGGACGCTAGGTCGTTGGCATTGTATCTTTTCTTGGCCACTATTTATATCTGTTTTTGAATGGGATTTTGTCATTTAGTTCATGTTTTTTTTTAATATTGACTATTAAAAGGAGGGGGGGGGGGGGGGTTGTTGTGTTAAAAATGCATATAAAGCGGACGAGGGGTTGTTGCGTTTATGTATTTCTAATATTATATTGGTGATCGTATTGCAGCTATCCTTCATACACGCTTAAGATTAGGAAATAGCACTTTAAATAACGATTTGTATTTAAAGAATTGTGTATCTTTCCCTTCCTGTGCGTGTGGTATTCCGAAGGAAACCGCGGCTCATTCCTTTTTTGAATGTGACCGATATGCTGCTCCTCGTGTAGACTTGCTTTCCTCTGCATGTTGCTCATTTAATTGGTGCATGATGGTCTAATGCTTTGAAACGGACTCGTCTTTTTTGGCTCCTAAATGGTTTGCCATTTGATGCAGTTCATTTTCACGTTAATACGCAATTTGTATTAAGTGTCCAAAATTTTATAATTGATTCGCATCGTTTTACTAATTAATTGCATTGGTCCATCTTTGCGCTTTGTTGTCATCTTGTCCGCTTGCTCTTGTTAAAAAATTGTAAAATGGCGAAAGCTCCCTCGATAAGTTATATATAGCTTTTGGAGTAATCGTCGTAATCAAAATATTGTATAAATAAAAAGAACCCAAAAAAAACAAAAACAACTGTGAATAATGATGCTATGCTTGTCAACTGTGAATAACGTTGTGCTGGTCAACTGTGAATAATGTTGTGCTGCCAACTGTGAATAATGTTATGCTTCAAACTGTGAAGAATGGTCTGCATGTTGTCAACTGAAAACAATACTGTAGTTCCAAACTGTGAACAATGTTGTGCTGTCAACCATGAACAATGATGAGCTGTCAACAATGTTTTGCTACCAACTGCATGTGAACAATGTTATGCTGCAAACTGTGAACAATGTTTTGCTGCCAACTGTGAACAATGTTGTGCTGCCAACTGTGAACAATGTTTTGCTACCAACTGCATGTGAACAATGTTTTGCTTCCAACTGTGAACAATGTTTTGCTTCCAAGTTCCAACTGTGAACAATGTTATGCTGCAAACTATGAACAATGATTTGCTGCCAACTGTGAACAACGAAGGTCTGAGTCAACAGGCCGAATGCTTAGCAAATAAATATTTTACGTGTTGTTTCCACAAAAATAATCTATATTACATTACCGCGCCATGAAAACGTTCAAAGAATTAATGTTTTCCTACCAAGCATGAACAACATAACATATCTACAAAACTATTGGATTATTAATATGTTGGTGCGTGACACCTTTTTTACCACAGAAAATTCTCTTCACACATTCATAAACTTTAAACGGCAAACTCTGAACTTTCATTTTGTTAGGCAAAAAAAAATTTGCTATTTGAAAAAAAGCTCCCGAGTTGGAACGGTGTTGAAATATCGCGTGATCGCTAAACGCATCCGGTGCAGTGTAATTAAAAAGTTAAATCTTCTGTTCTACTTTAAAACTACAAATTAACATAATTACTTCGAACGTTTCTTCCAAAAAGTAAAAAATACTCGCGTTTATGCATGTGAACGCGGTGATTTGCACACACAATCTCTATGTTCTATACGACAGTAGTTTTATACGACATACTTCTATCTATAAAAAAACCCCACAAAATACTCGTTTATCCGAACGAGATTATTTGTACACACAATCTCTGTTCTATACGGCAGTAGTTTTCTCCGCATACTACTGTATTTTAAAAACCTAAATACTCGCTTATCTAAACGAAATTATTTATACACACAATCTATATATTCTAATATGCGGCAGTAGTTTCGTCGACATACTACTCTCTTTTACAAAACTTAAATACTCGCTTATCCAAACAAGATGATCTGCACACCCAATCGATATGTTCTAACATGCGGCAGTAGTTTTATCGCGACATACTACTCTCTTTTAAAGAGAGAATGTTTGCTTATTCGAACGCGATGGTTTGTATACACACAATCTCTATGTCTATACGGCAGTAGTTTTGGCGCAATATACAATTATCTTGTTTTTAACTTCTAAGCGTTCTAGGTAATTCGCGACAACTTCGAACGTCAACTAACAGGTACTTGATTCATCTAATTTTCAAAGAAAACAACGTTAATCGCGGAATAGATAATTAATGAGCTTCAGTTTAATGATCTGAACTGACAGTTCCAAGTTCATTTTAAGTGCTGCTTTGGCCAAGCTACGAGTTGCGTTTTCCATCAATGGATATTTTTTTGTGGATTATAATTGTTGTACTTCAAAGGCCGATAACATTGTTAGTCAAACTTATTTTAAGAGTTGAGTAGAATTTGAGGATGTACCAAGACAGGAACTTTTTTATCAAGTCTTCGGGTGCACGGCTGGTCATTCGCCTAACCTTTCTCTTTGTGCTATATTGGGCATTGAATTTCCACCTTGTTCAATCCCACAATTTCTCTCCAGAACAAGCACGAATAAGTTACTGCTCTGATGCAAGTAAAAAAGGTACGTTAAACTTAAAATACCATATATTTGGTTACCTGTATAGAATCATTAGGGCCGTTTATACAAGAGCCGATAAGACGCGGCTTATACAGACTGAACCATGTATAGGGTGTTTTGAACAAGCCGCGACTTGTGAAAGACGCGAACTTAAATCTGTATACCTTTTATACGAGTGTTTCGCGTCTTATGTGAGGCGCGTGTTGTGTAAGCCGCGTCTTATGGGCTCTCGTGTATAAACGGCCCTAATATGTGCTGTGATGTAACTCTTAATAAGTAGTTGACACAGCGATAAACTTTAGTCAAACAAAAACCTTTATCTTTCTCTAATTCTGGCGTTTTAAATACACTCGAAGGTTCTGACGAATACAAAATTGACCGCTTTGAAGAACCTTTATCCCTTAGCAGTAACTTATTCGTGAAGTTTATCCCTTTCTCGACTGTATCAGCTTTAGGGAGTGTTCACATGTGCTAGCGGACTAGAATTATATTGCGAGTTTACTATACTGAGAACGCAATTGAACTGGATTTAGATTGCGAGTTAACGATTTTCTTTTTTGAATTATTCAGAACGAAAACTAGTCATCCACATAAACTGTTTTTGATCGAGTAAGGGTCATTCCTCATTTGTCCGCTGTGCCACTAACACGCTCTTTGCTTTTAAAATTAAAATTGATTTTACGGCAAAAGTATACCTAAATATTGCTCTTGTTTTCTTGTATAATTTTGATATAGGTCATCGTTTAAACGCTACGGTGTATGATGATCGTCATTCCCTGTCACATATTGATTGCGTGGTTCAATGTGCCTACGAGCCGTGCTGCAGATCAATAAACTACAGAAAACGCGACCCTTTTAACGGGAAAGAAAATTGCGAGTTACTTCACGCCGTGGCATCCGAACAACCAGCTGAAGATTTAAAGGAAGATAAAGACTACGATTATGAAATATTGCTTGAACCAAATAAAGTAAGTTCGAAGTGAAAGCGGAAAACTTGTTTTGTCAGTGAAACTAAAGAATTTTGTATGTATGGGATTAGACTGAACAAATAGAACGAGAACTATAGAATGAGAACTATATATACAACAAGAACTAGAACTATAGAACGAGAACTCTATATATGTAACGAGAACTATAGAACGAGAACTATATAGAACAAGAACTAGAACTATAGAACGGGAACCATAGAACGATAACTATAGGCTGAACTATCAAGAACGAGAACTATAGAACGAGAACTATAACAACAAGAACTAGAACTATAGAACGAGAACTATTTACAACAAGAACTATATGCAACAAGAACGAGAACTATAGAAAGAGAACTATATACAACAAGAACTATAGAAGGAGAACTATAAAACGCCAAATTCGCTATAGATCTATTCTATATAGAACGACTATATATATATATATATATATATATATATATATATAGCGAACGAGAACTATAAAACGACAACTATATATAGGCCATATATAGAACGAGACTTATATAGAACAAGAACTACATTATATAGAATGAGAACTATAGACCGAGAACTATACAACGAAAGATATAGAACGAGAACTGTAGATCGAAAATTATAGAACGAGAACTGTAGAACGAAAAGAACCGTATAGAACAAGAACTAAACAACGAAAATTATAGAAAGAGAGCTATACAACGAAAATTATAGAACGAGAACAATGTAGAACAAGAACTATATATAACGCAACAAAAATTATACAACGAGAACTGTAGAACAAGAACTATACAACGAAAATTATAGAACGAGACCTATAGGTCTACATGCAATTCTTATTTTTTGCAGCCTTGCTGGTTTAAAATGCTTCGCTCTTTAACTAAAATATGTTAAAAGTTTTTATTCATATCACTTTATGGCATTGCCCTGATTACTTAATTCCATAGATACGTTATCTTAAAGATTCTCATAGTCATAGAACAAGAGCGTCAACTAAGAAGAACATTGTAATGCCTACTTATAAGAAAGACTAGTATCAGGTTCCAGGATGTTTCGCGTCAGTGCTGTTCGCCTCTGGAACAACATTGAGGCCTCAACCCGCAACATTGTGTCGCTCAAACAGTTCATGAATAAAGTAGAGCAGAAGCTTTTACAGCAGAATGCTAATTTAGAACATTTTGTCATTAAGAAAACATATTAGTTTACATGTTACTAGCATATACATTGTTAGTTATAGATAGATTAATTCATTAATTCATTGACTGTAGTAGTATAGGTAGGAGGCCCATAATGAAAACTACTGGACTACCAGTAATGTATGTTAGCCTCGTTAAATAAAGCCTTATTATTATTATTATTATTATTATTATTATTATTATTATTATTATTATTATTATTATTGTTATTATTATTATTATTATTATTATTATTATTATTATTATTATTATTATTATTATTATTATTATTATTATTATTAATTTTTTTTTTTTTTGGCATTGAGCAGAGCCGTTCAGACGTGCTCTGTACATGTCTGTAGTTTTACTGCTGGTTTTGTACTTGAATCACAATATATCTTTAAAAAATCACACCCAATAAGTGGTAGGAAGGATTTGATAATGATTCGTTCAAGTTTTATAGCTATGTTATTGATTTGCGTCGTTTGTTCATTTTGTGGTAAAGATTTCGTTACGCTGGGTCGGCATACATGGCGATGTAAACAGCGAGTTAATCCAGATGAGAAAGGTCGTTATCAATATGCGGATAATACACCAAAGCAAATGCCAGTCATGAACTCTCCTAATGTTGCTATCGCAAGCCGTAGCGTAATCAAGTGCTGCTGTGGTAAGATTGTAAAGGCATGATGCGTGGTCTCAAGATGCATCAACGTAGTTGCAGAGTTATTCTTGGGTTGAACAACGAGCTTTGTACAGATCTTGAGGAACAAATTGATGATAACTCCGCAAATATCCCTACTGATGATCAATCTAACACAAGTGTTGCTGTGGACAGCGAACAAAGTTCTCCAATTTTAGAAAATGGCATAAATCTTCCTAAAAGCGATTCGGAATGGTCAACGGCAAATTCTTTTTTCAAATCTGTTCTTCAGTTAAATGGTCCAATCAGATCACACGATTTAAATCCAAACACAAAGCTTTTAAATGACGTTATCTACAACTATTTCGGAGATAATTTTGGTCATGTTAAGACAGTGCCTGACGAAAACCTAGTGAATAAATACAAAGAACATTCAGTCAAGGACTTAAAGAAAGAGTTAAAAAATTTTAAATCTGCAAACGGTGACTCTGAAGAAATTCAATACGTGTCACACACCTTGCGTGATAAGCTCCGCCGTAATAACAACAACTGCAACCAGTCAACTCCAGATAACAACGAATCTTTCAGTCATGATCAATACATTGGTAGAAACGTCTGGGGTTATGTCAAGAACGTCCTGAATCGAAAAGACGCCGTGTTTCCTTCATTCAACATGCAAGAATGCCTATCTTATTTCAGTAAAACTCTAGCCAAAATTAATCCAAATAAACTGTTTCATATTCCAAGCTGGATTCCAAGGTTATCTGATCCTGAAGTTCAATTGAACGTTGACCCTCCAACTTATCAACAAGTTACTAATGCAATACGTAGAATGAAGGCCTCTGGTTCTCCTTGTCCCCTTGATCAACTCTCTATCATATGTTTTAAGCGATGTCCTTTTTTAAGAACTTACCTAACAGAAATAATACGTAATGTTTGGTTGTCTGGAACTATACCGGCTGAATGGAAACGAGCATGCACTATACTTATTCATAAGAAAGGCAACACAAATGACCCCTCAAATTTTCGTCCCATCACTCTGGAAACAATACCATTAAAAGTATTTACATCATGTCTTCGCAACTCAATATTCTCCTTCCTCGTTACTAATAACTTTATTGAACATAATATTATACAGAAAGGCTTCACACCTAATCTGTCTGGCACTTTAGAACACACAGCTCAGATGACCAATATTATCAACAAAGCTAGGATGTCATCACTCTACTTGACCTCAAGAATGCCTTTGGTGAAGTTCATCATAATTTAATTCAGTCCATCCTTGATTATCATCACATTCCTAATCACATCAAAACTGTTATAAAAAGTTTATACACGGATTTTAAGACTTCAATAATAACATCTGAATTTCGTACTCCTTTTATATCTGTTGGCCGTGGTGTACTGCAAGGTGATTGTCTTAGTCGTCTACTATTTAATATGTGCTTCAACACTTTCATTCACCACATAAAGGCCGATAAGTACCGTCAATTTGGTTTCTCCTTCCAATTTCTAAACCCGATCCACTGGTTTCAGTTTGCTGATGATGCCGCGGTCATTAGTGGCCAAGAATCAGAAAACCAGCATCTTCTAAATCGTTTCTGTATCTGGTGCCAATGGTCCAGTTTGATTATCCGGGTTGACAAATGTAGCACATTTGGTATCAAGAAAGCTTTAACAAAATCAGTCCAATATTTACCTAAACTCTTAATTAACAGTGACCTAATCCCAACTACGTACTAAAATTGGAGAATCTTTCCGATATTTAGGAAGATACTTTGATTTTGATATGTCCAACCAAGAACACAAGTCTGAGCTGACCTCCCTCATCACAGAACTGATGTCTGATATTGACCTTAAACCACTACATCCGAGAAAAAAAACTTCTTCTTTACAGTCGCTACGTCTTATCTAAAATATCCTGGCATTTTACTGTTGTCCAAAACTGGGGTCTCTGAAAATATTGATTCCGTTGTAAACAAATACATCCGTAAATGGCTGGAAATACCAGTATCTGGAACATTGAGTAACATATTTCTAACCCGTAACAAATTTGGTTAAGTATTTTCCCACCATCTATCAAATTCACTCAGTGTCAAACAGTTCTTCGAAATGACTTAAAAACATCTCCCATTGAATCAATAAAAGAGCTTTGGAAATCAACTAATAACAGCACTAACATTCATCAAAGATTTCCGTTCTGGACAAGAGGATAAACTTCAAAACCACTTGACCTGTCAAGGCTCATTTTTCTCTAATGTTACGAAATTCTCCTTACCAAAGCTAAACAAATTCTGGTCTGCTTCTCAATCTAAACTACCAAAAAACATCTATAATTTTACTATGCGTTATATCAATAACTCTCTTCCTACCCGCAAAAACCTTTCCAGATGGGGTATATCATCAAGTTCTGACTGTTCCTTTTGCTTACGCCCAGAAACTCTCCTACACGTGGTTGCCGGATGTCAATCATACCTTGAACGTTTTACGTGGAGACACGACTCTATTCTGAACTTTCTTGCCATGACCCTACAAACTGCCAATTGCTCCAACCTTTTTGTTGATCTTCCTGAATTCAAAAGCCCCTCAATAATAACTGGTGACAAATATCGTCCAGATTTACTCCTATCTACTTCAAAGGGATGTCTATATATAGTCGAACTTACCGTGGGATTTGAATCCAACCTTCAAAACAACGTAGAGCGCAAAAAAGCCAAATATGCAGAAATAGTTAGACAACAAAGTGAACACTTTAGCACTGTTAAATTTGTCACTCTCTCGATTAGTTCACTCGGTGTTTTCGCAAAAGAGTGTACCTCCTTTATAGCAATGTTAAACGATGTAGGAGTTGATGTGAAGCATCAAAATTATTGTGTCAGAAAATTGATATCTATTGCCATCAGAACAACCTATTATATTTTTTGCTGCAGAAATAAGGAATGGACGAATCCTGACTTACTGAACTTTTTTAAGTAGCTTAGTTGTGATTCAAGTAGTCGATTGTAAATTACCTCAATGAGTGAGATTTACAATTGTTTGTTTAGAAAAAATTAATTAATAAAGTTTCCATTATTATTATTATTATTATTATTATTATTATTATTATTATTATTATTATTATTATTATTATTATTATTATTATTATTATTATTATTATTACTTTAATTATACTAGTATATTATTAAATTATTATTTGTTTTTTATTCCATTGAAATATCCTTTGACAACTTCGAGTTTAGGGCGCGGTCATATTTAGCCATTTGTCAGAAAGCACTCTATAATTTTACTTAGAGCAAAGTGAAAAGGTGTTAAACTGCATGCATGCCGAGAATAGTTTCATGTTATTATATACACAAGCTCTGGATATGAGCTATTCTGCAATCTGATTGGTTCTCTACTAGTAGGATATTAGCTCATATCCTACTAGTAGAGGAATCTAGAAAAATGGCTGCCAGATTTGCAGAATTAAACGTTGAAGAAATTCAAGTTTTACTTGAAAATAGTACACCAAAATGCACACATAAAGCAACAAAATTTGGAATGAAAGTATTTGACGGTAGGTAAAACAACCAGGTTTTACAAAAAGCTGTTCAAAATTTCATATTTTTAATAAAACGGCGACGTAAAGTGGCGCTGCTAGAAATATTTTTGGCCTTTAAAAAATTAAATTTTAGCGTTTCTGCTTCGGTTCTATTTCTAGAATGGTTTACATTTACAAAGAAATTTGACAAATACATAACAGAAATGTCCAAACCAGAGTTAAATTCTTGGTTAAAGCAATTTTACACTTCTGCTAGGCAGAAAGATGGCTCGTACTAGAAAAAAACAACAATGAAGTCCATTAGATCTGCCATAGATAGGTTTCTCAAAAAAACGTCAAACAAAGGTTTTAGCATAATTGGTGACCCTACCTTTCCTGAAGCCAACGCTGTTCTTGATGCTTTCGTCAAAGACTTGAGAAAGTCTAGCAAGATAGCTGGAGTAGTCCACAAAAAATCCATTTCAAAAGAGCAAATCCAGTTGCTTTTCCGCACCGGCGAATTGGGACCAGCCAACAGCGTAGACCCCGCACAACTCTTCCGCACAGTTTGGTTTTACTTGAGTTTCTACTTCGGCAAGAGAGGCAGAGAAATCCAAAGGCAGCTGAAACCAAACATGCTCATTCTTAGGTCAACACCTGACGGCAAAGAATTTTTTGAGCTCAACCGTGAAGTTGCTGGTCTGTTTTGGCAACAAAAACTCACCAAGGCGGCCTCGGCGACACCGAAGACGAGTCCGATGGCAAAATCTTCGGTATTCGAGATTCAAGCATCTGCCCTGTCGAAACGATCAAAAATTACTTGAAGCATCTAAATCCTGCCTGTGAAAGTCTCTTTCAGCGTCCAAAAGATTCAAAATCCAATAAGTTTGATGTCAACAACGTGGTTTGGTATTCAAATATGCCAGTCGGCGAAGCAACGCTGGGCAATTTGCTTCGTGTGATGACCAAAAGAGCTGGTATTGAGCCTCCTTTGACAAATCACTCTATAAGAGCAACTTCCATCACGGTTTTGGCCAATGCTCATGTAGAAACCCGTTTAATAAAGTCTGTAACCGGTCATAAATCCGATGCATCCATCGAGTCTTACAGCAGCCGGCCATCCGCACGTCAACAGGAGATCATGTCTTCGATTTTGAGCAGCTACATTAACCCCTACGACTCAATACGATGCAATACAATAAATTTTATTTAAACACGATTGGAATTAAAGCATACAGCTTGTGGGGTCGTGTATTTAAGTCTATATTACAAGGAAAAAAGAAAGAAAATACTGTACATATCAATAAAATTTAAAACTAAATAATCATATTACAAGGAAAAAAGGGAAAAAAGAAAGAAAATACTGTACATATCAATAAAATTTAAAACAATCTTCATGCCTAGGTGTAGTTTGCACAGATTCCGCCTCAAAATTTATAGACCTTAGGATGCCTGCTCTCTTTATCCTCTTACCAAGGGTGGAAACATTTTTTACAGAATCATCAAGGTCTGTAGAGATCGCATTCCAGATAACAGAACCCCTATAGGTGATTGAGTTCTTCATAAAATATGTATTGAAGCGCGGAACATTTACTTTATGTGCATTACGGAGACTATACTTATTTTTAGATTTTGTTATTATATGGGTCATACTTAGTGGTGTATATTGTTATATATCTTATAAGCTAATTGTGCCAGTCTTATCTTATACATTTGAGTGAGTGTGTCCCATTTAGCCTGCTCTAAGACCTCAATAGAAGGCATATCACGTGATAGAGTAAATATCACTCTGGCAGCTCTACAATGTAGAGATTCCAAAGAATGAAAGCCTTCCTTATTGGTACACCCACCCCAAATTGGCATTGCATATGTTATAGAGGGTAAAATAATCTTAAAATACAAATCTAGGAGCATTTGCCTTGGTAAGAATTTGCTACATTTTATCATGTTCAGTTTGTTAGCGAATCCCTTTTTTGTTTCCAATATGTGTCGAGACCATGTTAATTTGTCATCAATCGTAACTCCCAACAACCTTGAATGAGTCACCCACTTTATCTGATGTGATCCAAACGTTAGTATATTCAATGGACCTGTAAAGTTTCCCTTATGCATTATCATAGCCTCGCCCTTCTTTGGATGAGGTGTTAGAGAGTTTAATCGACACCATTCCATTAGCTCGCCAAGGGCTTTATTGAGCAGTGAAGTCACCTCGATCGTCAATAGTTTGCGCAACACAATAAACTGTGGTATCGTCTGCGTACATATATACAGAGCCTGAACCAACTGCACCAGGTAAGTCGCTCGTATACAAAGTAAACAGTGTCGGCCCAAAGACTGACCCCTGGGGAATGCCATAAGTGACTTTAGCATAGTCTGATTGATTCCATTAATAACGGTGAACTGTTTTCTCTCACTAAGATAATCTTTTAACCAGGCCAGTAGATTTCCTTTAATACCAAAATTGTGTTCCAGTTTGTGAATCAGAATCCTATGTGATACGCTGTCGAATGCTTTCTGAAAGTCAATGAATACAACTCCTACAACTAGCTTAGAATCAATTGCATGCCTCCAGGTCTCAGTTAAGTGGGCTAGTAATAACTCCGTGGAATGTCCTTTACGATAGGCCGATTATTTGTCTGTCACAAGCTGATTATCAGTAAAGACATGCTTAACTAGTGTGTCAGCAACGCATACACTTAAGATCGACAGCGGTCGATAGTTTCCCCTTTCAGACTCATCATCTTTCTTAAATACGGCATTCAGTCTAGCCACTTTCCAATCATTATACACTATACCTTTAATTAAACTTCGCGAGTATAGGTTGGTCAGAGGTGTTACTACAGCCATTCCTGCCAATTTTAAGAGCTTATAGGTCTTATGCTTTTGCAGGTTTCAACAAAGCAAGCTTCTTTTCAACTTCACTGCTCGTCAACTGAGCTTCCGATATGCACGGGGCAGGTATCACTTGTGTGCAGGGTAATAGTTGCGGTTCAAAGTTCCTCGCCAATTTCTCGCCAATGGTAGAAAAGAAACAATTCATCAGATTAGCTTTTTCTTTGTCATCTACTGCAAGGCTTACGTCGTCGCGTTTTAACAGCCCACTATTAATAGCCTTACTCTCTTTAGGCTTGGTAGCTTTAGTGAGTAAGTTCCAATACGCTGCAATGGTTTTAACTTCATCGAGTTTCTCTTGGAAGTACGCTGCCTTGGCTTTTCTGATCTCAGATATTACTTCTTTCCTAAGTTTCTTGTAGCTGGCCCATATCTCGCTATCCTTTGTTTCTATCGCCTTCTTAAATAACTTAAATCTGCGATTCATCTTCTGCCTAATCGAGTTATTTATCCAGGGAGTTGATATACTTCGTACTTTCACGACTTTATATGGTGCGTGAGTATCACAAATATCTTTAAACAATTTTTCCCAAGCCCAAAAGATATCATTATTGTCCTCAAATACAGTAGAAACGTGAAAAGGCGTTCGCTCGAGTTCAGCTTTAAAATTTTCAACATTAAAGTGTTTGAAGTTTCTGGTACGTATGATTTTAGGTGGAGGTCTTTTTCTTTTTAGTTTAAGTGTAGCATATACTAGGCTATGGTCTGATATGCCCAGCGGTAGAACTCCAGTCCTTTTAACAAGATCTGATTTTGTGGTGACAATTAGGTCAATTAATGTCTTTGTTGTTATTGTCACGCGAGTTGGTTCTCTGATAATGTTTTGCATACTAAATAGATCAAATATATTCAGCAGATGTTTTGTTTTATAGGGAATATCTGTTGTTTCTTCGTTTAGATCAAGCAGGTTACAGTTAAAGTCGCCAAGGAGGAAGATATTACTAGTTTTCATCCAAGCCTTTTCGAGTACATCATGTAGATTTCTGAAAAAATTAGGCGATTCTAGTTCTGATCTGTACATAACCGAGAAAAATGAGTTGGTCGTCGGAAATTTCACTTGAATCCAAATTGCTTCAAGGTCGTCTTTAGCGAGGTCTTTCCTCTGAATTACCTTTAGATGTTCAGCATAGTATAAAATACATCCTCCACCTCTGCATTTAGTTCTGTCTCTGCGAATAAATTTTAGTCCATCTATATGTAGATTTTGATCGCCAATACTAGGGTTTAAATGCGTCTCTGTTATCCCAAGAATATCAAATTTACAAGTAGTTTGAAGAACTCTCAACTCGTCCATCTTATTTCTGAGACTACAGATATTCAAGTGCGCGACTCTAAGATCCTTAGGAGCAGCATTGAACTCGCAAGCTATATCGTACAAATAATCGTGATTTATAGTCGCACCTGGTTCAGGGACGTCACATATCCGTGGTCTTGTGTCGGAGTTGTTTAAATCTAAGTCAGCAGCTGGTTGCCATTCTTTTGTATAGTTTTCATTTAGAAACGGGAGAGAGCAAAGCGAACATAACCAATCAATGTCAGGGTTCTCCAGATAATACTTAAACGTCGCCTTAGACATGTTCAGGCACTTAGCGTGTGACCACATATTACATTCAACACACAAGGTGACGTCTTGGTTGTTGCGAACGGTTTTAGTACATTCCTTCCATGGATATTTAGGAGTTCGTTTCCCAACAGGTCCTGGATTAGACTGAATGTCTCCACACAAAATAATGCGATTAATTTGGAAACTACACATCCCTTTCGCGTCGTAGGGAGCTCTGGAAGTTAGGTAAGATCTACCACGTCCACAAAGATGTCTTCGATATAATGTATGGTTTTAGAACATTTTTATCGTCCAATGTCGTTAACCATGTCTCTTTACGTGTACAACTAATTGTGTCACACATAGGAGACGTATTATCATCTTTGTTAGTAATCATTATGGCTCCCACAATTATAAAACACAACAATATTTGGGAGCTCAGCAGAGAGCGTCCGACCGCCATCTTTACATCGGCTCATATACGACTCGAGTTCGTGGAATAACTGTTAAATATACTGTTTTGAGCGGAGCCCTTAAGTTCCGATCAGAGTAAAATGTGTCCACATTGCAAAAGTGAATTGTGTTCACATTACATTGACGAGTGAAAATTGTTCATATGACAAGGGCTCCGCTCGAAACGTCACTATTTTATTGTAAAAACTATATTCTCGGCAGTTTACCACCTTTTTACTTTGCTCTCTAAAACACTGCCTACGCAGGACTATACTTTTTTACACTCTATTTTACTTAGCTCTTCTCAATTTTTTCTAACCAGAATTTTAAAACACAGTGGCTTAATTCCTCATTAAAAACATTTTACTTTGTTTTTAGCCATTTGACTGTCACGTATGTTCTTCATGTAAAAATAATGGAAGTTGTGACACATCCAAGAAGTTATGTTCATGTGATTCTGGTTTTAATGGAACGCAGTGTGAGAACGGTAATAATGAACTGAGATGTTAAACTCAAACAGCTTCTATATTTAGGCAACATTGATTTTGTTTCTGCAACGATAAATTTTAGTAAACAAAGTATTAACGTTCCTCTACTATTTCTAGACGTTGACGAATGCAGTTTGAGCTCCAATCACTGCCACCAAAATTCCAGTTGCAATAATACTGTTGGTTCTTATACTTGCACATGTATTCAAGGATTTACTGGAAATGGAACCAACTGCACAGGTGATTATTTAGTTCTTCTAGTTCAACAAATATTTATTATTTTGGCGTACGCAGAATTATTTTAAGAAGTTTAACCTTTTGGTTAATAAAAGTGTGAAAATTTTAAGTAGGATTTTTAAAGATGATAGGATATTAAACTCAAATTTATACTATTATATACAATACTTATTGCTATATTATTTTTCAGACGTTGACGAATGCAGTTTGAGCTCGAACCGCTGCCACCAAAATTCCATTTGCAATAATACTGTTGGTTCTTATACTTGTTCGTGTGATTGCGGATTTATTTGGAATGGAACCAATTGCACAGGTGAATAGTTCTTGTAGTATAACACATTCAAAATTATCTTATTTTTGCCAATTTATGTTTCTATTCTTCTTGCACTGAAACCATTATTCTTAGACGTGGACGAATGCAGTTCCAGCCCTTGCAATGGAACTGATCTTTTTTGTCACAATGCTGTTGGTTCTTATAGCTGTAAGTGTGATCCTAGGAATGGAAACACATGCGAAGGTAATTGTTGAACGATGATGATACATTAAGGATATATACTGTATATAAAATGTCAATGTTAAGCTAAGCTTTGGGCTCATATATAGCTGCCTAACGTGGTTACATTTGAGGGCTTATATTTATATTTTACGGAGATGTGAGATTTTCTCTTAACAAATCAGAAACCTTCAGCTGGCGCCAGATTTTTAATTTATATTAAGAAATAAAGTTGTAATGGGAAGGTGAGCTTAGGTACACAAATGGCAACCGTAAAGCTTAGAAACGGGTTTCTTAAGGTTGGAATTTTGTGATGATATAGAAAAATGTACAACAACCATGCAAGTTTTTATTTGCTAAATGTGTCTTCTAAATGGTGGAAGGCGTGGTTTAGGTTTGATTTAGCTCTGTTTTTATCTATTTTACATGTCTTTCTAAAATTCCACTGCCTTGTTGTTACACATAGTACGAAAAAGTTGCGCTGCTTTGTACAAAAGTGGAGCAACATCAGATGGCGTGTACACAATTAACCCAGATGGTTCAGGAGCTTTTGATGTATGGTGTGACATGACAACTGATAAAGGAGGTTGGACTGTTTTTCAAAGACGAATGGACGGAAGCGTGGATTTCTATCGAGATTGGTCTGATTACAAACACAGATTTGGGCATCTCAGCTGTGGTGAGTTCTGGCTTGGACTGGATAAGATAAGACGTTTGTCAAAGAGTTTTAAAAATGTTTTGAGAGTTGATTTGGAAGATTTTGAAGGCGAGACACGTTACGCTGAGCACAAAACATTTGCCGTGGCAGATGAGAGTCATCAATATAAGTTGACAGTTAGAGGTTATTCAGGTGAGTAACTCTCTATGTACTAGTTTAATCTAAATCGACAAATTTTCTAATATATATATATATATATGTAAAACTGAAAGCACAAATATATGCTTGTTGCTAATGAATTTCCTTCACTGGTTAAACTGACATATTCTAGGAATATTTTGTGACGGTGAACTTAAGTTTCGAGATAAAGTTTAATAGATATAATATAAGTACTATTTACAATATTCGTGACCGTGTTGTATATATATATATATTATATATATATATATATATATATATATACCGTAGAATCCCGAAAGTAGCGGCCCCCTTTACTTTCGGTTTTATCCACTGTTGGGGGCCACTACTTTCGGGTGGTAAAATACGTTAACATAACTGTGAAGAAGTAAGTAAAGTAAATACGGACTAAATTTGCTGTATTACATATAACGAATGCAAGATATCCTCCTAAGGTGGCTCCATACAGTTTCTTGAAAAATGGAAAATACAAGTTTGAGAGTCCAAAACATGTGATTAAACAATTCGGAAAAGGAGTAAAACTAAATGTTATGCATAGTTAAACAGTCTGACAATCAAAAACTGCAACTAAATAAATAGCAACAGTTGTTGCTATGGCAACAATGACGTTTCAATATGGCTGCCAATTACCCTTTCAACTAATTTAATTCGGAAAAAACTTTTGTGACCCCCAATTTTTTTTTCATTAAAACTTTCCTTGAAGTATGAGTAATCAATAGGCCGATTTAAAAAAAATTCTGTAGAACGAAATTTTTTAAAAATTATCAAACATGGTTTTTCAAAAAAAAAAAAATTATTCGTTTCACAGAATTTTTTTTAAATCGGCCTATTGATTACTCATACTTCAAAAAAAGTTTTAATGATAAAAAAATTGGGGGTCACCAAAGTTTTTTACGAATTAAATTAGTTTTAAGGGTAATTGGCAGCCATTTTGAAATGTCGTTGTTGCCATAGCAACAACTGTTCGTATTTATTTGGCAACAGTTTTTGATTGTCAGACTCTTTAGTTATGCATAACATTTCGTTTTATTCTTTTCCCGAATAGCTTATGTACGTGTTTTGGACTCTCAAACTTGTATTTTCCATTTTTCATTTTTCAAGAAACTGTATGGAGCCACGTTAATATGAACGTGAAATAAAGTTTGTTATTATATACACAAGCTCTGGATATGAGCTATTCTGCAATCTGATTGGTTCTCTACTAGTAGGATATTAGCTCATATCCTACTAGTAGAGAAATCTAGAAAAATGGCTGCCAGATTTGCAGAATTAAACGAAGAAGAAATTCAAGTTTTACTTGAAAATAGTGCACCAAAATGCACACAGAAAGTAACAAAATTTGGAATGAAAGTATTTGACGGTTGGTAAAACAACCAGGTTTTACAAAACTCTGTGCAAAATTTCATATTTTTAATAAAACAGCGACGTAAAGTGGCGCTGCTAGAAATACTTTTGGCCTTTAAAAAATTAAATTTTAGCGTTTCTGCTTCGGTTCTATTTCTAGAATGGTTTACATTTACAAAGAAATTTGACAAGTACATAACAGAAATGTCCAAACCAGAGTTAAATTCTTGCTTAAAGCAATTTTACACTTCTGCTAGGCAGAAAGATGGATCGTACTACAAAAAAACAACAATGAAGTCCATTAGAGCTGCCATTGATAGGTTTCTCAAAAAAACGTCAAACAAAGGTTTTAGCATAATTGGTGACCCTACCTTTGCTGAAGCCAACGCTGTTCTTGATGCTTTTGTCAAAGACTTGAGAAAGTCTGGCAAGATAGCTGGAGTAGTCCACAAAAAAAACATTTCAAAAGAGCAAATCCAGTTGCTTTTCCGCAGCGGCGAATTGGGACCAGCCAACAGCGTAGACCCCGCACAACTCTTCCGCACAGTTTGGTTTTATTTGAGTTTCTACTTCGGCAAGAGAGGCAGAGAAAACCAAATGCAGCTGAAACCAAACATGCTCATTCTTAGGTCAACACCTGACGGCAAAGAATTTTTTGAGCTCAACCGTGAAGTTGCTGGTTCTGTTTTGCCAACAAAAAATCACCAAGGCGGCCTCGGCGACACCGAAGACGTGTTCGATGGCAAAATCTTCGGTATTCGAGATTCAAGCATCTGCCCTGTCGAAACGATCAAAAATTACTTGAAGCATCTAAATCCTGCCTGTGAAAGTCTCTTTCAGCGTCCAAAAGATTCAAAATCCAATAAGTTTGATGTCAACAACGTGGTTTGGTATTCAAATATGCAAGTCGGCGAAGCAACGCTGGGCAATTTGCTTCGTGTGATGACCAAAAGAGCTGGTATTGAGCCTCCTTTGACAAATCACTCTATAAGAGCAACTTCCATCCCGGTTTTGGCCAATGCTCATGTAGAAACCCGTTTAATAAAGTCTGTAACCGGTCATAAATCCGATACATCCATCGAGTCTTACAGCAGCCGGCCATCCGCACGTCAACAGGACGTGCTACATTAGCCCCAACGACTCGCCAATTCCTGCAATCGTGAATCAAACAAACCCAGATAAAGAGAACCAGATTTCTACACAGAAAGACAGTAGTTCAGCCGATGTCCCTTTGGTTTCTTTTGGTCAACTTGATGCACAGTCGATGACCGTTGTCAACAATCAGTCGATCGCATTCAACAAATGCAACAGCTCCACGACAAAAAATCCGGTGTTTAACTTTCACCAGTGCAATGTGAACATTTACAACTGACTTTGTTGAACTCAGTTCTATCATAAATACGGTTTTTTCGATCGGTAAAGTTGTTTTGCAGAGCGAAACTTTCTTCGTTCGGACTGTTCGGCTATCAGCTCATATACGACTCGAGTTCGTGGAATAACTGTTAAATATTTCCTCTTTCTTTCAAGCCATTTTAGCGTCATCAATCGTATTAACTGCATAACGCGGAAGCGCGCTCTTGAAAAGAGCCGCTGCTTACGGGGGCCGCTACTTTCGGGGGGGGGGGGGGGGGTGGGGGGCACTTTCGGAAATGTTTAAGAAATCTGAAATCTGCCGCTACTTTTGGGGAGCCGCTAATTTCGGGGGGCTGCTACTTTCGGGATTATATATATTATATATATATATATATATATATATATATATATATATATATAGAACGAAGAAAAGCAAGTAAGGAAGGAAGAAAAGCAAGGAATATATATATATATATATATATATATATATATATATATATATTTATATTTATATTTATATATATATTGTTTATACATTATCATTAGATTTGTCGCGTGAGAAAAGCGACGTTTGAGATGAGCCTTAGACTGGGCATATTCCCTCCAAGCGGCTAATAATGAGCTGCAACTTAAGTTGAGGTGGCCTGAAATTAGTGCAAAAATTTTGTGTTTTACGTTCATTAATATTTATACAGCAATATTATTGGATGATTGTTCATTATACCAAAAATAAAGTGTGTTCAGCAAGCGGGAAGGTGCACATGCAAACGTGAACAAAAACATAGAACAATTACTTTGACCGCGTTTCCAGACAATTTATTTTTAGGGACTTTGGATTAGGTTTGGACTAAGACTGTACTCACACTATAGACTAGTGTGGCTCAGGACTTTCAGTAAAATACGATTTTTGACAAAACAATAATAAAACATACAGCAAACACCTATCTCACCATATAAACCACCTCATTTTCAGTTCAAATTCAGTTTGAAAATGTTCACGTGAAGAAGTACAATCCAAGTTCTTTCTCACTCCACTTCAATCAGATTCAGTTCAAATTAAAATCAATCACACTAGTGAACTCGAATAAAACATATTCCAAAAAATAACACCATCCTGAAAAAACAAGTGGAACTTTTGTGAAATTATATTGTTATACAGGTGGGTTTTTGGTAGTTGTAACTCAGACTTCTATTGGTTCATTTATGGTCACGTGGCATTAGACAAATCAAAGTTTTCCCGCGCGGGCAATATTGCAACAATTGCTTAGTGAAAGTCCAGCTAAACAGCCTAAACCAGGCAAAAATCCAACGAAAACCCAGCTAGTATAACAAAGCACTAATTCCTCGCGGGAAACATTTAGTTTTGTTTTCCCTCGAGTCTCGATGTTTCTCTCAACTTCGTCTCGGGAAACATCGAGACTCGCGGGAAAACAAAACTAATTGTTTACTTCGCAACCAGAGATTAAGTGTATAATATTCAACTCTATTTCAAAGTTATCTTCAAACAAGTAAAGAAAATATTGACTTTGAAATAAAGTCGAAATATTACAATTTCACAATAGTTCTACTTGTTTTAACTCATATCTTGAGTTTTCAGGGTGGCATTATTTTTTGGAATATGTTTTATTCTATACTTTTTCAAATTGTTGGCTGCATGGTCTTTGTTTCTGGTGAACTTGCTATCTGAATCAGTTATAAGTATACAAATCATGGAGTTCGATATAGTCAAAAGAGCGATTTATTGCCGTATAATTATAAGCTATACATGAGATTCCTGAACTAATGATGTTATAACAGTTCGCGTATTTTTCTCTTTGCAAGGTAATGCTGGTGACTCACTTGCTTATCACAATGGAATGAAGTTTACCACTAGAGATAAGGATAATGACGAATGGAGTAAAAACTGTGCTGTGCTTCGTAGAGGTGCCTGGTGGTACAAACACTGTCATCACTCCAACTTGAATGGTTTGTACCTTCATGGTACTAACACCAAATATGGTCAAGGCGTTATCTGGGATCACTGGAAAGGAGACTACTATTCTTTAAAGAAGTCTGAAATGAAAGTCAGGCCATAGTTTTAGACGATCACAGTTCTCACCAAACGGCTTTGTTACTAGAGAAAAACTTACTTTTTAAAATTATAACCATAAATACTCTTGTTAGCATTTTTGTAGACTTTAGGGACTATTCCTTTCCGTTTGGTCTTGAACTTTTTCCCGTTTAAATTAGACATTTTAATAGAAAAAAAAAATGTCGTACTACGCATTGCGTATATATAAGAGATCTTACACAATGAAGAGAGGTTATTGACCAGTATACCGTAGAGTTTAAAAAGTAGCGATCCCCCAGACAGTAACGACTACTTGAGAGTAACGCGTTACATTTAACCGATGTAACTTTTTATCTCATGAAAAAGATGCTTTCGAACAGAAATGAACTGACATTATCCCTCTATAGCCATAAACCCTGATAGTCTCTGAAACCACGGTATATAAACCTGCATTTAATATTTAACAAATAGATGACATTCTGCCGTGCGTGTGTACTGTAATAACGCACAGATGACGTCACAGCGTGTAAAGCACAAAAAAGTACGCCACGAGACGAAGTCGAGTGGTGTGACTGTTGTTCTTTACATGCTGTGACGTCTTCTGTGCGTTATTACAGTACACACGCACGGAAAAATATCATCTATTTGTTTTATACATCAAATTTTATTATTTTAATAAGAAATTTGTGATATTTTTGAATCGTCGAACCGCCAGGGCTATTGAAAAGGAGGTAAAATTTCAATTCAGGTTTAATTACGTCATAAGTGACCTATACAAATAAAGCAATCTGATTGGGCGACAGAAGAAATAAGGCTGTCCTGATTGGTTAATTTTTCAGTTTCCGGTTACGTCACGTATAATTTATGCAAATCATGATCATGACAAATTGAAAGTTTATTCAAACTTCGTGTCTTCGTCGGCATTTCTAGCCAAAATATTTATCGTTCAACAAACAGATGAGATTAGCTCTTCTGGACGGGATCTTGCTGTCCCATGTATATTTGGACGCTTCTTATGCTGCAAATTCAGCTGGGAAAGCATTTATCGTTGGAGAAGGCCGAGAAGCACGCGTACTATTAACCAGCGAAATTATATGTTGTGTGTTTGGAAATCTTGTTGACAATGGCTGATATCTCCTGGATTTGTATGGCTGAACAGTATTTCCTATTTCCATGAAGAGGAATGGAAATTGTATCAGAAAATTTCTGAAGCTGTGGAGTAGATTTGTGCGCCGGAGACGAAGGTATTAAATGACCGTATTTATGTCGATAATTTTAATATGTCTGTGTTGTCGGACAACGACTTGATGGCCGTGTCTTTCATCGCCGAGTGATGTGTAATCTTCAGACAGTTGAAATGTACTTTATTTTGTACCAAGTTACATCTTCAAACGTGTAATTTGATCAAACTTTTATAAAACAAAATATTTTTGCGACTTCGTTACGCCAGCTGTGCATGTGTACTTTAATAACGCATAGTTCTTAGCCAATCAGATTGTTTGTTTTTCTTAGGTTGTTGTATAAAAGGTTTTAAACATGTTCACAGTTCAAATTCGTGTCCTTGTGAAGTCGAACCCCTATATTAACGGCACCCCTTTTAAGCGGACACCTCTCTTGGGCGGAAACGGACACCTATCTTGGGTTCCAGCTGTGAGAAAATTAATCTCTCTTAAGCGGACAAATCATATCAAAATTAACGTTAATAATCAAAACACTTGAGATTAACCGAGAGACACCAACACTTTCAATTGTGAACCTGTTTAAGTCAGTTGGTGCTGTATTGATTGCTTTATTATAGTAAAACTTAGTTATTGTTACATTATAGTAAAACAAACTACGTATATAGACACGGAAAGCTTGTCATCACGTGTGTGCCCCCTACTGCATGTACACCCCTGCTAAGCGGACACCTAGGCGAGGTCTCAAAGGTGTTAATTGGAGTTCGACTGCATATAAGCATGTGTATGTGTGTAATTCATTTCTATTTGCATCATAAATATATCAAATATCTAGGTGTCATATACCAACGCTCTTTTGGTGCTCGAAAATAGCGCCCCCTAAAAGCAACGGCTAGTCGAAGGTAGCGGCCCCTATAGGCGCCAATCTCGAAAGTAACGGGTCCGCTACTTTGGAAGCTTTACGGTAGGTTTTATGTTTGAGTGGCAAAGGCAATCACAACGCCGAAGTAAGGGAAGTGAGCTAACTGATTTCCTATGTCGTAAACGGTCCGAATGCCAATCCAAGCCGCGCAGTAATTGCCCGGCAAAGCTGTTGTGGTTTTACCCTGCCATCATATTGATATTGTATATGTTATTGTATAAATTAAAAGGCACAGTGTTGGGTACCACGCGCATGCGCATAAACCCTTTGTTTTGAAAAAATTCATGAACAAATTCAAAGCAATTCAACATGGCGTCGCAATAGGTGTTGTATTACTTGTACTTGATTTGTGTTATGAATTGGAGTAGAAAGATCGTTTTTAAAAAAAACAATTGAATGTACTTACTTCTTCATCGCTTATAGTAGAATATTCTTCTTCAGTTTCTATATTTTCCGTAATTGAATCGGTATCATCAAAAACCGAACCTACATCGCTTTCCGCCATTTTGCGCTAGCGCGCCCCCGCAGATACAAATCACTAATCAGCGGTCAATTATATCACGTGGTACGCAACACCGTGCCTTTAATTGTAGTCTGGTTATGTTTGTAGTGATTAAAATATGCAAAGCTTCTAGAAATAGAAATAAACAAAAAACAACCCAGCCAATGTCAACGCAATGTTCTTGTGTTCCTCAAGGGTCCGAAGGGATGAATCGCCGTTGTTACGGCGCATTAACTGAGTTTGTCCAGTAAAGAACTATACTTAATATGAACTGATTGGCCATAAATAACTAATTACATTGTCACTTACCAATTCGTTCCCATGCTCGCTCGTTACTGATCAGGGTTCTGGTTTTTGTTTGGGTTTATAGGTTATCTAAATCAATCAGAAATTACCTTCTTACTATAGGTTGGTGGCGATCCAGTTTGTTTACGTTTCCTGGGTGGGTATTGCGGACCGGTGTGGCGATCTCAGATTGTCACCGTGCTGAGATTGTATATCAATATCTGTAATCGGCTTTATGACCAGAATAATCAAACTTTTTGCCATGAAATGACTGATTTATGAACACTGCCTGAATAAAATCGAATACTTGAGATGGATAATCACAGCTTTAATGAAAAAATATTATATCCGCTCGTGAACAAGAATGCATGACGAAAGTTTTGGACGTTAACTAACTGATCAAGATGTCTTGTATCGATCATTCCATTGAATTATTAAATATATCCAGAGTTTAGAAGATTAACAATAATTTTGGTTGATAAACATGTATACAGCAAGAATATAGGCGATCATCCCGTGATTTCAGTTCATATGCCGTTCATCGCATTCTCACTCATGGTCTATCGAATCGTAGGCTTTCTTCACATCAATCCACGCCATACTGAGGTTGCGCTTGCCTCGTCTGCTGTCTTGGCATACCATTCTGTCTATCAGTAGGTTGTCGATCGTTCCACTACATTTTTCCTTCGCACCCCTCTGCTCTCCTTGCATCAGACCATATTTATCCAGGTGTTGATCCATGAGTTTCAGTACACATGAAGTATGCCACTTGTACACTGTGTTCAGGCATGTTATAGGTCTCTGATTATCACTGGAGAATTCGCCAGGTTTCGGGATAAGAGAGGTCTTGCCTTCAGTGAACCACCATGGGTAATCGTGATCTTCCTGAAACACCGCTTTGAAACTCCTTGCAACTCCCTCGTGTAGTGACTGTGCCTTTTTCCACCAAAAGCTTGCTATCCGATCAGGGCCAGGCGCGCTCCAGTTCCGTTTCTTAAGGATTACACTCACCACACGGTTTGTGTCAGGCTCATATATTTCTTGAGAGGGTGATGGTACATGGTCACTGATGGCAGCTCTCACGTCTTCCAACCACTCCGCTTCAATATTTCCAGTCCCTTCGCTTTCCCACAATGATTTCCAGTAGCTACTTGCTTCTTCGATATTTTCAAATCTGTTTTGGTAACAACCAAAAAGAGAACACTCTTCATCTCCAGATGTTGCTTCATATTTCGGTTTTTCGTTATTTCCGTCTTTCTCAATCATCTTCTTCATACATGCGTAAACTGCGCCCGGATCAGCTTGGAAGCGCTTGTTCAGGATTAGAGAAGTCGAACATGCCTCCTTTACACCTTTGGTTTTTTCAACAACAGGAGAACTCAGCAAAGAAACAACGATAGTGTACAAACGGTTAGCCGAACTATTGACCATGAAACGAAAAACTCAATGCAGCACTACTCTAGCCTGGATTCGATGCCCCCACTCATTTGCTCTACTTAGGCTATTTCATGTATCAGAGGTACGAGAGCATCCACACATCGAAGTCCGAATACGAACGCGAACATTGAACTAAGTATTGTAGAAAGTCGATTATCTTATACGTAAATTTTTAATTAAATATTTTTTTTTTATTTTTTTTTTATTATTATTTTTTTATTATTATTATTATTATTATTATTATTATTATTATTATTATTATTATTATTATTATTATTATTATTATTATTATTATTATTACCTCAATGAGTGAGATTTACAATTGTTTGTTTAGAAAAAATTAATTAATAAAGTTTCCAATATTATTATTATTATAGTTATAGTTATTATTATTACAACAGAACTAGATATCCTTTTTTGAATAAAGCTGTCTATCTGTTGCACAACAGTCCAGCAGCCACACCGGTCGTACAACAAAAAATAAATGATTCAAAATGACTACAAATAACTTTTCAATTTTCTAAATTTTAAAACAAATGAATTATGTATTATTTAGAACATTCTAACGGCTTTTTAACAAGAACTTTGTTGAGGGCTAAACTCTTGAAGTGTCTATACCAAATAGCATTTTTCAATAGATTCAGTTTCATGTACAGCCCAACGTTCAGCGATAAGTATTTCAGCTCAAAACTCAGAAAAACTAACATTTAAAGATTTTTGGCTTCATCCATTCATAGGGCCTGACTTATGGAGTTAGCGTTCCAGTTTACTTAGAGTTCAATGAATGGCCCTGGCACAGGCTGCAAAAAATTAGCCATATTTTGACGCATTTTTTACTCTGACCCAGGCGTCACTAAGTTTATCGCGCCTAGTCAGGCTCAATTTTTTCTGAATATTTAGTTCAGCTTGACTGACCCAAACTGAAAACAATCAAAACACTCATTTCCAAATACATTGTCGAATTATTAAAATAAATAGACTTTTAATAAATATCTGTCAATGCTTATTATTTGCTTCACCGTTGTACCAAATTCGCAAGAAACTGGATTGCCGTTGTCTGACCGGGCCGGGCCGGGCCGCCTTGTTTTCGCGAGTTTTCGGTGGATTCAATTCAGCGTTTTGAAAAACATTTACGCTTCGTTTAGTCGAGAATTCTTGTTTGAAAAAAGCCTGCTTCCCCATGGCCAAACACGTAAATTCTGCCCTGTGGTGTACTTTCCTTTCGCAGCCAAAATACTTTTTGACTTTGTTCACCAAGTCTTTCGTTCCCCCGATTTAGAAAACACTCTAAATTGCCGTCCCATGGACTTCGTTGTATGCAGCCAGAGCACAGAGACGACACGACCCATCATTACATATTATTCCGACGTTTTTACGGGTGTTTCGCCAGCTTTCCTCACATTTTGAAGTTGTTTTTAACAGCCGGTAATTCTGGTATCACTTGTTTAATATAATTTGAGCCCTATAAAAAAATGCCCGCGAGTTAGCCTGCCGCCCACCTTGTTTCCACCAATCAGAATACCTAAAACATCCAATGTTATCTCGACCAATCAGATGTGGTGATAGCTCAGCCTGTGCCAGGGCCATCTGTTCTTGGCCGCCATCTTGGCACAGCCCCCACAAATGGCCCTGGGGACGAGGTTGACATGTAGCATACATTATACAGCATATAATTATATATTAAAATATGAACAAAGTTCCCCAAATTGCTTAAATTCTATTTTCTTGTGCGAAACGTTTTCACAAATTACTGCACAGCTAAGGTAAAGTGTATGGATACGGTAGATATCTTCAATTATTCCCTTGCTGGTAAGAAGACCTTTGCTCGAAACGTCAACTTAGTTGGATAAGGAAAATATATAAAACAGCAATTAGCCACAATGCCACTTGTTTCATGTATGAATCCACCATGCGGCCCACCATTTCAAGTTTATTTCCTACTACCTCCTCGAGCAAAGAGTCCATTCCCTCCATGCCGTAGTTTGGCTTATTTTCGGCGCTTCGAATGGCTCTGATCTACTCCCGCTCAACGGAAAATTTCATTTCTGTTATAGAAGTACATGTATTCCAAAAACGTTCTCCCCGTTCTGAACAATCCGAAAAACATTTTAAATTGAGTTTTAACTCTCTCTCCTTGTTTGGCGCACTCGTGTTGTCAGCCATGTTGATTCGTATTTCTATCTAGACTGCATGACCGGATTATATACAACGCTGACCAAAAGCGCCCGCACAAGTGGGAGGAAATCGCGTTGATCTGATCACCGTAAAGTCAGACAATGCCAACCAACATATACGCACTCCGTGATATGCATGCATAATAATAATAATAATAATGATAATATGCATTTATTTAATCACGATGTTTAAATACAGCAATGCTGATGTGGTCGTGAACTTATAGTTAATTATTACAAAATATATAATAATCTATTTATGCAACATATACGCACTCCATGATATGCATGCATGCATGCATATCACGGAGTGCGTATATGTTGGTGGACATTGTCTGACTTTATCAGTTTATGATTTTTTATTATACTTTAACCATAGTTCTGACTTGATACTTGGTAACTGTGTTCCAAATTTTCACCATGTAAACGGCAAGTCTAAAATCTGAAGGGAGACTAATTACTTTCCCTTCCCACATAGGGGAGACGAAATAGTCTTCCATGAATAATGTCTCTCAGTTCACATTGTTTGACTTCATAATTTTTCTTGATATTTTAACTAACTAAAGTTTTAACTTCGTAAGAGTGGACTTATCTGAAAATTTCATACAATTTGACTCATTCCTTCCATCTTTTCCAAAAATGGGGTATTTTTGGTCTAAAGGTGTTGTATATATAGAGAGAGCGTAAGTAATTTTATCAAAATCCACGTGCTAATTAATAAGCGGTAAAGGTTTGGCGGGGGATTTGACAGCTATTGCTAATTCTCCGCCCCCTCTGACAATTCCATTTATACTTTCCAGGTGTTAGTTGCAAAACAAAGACTATACTCTCTGAAAATAGCTCCAATCCCTTGTTTATCAGTTCGTAATTTGACACAAATTAGCTGTCATGCTTCCGTTAATTCATAATAGTATTTTGGAGCAGATAGATCTATTGGTAACATTTACTATATATCGAAACACCGTTTTCCAAAAAAATTACCATTCTAGGGTATTCTGTAACCTTAAACGATGGGAAACAATCGCGCTGACGATATACTCTTATCTACTTCAGTACTATAATAAACGATCGACGTCACGAGCATCGCTGTACCTGTATTTTTAAGGCTACTGTAGACCTCCAAACCATAATTTTTGTTATTATTTTTTTATTCGCTGAAAGTGAAGCATTTTATGATGGCTTTCAGATTCTGAAAAGGAAATCATGTTTTTATTTCTAAACAAGGAAAAAAGTGACAAAATGTTTCTCTCACACGACTTTTTCTCAAAGAAATGTTTTGAGCTAAAGTAAGAAATTTAAAAGGCTATAAGTGAACACGAATTTATCAATATCGTCTAAAAATTGATATTCAAGTAAATTGATAGTCCGGTGAGAAAAGTGTCTGGGAATTGTAAGATTTCCAATATTTATCGTTTTACGGCCTTTTATGCAAGCCCATTCAACCTCCTGTGTTAGCTGTGATAGTACAAATTCGATAACTCTAAAAGTATTTGAAATGTTTACAAACCCAGACAACGTTTCCTTGCTGTGATATTTATCTACCATACTGCCAATTTTCAGAGCATTATAGCAAACAGTTGTTTACTTATAGTATTTCGAATTGGAATGAAAACTTTAATAAACAGAAGCGCTATTTTTTGTTTGCGTTCATAACTAAATGACCAAATGTTTTATGCAGTGTTGTAGCCAGTATATCAGCTTTCGAGTGTGTAGCTACAATCAGTGACAAAAGTGTTGGGACACTTCAACCTAAACGACAATATTTTCCGCTCCAATTATCCCCCGACCCCCCTGTTCAATGTTGGAGACCCTTTAGGCGCTCGTTTCAACGCTCACTGAGTTCCTTACTTTAAATTCAACATTGAATAGGGAGGGGGAGGGAGGGATATAATTTACTACCAAAATAATTGAAAGAAATATTAGGTAAGTACCAACAATGCGAGATGTCCCAAGGTATTTTGTCACTGATTGTTTGAAAAGCAATTTTTTTAATATTGTAAAAAATGCCGTTACAGCCAACTTAGGAGCGTACTTTAAAGCCAAGAAAGCTAAAGCAATGTTATTGTAGACTAAATAAACTATTTCTGTGCAAAATTCAGTAAGGAAATATGATATTCAATAGTCAAAATGGCCCCCTGTTGTGCGTCTGTTCTGTCCACGGTTCTCACAACGGTTCTCACTACGGTTATCACCAGAAAAACATGTATTAGAACGAAGATTGTGGTTTAAAATGACATTTTCTGCACACCCGCCTTGTGGTATGTTAGTTTTCAATAAGAAAATAATGCATATTTACAATTCACGCTTTTCAAATGCGTTTTTTATAACGATGCCCGCTATATTTATAGAAATAACTTGATGCTATACTATCTCTCTATACTGCGGAAGTGAGAACCGTCGCCGCTTTACCTCTAAATTATTTTATTTTGTCGATGCAATACCGGTTAAAACTCATTAAATGTAAAGTATACCATGCAGATGATATTAGAAAACAGCAGCACTGACTATTTGTAAAGAAACAAGCGTAAATTAGCAAACTAACGTCCACGGTGTTCAGTGAGCACCGTGGTGAGAACCGTTGGTGAGAACCGTGGACGTTTTGACATTTGTCATGACATTCGTACAAGCGTTGTATTACGTTATATCTCTCTAATAATTTTCCGCAAATATTTCGCGTTTTACCTTAGTATGTATTAGTAATGTTGTACGTAATATGGTTGCTAATGAAAACCTAGAACAAGTTTCAATATGTTTTGTCCCTTTCGTGCCTTTAATAGACGTTGGTAGACGTTGAGAATTTCGGATTTTTAAACCTAGTATCACTTCTCTAATATTTGTTTTTGTGCTGAAATTAAAGTACGCGTATGTTCTACAGCAATTGTTAAAATAATAAAAGGTCCCTACCTCAAATAGCGTTATTGCTAATACCGGCTCAGAACCCGTTAAAGATTGCGCAACTGGCTAAAATAAACACGTTTTAATTATCGTTTAACGCGACGCCCGTTAGATGAAGAGTGATATTGCACAGGTTATACTCTACACATACATAAATAAATGCGCAATCGAGTGATTGTAAATTTATTAAAACTTCGTTTTAGGTAAATCGAGCATTTTTAATTGCATTGCTGATAACGCTCCTATTTCAGCCGAAATCTTTTTGCATAATACGTGCAAAGACGTCTTGAGCAGTAAACTGACTTTAAAACAACAAAATTGCCTATTTAATAGCTTGAAAATGCCCATAACAATTTTGTTAACAATAAATTGTGAACATATTTGTCAAATATACTATTTTTAGAAAAATAACTGACTAGGTAACTAGGTTTATTTTATGAACTAAAAATGTTTTCGCAGACAATCATTGACAAAATAGCTTGGGACATCTCGCATTGTTGGTACTTACCTAATATTTCTTTCAATTATTTTGGTAGTAAATTATATCCCTCCCTCCCCCTCCCTATTCAATGTTGAATTTAAAGTAAGGAACTCAGTGAGCGTTGAAACGAGCGCCTAAAGAGTCTCCAACATTGAACAGGGGGGCCAGGGGATAATTGGAGCGGAAAATATTGTCGTTTAGGTTGAAGTGTCCCAACACTTTTGTCACTGATTGTCTGCGAAAACATTTTTAGTTCATAAAATAAACCTAGTTACCTAGTCAGTTATTTTTCTAAAAATAGTTATATTTGACAAAGATGTTCACAATTTATTGTTAACAAAATTGTTATGGGCATTTTCAAGCTATTAAATAGGCAATTTTGTTGTTTTAATGTGAGTTTACTGCTCAAGACGTCTTTGCACGTATTATGCAAAAAGATTTCGGCTGAAATAGGTGCGTTATCAGCAATGCAATTAAAAATGCTCGATTTACCTAAAACGAAGTTTTAATAAATTTACAATCACTCGATTGCGCATTTATTTATGTATGTGTAGAGTATAACTTGTGCAATATCACTCTTCATCTAAGGGGCGTCGCGTAAAACGATAATTAAAACGTGTTTATTTTAGCCAGTTGCGCAATCTTTAACGGGTTCTGCGCCGGTATTAGCAATAACGCTATTTGAGGTAGGGACCTTTTATTATTTTAACAATTGCTGTAGAACATACGCGTACTTTAATTTCAGCACAAAAACAAATATTAGAGAAGTGATACTAGGTTTAAAAATCCGAAATTCTCAACGTCTACCAACGTCTATTAAAGGCACGAAAGGGACAAAACATATTGAAACTTGTTCTTGGTTTTCATTAGCAACGATATTACGTACAACATTACTAATACATACTAAGGTAAAACGCGAAATATTTGCGGAAAATTATTAGAGAGATATAACGTAATACAACGCTTGTACGGTTGTCATGACAAATGTCACAACGTCCACGGTTCTCACCAACGGTTCTCACCACGGTGCTCACTGGATACCGTGGACGTTAGTTTGCTAATTTACGCTTGTTTCTTTACAAATAGTCAGTGCTGCTGTTTTCTAATATCATCTGCATGGTATACTTTACATTTAATGAGTTTTAACCGGTATTGCATCGACAAAATAAAATAATTTAGAGGTAAAGCGGCGACGGTTCTCACTTCCGCAGTATAAAGAGATAGTATAGCATCAAGTTATTTATATAAATATAGCGAGCATCGTTATAAAAAACGCATTTGAAAAGCGTGAATTGTAAATATGCATTATTTTCTTATTGAAAACTAACATACCACAAGGCGGGTGTGCAGAAAATGTCATTTTAAACCACAATCTTCGTTCTAATACATGTTTTTCTGGTGAGAACCGTAGTGAGAACCGTTGTGAGAACCGTGGACAGAACAGACGCACAACAGGGGGCCATTTTGACTATTGAATATCATATTTCCTTACTGAATTTTGCACAGAAATAGTTTATTTAGTCTACAATAACATTGCTTTAGCTTTCTTGGCTTTAAAGTACGCTCCTAAGTTGGCTGTAACGGCATTTTTTATAATATAAAGAAAATAGCTTTTCAGACATTCTGCGAAAACATTTTTAGTTCATAAAATATACCTAGTCAGTTATTTTTCTAAAAATAGTTATATTTGACAAAGATGTTCACAATTTATTGTTAACAAAATTGTTATAGGCATTTTCAAGCTATTAAATAGGCAATTTTGTTGTTTTAAAGTCAGTTTACTGCTCAAGACGTCTTTGCACGTATTATGCAAAAAGATTTCGGCTGAAATAGGTGCGTTATCAGCAATGCAATTAAAAATGCTCGATTTACCTAAAACGAAGTTTTAATAAATTTACAATCACTCGATTGCGCATTTATTTATGTATGTGTAGAGTATAACTTGTGCAATATCACTCTTCATCTAACGGGCGTCGCGTTAAACGATAATTAAAACGTGTTTATTTTAGCCAGTTGCGCAATCTTTAACGGGTTCTGCGCCGGTATTAGCAATAACGCTATTTGAGGTAGGGACCTTTTATTATTTTAACAATTGCTGTAGAACATACGCGTACTTTAATTTCAGCACAAAAACAAATATTAGAGAAGTGATACTAGGTTTAAAAATCCGAAATTCTCAACGTTTACCAACGTCTATTAAAGGCACGAAAGGGACAAAACATATTGAAACTTGTTCTAAGTTTTCATTAGCAACCATATTACGTACAACATTACTAATACATACGAAGGTAAAACGCGAAATATTTGCGGAAAATTATTAGAGAGATATAACGTAATACAACGCTTGTACGGTTGTCATGACAAATGTCACAACGTCCACGGTTCTCACCAACGGTTCTCACCACGGTGCTCAGTGAACACCGTGGACGTTAGTTTGCTAATTTACGCTTGTTTCTTTACAAATAGTCAGTGCTGCTGTTTTCTAATATCATCTGCATGGTATACTTTACATTTAATGAGTTTTAACCGGTATTGCATCGACAAAATAAAATAATTTAGAGGTAAAGCGGCGACGGTTCTCACTTCCGCAGTATAAAGAGATAGTATAGCATCAAGTTATTTATATAAATATAGCGAGCATCGTTATAAAAAACGCATTTGAAAAGCGTGAATTGTAAATATGCATTATTTTCTTATTGAAAACTAACATACCACAAGGCGGGTGTGCAGAAAATGTCATTTTAAACCACAATCTTCGTTCTAATACATGTTTTTCTGGTGAGAACCCTAGTGAAAACCGTTGTGAGAACCGTGGACAGAACACACGCACAACAGGGGGCCATTTTGACTATTGAATATCATATTTCCTTACTGAATTTTGCACAGAAATAGTTTATTTAGTCTGCAATAACATTGCTTTAGCTTTCTTGGCTTTAAAGTACGCTCCTAAGTTGGCTGCAACGGCATTTTTTATAATATAAAGAAAATAGCTTTTCAGACATTCTGCGAAAACATTTTTAGTTCATAAAATAAACCTAGTCAGTTATTTTACTAAAAATAGTTATATTTGACAAAGATGTTCACAATTTATTGTTAACAAAATTGTTATAGGCATTTTCAAGCTATTAAATAGGCAATTTTGTTGTTTTAAAGTCAGTTTACTGCTCATGACGTCTTTGCACGTATTATGCAAAACGATTTCGGCTGAAATAGGTGCGTTATCAGCAATGCAATTAAAAATGCTCGATTTACCTAAAAAGAAGTTTTAATAAATTTACAATCACTCGATTGCGCATTTATTTATGTATGTGTAGAGTATAACTTGTGCAATATCACTCTTCATCTAACGGGCGTCGCGTTAAACGATAATTAAAACGTGTTTATTTTAGCCAGTTGCGCAATCTTTAACGGGTTCTGCGCCGGTATTAGCAATAACGCTATTTGAGGTAGGGACCTTTTATTATTTTAACAATTGCTGTAGAACATACGCGTACTTTAATTTCAGCACAAAAAAAAATATTAGAGAAGTGATACTAGGTTTAAAAATCCGAAATTCTCAACGTCTACCAACGTCTATTAAAGGCACGAAAGGGACAAAACATATTGAAACTTGTTCTAGGTTTTCATTAGCAACCATATTACGTACAACATTACTAATACATACTAAGTTAAAACGCGAAATATTTGCGGAAAATTATTAGAGAGATATAACGTAATACAACGCTTGTACGGTTGTCATGACAAATGTCACAACGTCCACGGTTCTCACCAACGGTTCTCACCACGGTGCTCACTGGATACCGTGGACGTTAGTTTGCTAATTTACGCTTGTTTCTTTACAAATAGTCAGTGCTACTGTTTTCTAATATCATCTGCATGGTATACTTTACATTTAATGAGTTTTAACCGGTATTGCATCGACAAAATAAAATAATTTAGAGGTAAAGCGGCGACGGTTCTCACTTCCGCAGTATAAAGAGATAGTATAGCATCAAGTTATTTATATAAATATAGCGAGCATCGTTATAAAAAACGCATTTAAAAAGCGTGAATTGTAAATATGCATTATTTTCTTATTGTAAACTAACATACCACAAGGCGGGTGTGCAGAAAATGTCATTTTAAACCACAATCTCCGTTCTAATACATGTTTTTCTGGTGAGAACCGTAGTGAGAACCGTTGTGAGAACCGTGGACAGAACAGACGCACAACAGGGGGCCATTTTGACTATTGAATATCATATTTCCTTACTGAATTTTGCACAGAAATAGTTTATTTAGTCTACAATAACATTGCTTTAGCTTTCTTGGCTTTAAAGTACACTCTTAAGTTGGCTGTAACGGCATTTTTTACAATATAAAGAAAATAGCTTTTCAGACAGTCTGCGAAAACATTTTTAGTTCATAAAATAAACCTAGTCAGTTATTTTTCTAAAAATAGTTATATTTGACAAAGATGTTCACAATTTATTGTTAACAAAATTGTTATGGGCATTTTCAAGCTATTAAATAGGCAATTTTGTTGTTTTAAAGTCAGTTTACTGCTCAAGACGTCTTTGCACGTATTATGCAAAAAGATTTCGGCTGAAATAGGTGCGTTATCAGCAATGCAATTAAAAATGCTCGATTTACCTAAAACGAAGTTTTAATAAATTTACAATCACTCGATTGCGCATTTATTTATGTATGTGTAGAGTATAACTTGTGCAATATCACTCTTCATCTAACGGGCGTCGCGTTAAACGATAATTAAAACGTGTTTATTTTAGCCAGTTGCGCAATCTTTAACGGGTTCTGCGCCGGTATTAGCAATAACGCTATTTGAGGTAGGGACCTTTTGTTATTTTAACAATTGCTGTAGAATATACGCGTACTTTAATTTCAGCACTAAAACAAATATTAGAGAAGTGATACTAGGTTTAAAAATCCGAAATTCTCAACGTTTACCAACGTCTATTAAAGGCACGAAAGGGACAAAACATATTGAAACTTGTTCTAGGTTTTCATTAGCAACCATATTACGTACAACATTACTAATACATACTAAGGTAAAACGCGAAATATTTGCGGAAAATTATTAGAGAGATATAACGTAATACAACGCTTGTACGGTTGTCATGACAAATGTCACAACGTCCACGGTTCTCACCAACGGTTCTCACCACGGTGCTCACTGGATACCGTGGACGTTAGTTTGATAATTTACGCTTGTTTCTTTACAAATAGTCAGTGCTGCTGTTTTCTAATATCATCTGCATGGTATACTTTACATTTAATGAGTTTTAACCGGTATTGCATCGACAAAATAAAATAATTTAGAGGTAAAGCGGCGACGGTTCTCACTTCCGCAGTATAAAGAGATAGTATAGCATCAAGTTATTTATATAAATATAGCGAGCATCGTTATAAAAAACGCATTTAAAAAGCGTGAATTGTAAATATGCATTATTTTCTTATTGAAAACTAACATACCACAAGGCGGGTGGGCAGAAAATGTCATATTAAACCACAATCTTCGTTCTAATACATGTTTTTCTGGTGAGAACCGTAGTGAGAACCGTTGTGAGAACCGTGGACAGAACAGACGCACAACAGGGGGCCATTTTGACTATTGAATATCATATTTCCTTACTGAATTTTGCACAGAAATAGTTTATTTAGTCTACAATAACATTGCTTTAGCTTTCTTGGCTTTAAAGTACACTCTTAAGTTGGCTGTAACGGCATTTTTTACAATATAAAGAAAATAGCTTTTCAGACAGTCTGCGAAAACATTTTTAGTTCATAAAATAAACCTAGTCAGTTATTTTTCTAAAAATAGTTATATTTGACAAAGATGTTCACAATTTATTGTTAACAAAATTGTTATGGGCATTTTCAAGCTATTAAATAGGCAATTTTGTTGTTTTAAAGTCAGTTTACTGCTCAAGACGTCTTTGCACGTATTATGCAAAAAGATTTCGGCTGAAATAGGTGCGTTATCAGCAATGCAATTAAAAATGCTCGATTTACATAAAACGAAGTTTTAATAAATTAACAATCATTCGATTGCGCATTTATTTATGTATGTGTAGAGTATAACTTGTGCAATATCACTCTTCATCTAACGGGCGTCGCGTTAAACGATAATTAAAACGTGTTTATTTTAGCCAGTTGCGCAATCTTTAACGGGTTCTGCGCCGGTATTAGCAATAACGCTATTTGAGGTAGGGACCTTTTGTTATTTTAACAATTGCTGTAGAATATACGCGTACTTTAATTTCAGCATTAAAACAAATATTAGAGAAGTGATACTAGGTTTAAAAATCCGAAATTCTCAACGTTTACCAACGTCTATTAAAGGCACGAAAGAGACAAAACATATTGAAACTTGTTCTATGTTTTCATTAGCAACCATATTACGTACAACATTACTAATACATACTAAGGTAAAACGCGAAATATTTGCGGAAAATTATTAGAGAGATATAACGTAATACAACGCTTGTACGTTTGTCATGACAAATGTCACAACGTCCACGGTTCTCACCAACGGTTCTCACCACGGTGCTCAGTGAACACCGTGGACGTTAGTTTGCTAATTTACGCTTGTTTCTTTACAAATAGTCAGTGCTGCTGTTTTCTAATATCATCTGCATGGTATACTTTACATTTAATGAGTTTTAACCGGTATTGCATCGACAAAATAAAATAATTTAGAGGTAAAGCGGCGACGGTTCTCACTTCCGCAGTATAAAGAGATAGTATAGCATCAAGTTATTTATATAAATATAGCGAGCATCGTTATAAAAAACGCATTTGAAAAGCGTGAATTGTAAATATGCATTATTTTCTTATTGAAAACTAACATACCACAAGGCGGGTGTGCAGATAATGTCATTTTAAACCACAATCTTCGTTCTAATACATGTTTTTCTGGTGAGAACCGTAGTGAGAACCGTTGTGAGAACCGTGGACAGAACAGACGCACAACAGGGGGCCATTTTGACTATTGAATATCATATTTCCTTACTGAATTTTGCACAGACAGTCTGAAAAGATATTTTCTTTATATTGTAAAAAATGCCGTTACAGCCAACTTAGGAGCGTACTTTAAAGCCAAGAAAGCTAAAGCAATGTTATTGTACACTAAATAAACTATTTCTGTGCAAAATTCAGTAAGGAAATATGATATTCAATAGTTAAAATGGCCCCCTGTTGTGCGTCTGTTCTGTCGACGGTTCTCACAACGGTTCTCACTACTGTTCTCACCAGAAAAACATGTATTAGAACGAAGATTGTGGTTTAAAATGACATTTTCTGCACACCCGCCTTGTGGTATGTTAGTTTTCAATAAGAAAATAATGCATATTTACAATTCACGCTTTTCAAATGCGTTTTTTATAACGATGCTCGCTATATTTATATAAATAACTTGATGCTATACTATCTCTTTATACTGCGGAAGTGAGAACCGTCGCCGCTTTACCTCTAAATTATTTTATTTTGTCGATGCAATACCGGTTAAAACTCATTAAATGTAAAGTATACCATGCAGATGATATTAGAAAACAGCAGCACTGACTATTTGTAAAGAAACAAGCGTAAATTAGCAATCTAACGTCCACGGCGTTCAGTGAGCACCGTGGCGAGAACCGTTGGTGAGAACCGTGGACGTTGTGACATTTGTCATGACAACCGTACAAGCGTTGTATTACGTTATATATCTCTAATAATTTTCCGCAAATATTTCGCGTTTTACCTTAGTATGTATTAGTAATGTTGTACGTAATATGGTTGCTAATGAAAACCTAGAACAAGTTACAATATGTTTTGTCCCTTTCGTGCCTTTAATAGACGTTGGTAAACGTTGAGAATTTCGAATTTTTAAACCTAGTATCACTTCTCTAATATTTGTTTTTGTGCTGAAATTAAAGTACGCGTATGTTCTACAGCAATTGTTAAAATAATAAAAGGTCCCTACCTCAAATAGCGTTATTGCTAATACCGGCGCAGAACCCGTTAAAGATTGCGCAACTGGCTAAAATAAACACGTTTTAATTATCGTTTAACGCGACGCCCGTTAGATGAAGAGTGATATTGCACAAGTTATACTCTACACATACATAAATAAATGCGCAATCGAGTGATTGTAAATTTATTAAAACTTCGTTTTAGGTAAATCGAGCATTTTTAATTGCATTGCTGATAACGCACCTATTTCAGCCGAAATCTTTTTGCATAATACGTGCAAAGACGTCTTGAGCAGTAAACTGACTTTAAAACAACAAAATTGCCTATTTAATAGCTTGAAAATGCCCATAACAATTTTGTTAACAATAAATTGTGAACATATTTGTCAAATATAACTATTTTTAGAAAAATAACTGACTACAATCTTGGACAATAATAGTTGTAACAGTCAACCCCTCCCCCCGATTCAATGTTGTTATATGAAACTCCAGTCCAACATTGTTTCATTTCGGTCAACATTGAATCGGGGGGAGGGGGTGTTACAACATTATTGTCCAAGATTGTCCTTGACTGATTTTTCTTAATATTGCATAAAATACAGCTAAAATATGATTTCAATTTGTAAATTAAAGTCAATAAACAAATTGTAAAATTTAGACTGTTTCGTGCAATTAGTAGAGAGATATTTGCATTTAAAAATGTATAGATTGCGCTCTACTACGAGGCCCTTTCTTTGTTACTCGATAATATCTACGTCACTAGAAAAGTATTGCGAGAGAAAGTGCATTCTGTCCGTGGAAAAAATGTAGGTTTCGATACTTGGATAACTGTTGAAAGAGAGATGTATTTATAATATTACTATTGTTTAGATATGACGCTCATATTTCAGCCGTTGGTTGATATCTGAGCCCGCTTTAACTGAATCTATATCTGACATTATGACGATTAGGGAAAAACAAGCACGGTGTATTTCATTTCATAATAGAACATTTTATTTAAGTTTAAAAATTATTTCCCCAGCTAATACCATCAATGAATTGTTAATGGATGGGAGCATAATTATTTTTATATTAAGATTAATAACTTCAAAAACTACAGAAGACCCGCTACCTTGTCGTTGGAAATTTGAGAAATTAACATATTGCGGCACGCGTTTTCGACGAAACGAAATCTGGAAGAGGTTGAAATCATTCAATAAATAAATGTAAAGGTTAAGCCTCTGTTATAGAATGCTTGTAAAGCCACATTTATTCATATGCAGTTGGTTTAATTTCCCCTGCGCAATTATATACCGCCTTATGCAACGGTCTACCACGGTCTACCACGGTCTACCACTACAATATAACAAAATTAATATACATGTAATTCCCTTTGAAACCCATGGTAGACCGTGGTAGACCGTTGGATAAGGCGGTATAATTGCGCAGGGGAAATTAAACCAACTGCATATGAATAAATGTGGCTTTACAAGCATTCTATAAAAGAGGCTTAAGCTTTACATTTATTTATTGAATGATTTCAACCTCTTCTAGATTTCGCTTCGTCTAAGACGCGTTCTGCAATACGTTAATTTCTCAAATTTCCAACGACAAGGTAGCGGGTCTTCTGTAGTTTTTGAAGCTATTAATCTTAATGTAAAAATAATTATGCTCCCATTGACAATTCATTGATAGTATTAGCTGGGGAAATAACTTGTAAACTTAAATAAAATGTTCTATTATGAAATGAAATATATACCGTGCTTGTTTTTCCCCAATCATCATAATGTCAGATATAGATTCGGTTAAAGCGGGCTCAGATATCAATCACCCAACGGCTGAAATATGAGCGTCATATCTAAACAATAGTAATATTATAAATACATCTCTCTTTCAACAGTTATCCAAGTATCGAAACCTACATTTTTTCCACGGACAGAATGCACTTTCTCTCGTAATACTGTTCTAGTGGCGGAGATGTTATTGAGTAACGAAGAAAGAGCCTCGTATAGTAGAGCGCAATCTATACATTTTTAAACGCAAATATCTCTCTACTAATTGCACGAAACAGTCTCAAATTTCACAATTTGTTTATTGACTTTAACTTACAAATTGAAATCATATTTTAGCCGTATTTTATACAATATTAAGAAAAATCAGTCAAGGACAATCTTGGACAATAATAGTTGTAACAGTCAACCCCTCCCCCCGATTCAATGTTGTTATACGAAACTCCAGTCCAACATTGTTTCATTTCGGTGAACATTGAATCGGGGGGAGGGGGTGTTACAACATTATTGTCCAAGATTGTCCTTGACTGATTTTTCTTAATATTGCATAAAATACAGCTAAAATATGATTTCAATTTGTAAATTAAAGTCAATAAACAAATTGTAAAATTTAGACTGTTTCGTGCAATTAGTAGAGAGATATTTGCATTTAAAAATGTATAGATTGCGCTCTACTACGAGGCCCTTTCTTTGTTACTCGATAATATCTACGTCACTAGAAAAGTATTGCGAGAGAAAGTGCATTCTGTCCGTGGAAAAAATGTAGGTTTCGATACTTGGATAACTGTTGAAAGAGAGATGTATTTATAATATTACTATTGTTTAGATATGACGCTCATATTTCAGCCGTTGGTTGATATCTGAGCCCGCTTTAACTGAATCTACATCTGACATTATGACGATTAGGGAAAAAACAAGCACGGTTTATTTCATTTCATAATAGAACATTTTATTTAAGTTTAAAATTATTTCCCCAGCTAATACCATCAATGAATTGTTAATGGATGGGAGCATAATTATTTTTATATTAAGATTAATAACTTCAAAAACTACAGAAGACCCGCTACCTTGTCGTTGGAAATTTGAGAAATTAACATATTGCGGCACGCGTTTTAGACGAAACGAAATCTGGAAGAGGTTGAAATCATTCAATAAATAAATGTAAAGGTTAAGCCTCTGTTATAGAATGCTTGTAAAGCCACATTTATTCATATGCAGTTGGTTTAATTTCCCCTGCGCAATTATATACCGCCTTATGCAACGGTCTACCACGGTCTACCACGGTCTACCACTACAATATAACAAAATTAATATACATGTAATTCCCTTTGAAACCCATGGTAGACCGTGGTAGACCGTTGGATAAGGCGGTATAATTGCGCAGGGGAAATTAAACCAACTGCATATGAATAAATGTGGCTTTACAAGCATTCTATAAAAGAGGCTTAAGCTTTACATTTATTTATTGAATGATTTCAACCTCTTCTAGATTTCGCTTCGTCTAAGACGCGTTCCGCAATACGTTAATTTCTCAAATTTCCAACGACAAGGTAGCGGGTCTTCTGTAGTTTTTGAAGCTATTAATCTTAATGTAAAAATAATTATGCTCCCATTGACAATTCATTGATAGTATTAGCTGGGGAAATAACTTGTAAACTTAAATAAAATGTTCTATTATGAAATGAAATATACCGTGCTTGTTTTTCCCCAATCATCATAATGTCAGATATAGATTCGGTTAAAGCGGGCTCAGATATCAATCACCCAACGGCTGAAATATGAGCGTCATATCTAAACAATAGTAATATTATAAATACATCTCTCTTTCAACAGTTATCCAAGTATCGAAACCTACATTTTTTCCACGGACAGAATGCACTTTCTCTCGTAATACTGTTCTAGTGGCGGAGATGTTATTGAGTAACGAAGAAAGAGCCTCGTATAGTAGAGCGCAATCTATACATTTTTAAACGCAAATATCTCTCTACTAATTGCACGAAACAGTCTCAAATTTCACAATTTGTTTATTGACTTTAACTTACAAATTGAAATCATATTTTAGCCGTATTTTATACAATATTAAGAAAAATCAGTCAAGGACAATCTTGGACAATAATAGTTGTAACAGTCAACCCCTCCCCCCGATTCAATGTTGTTATACGAAACTCCAGTCCAACATTGTTTCATTTCGGTGAACATTGAATCGGGGGGAGGGGGTGTTACAACATTATTGTCCAAGATTGTAGGTTTATTTTATGAACTAAAAATGTTTTCGCAGACTGTCTGAAAAGCTATTTTCTTTATATTGTAAAAAATGCCGTTACAGCCAACTTAGGAGCGTACTTTAAAGCCAAGAAAGCTAAAGCAATGTTATTGTAGACTAAATAAACTATTTCTGTGCAAAATGCAGTAAGGAAATATGATATTCAATAGTCAAAATGGCCCCCTGTTGTGCGTCTGTTCTGTCCACGGTTCTCACCAGAAAAACATGTATTAGAACGAAGATTATGGTTTAAAATGACATTTTCTGCACACCCGCCTTGTGGTATGTTAGTTTTCAATAAGAAAATAATGCATATTTACAATTCACGCTTTTCAAATGCGTTTTTTATAACGATGCTCGCTATATTTATATAAATAACTTGATGCTATACTATCTCTTTATACTGCGGAAGTGAGAACCGTCGCCGCTTTACCTCTAAATTATTTTATTTTGTCGATGCAATACCGGTTAAAACTCATTAAATGTAAAGTATACCATGCAGATGATATTAGAAAACAGCAGCACTGACTATTTGTAAAGAAACAAGCGTAAATTAGCAAACTAACGTCCACGGCGTTCAGTGAGCACCGTGGTGAGAACCGTTGGTGAGAACCGTGGACGTTGTGACATTTGTCATGCAAACCGTACAAGCGTTGTATTACGTTATATATCTCTAATAATTTTCCGCAAATATTTCGCGTTTTACCTTAGTATGTATTAGTAATGTTGTACGTAATATGGTTGCTAATGAAAACCTAGAACAAGTTTCAATATGTTTTGTCCCTTTCGTGCCTTTAATAGACGTTGGTAAACGTTGAGAATTTCGGATTTTTAAACCTAGTATCACTTCTCTAATATTTGTTTTTGTGCTGAAATTAAAGTACGCGTATGTTCTACAGCAATTGTTAAAATAATAAAAGGTCCCTATCTCAAATAGCGTTATGGCTAATACCGGCGCAGAACCCGTTAAAGATTGCGCAACTGGCTAAAATAAACACGTTTTAATTATCGTTTAACGCGACGCCCGTTAGATGAAGAGTGATATTGCACAAGTTATACTCTACACATACATAAATAAATGCGCAATCGAGTGATTGTAAATTTATTAAAACTTCGTTTTAGGTAAATCGAGCATTTTTAATTGCATTGCTGATAACGCACCTATTTCAGCCGAAATCGTTTTGCATAATACCTGCAAAGACGTCTTGAGCAGTAAACTGACTTTAAAACAACAAAATTGCCTATTTAATAGCTTGAAAATGCCCATAACAATTTTGTTAACAATAAATTGTGAACATCTTTGTCAAATATAACTATTTTTAGAAAAATAACTGACTAGGTTTATTTTATGAACTAAAAATGTTTTCGCAGACTGTCTGAAAAGCTATTTTCTTTATATTGTAAAAAATGCCGTTACAGCCAACTTAGGAGCGTACTTTAAAGCCAAGAAAGCTAAAGCAATGTTATTGTAGATTAAATAAACTATTTCTGTGCAAAATGCAGTAAGGAAATATGATATTCAATAGTCAAAATGGCCCCCTGTTGTGCGTCCGTTCTGTCCACGGTTCTCACAACGGTTCTCACTACGGTTCTCACCAGAAAAACATGTATTAGAACGAAGATTGTGGTTTAAAATGACATTTTCTGCACACCCGCCTTGTGGTATGTTAGTTTTCAATAAGAAAATAATGCATATTTACAATTCACGCTTTTCAAATTGAGAACCGTCGCCGCTTTACCTCTAAATTATTATATTTTATCGATGCAATACCGGTTAAAACTCATTAAATGTAAAGTATACCATGCAGATGATATTAGAAAACAGCACCACTGACTATTTGTAAAGAAACAAGTGTAAAGTGGCAAACTAACGCCCGCCGTGTTCAGTGAGCACCGTGGTGAGAACCGTTGGTGAGAACCGTGGACGTTGTGACATTTGTCATGACAACCGTACAAGCGTTGTATTACGTTATATCTCTCTAATTATTTTCCGCAAATATTTCGCGTTTTACCTTAGTATGTATTAGTAATGTTGTACGTAATGTGGTTGCTAATGAAAACCTAGAACAAGTTTCAATATGTTTTGTCCCTTTCGTGCCTTTAATAGACGTTGGTAGACGTTGAGAATTTCGGATTTTTAAACCTAGTATCACTTCTCTAATATTTGTTTTTGTGCTGAAATTAAAGTACGCGTATGTTCTACAGCAATTGTTAAAATAATAAAAGGTCCCTATCTCAAATAGCGTTATGGCTAATACCGGCGCAGAACCCGTTAAAGATTGCGCAACTGGCTAAAATAAACACGTTTTAATTATCGCTTAACGCGACGCCCGTTAGATGAAGAGTGATATTGCACAAGTTATACTCTACACATACATAAATAAATGCGCAATCGAGTGATTGTAAATTTATTAAAACTTCGTTTTAGGTAAATCGAGCATTTTTAATTGCATTGCTAATAACGCACCTATTTCAGCCGAAATCTTTTTGCATAATACCTGCAAAGACGTCTTGAGCAGTAAACTGACTTTAAAACAACAAAATTGCCTATTTAATAGCTTGAAAATGCCCATAACAATTTTGTTAACAATAAATTGTGAACATCTTTGTCAAATATAACTATTTTTAGAAAAATAACTGACTAGGTTTATTTTATGAACTAAAAATGTTTTCGCAGACTGTCTGAAAAGCTATTTTCTTTATATTGTAAAAAATGCCGTTACAGCCAACTTAGGAGCGTACTTTAAAGCCAAGAAAGCTAAAGCAATGTTATTGTAGATTAAATAAACTATTTCTGTGCAAAATGCAGTAAGGAAATATGATATTCAATAGTCAAAATGGCCCCCTGTTGTGCGTCTGTTCTGTCCACGGTTCTCACAACGGTTCTCACTACGGTTCTCACCAGAAAAACATGTATTAGAACGAAGATTGTGGTTTAAAATGACATTTTCTGCACACCCGCCTTGTGGTATGTTAGTTTTCAATAAGAAAATAATGCATATTTACAATTCACGCTTTTCAAATTGAGAACCGTCGCCGCTTTACCTCTAAATTATTTTATTTTGTCGATGCAATACCGGTTAAAACTCATTAAATGTAAAGTATACCATGCAGATGATATTAGAAAACAGCAGCACTGACTATTTGTAAAGAAACAAGCGTAAATTAGCAAACTAACGTCCACGGCGTCCAGTGAGCACCGTGGTGAGAACCGTTGGTGAGAACCGTGGACGTTGTGACATTTGTCATGACAACCGTACAAGCGTTGTATTACGTTATATATCTCTAATAATTTTTCCGCAAATATTTCGCGTTTTACCTCTGTATGTATTAGTAATGTATGATACATTTAATATGGTTGCTAATGAAAACCCTAGAACAAGTTTCAATATGTTTTGTCCCTTTCGTGCCTTTAATATAGACTGCTGGTAGACGTTGAGAATTTCGGATTTTTAAAACCCCTAGTATCACTTCTCTAATATTTTGTTTTTGTACTGAAATTAAAGTACGCGTATGTTCTACAGCAATTGTTAAAATAATAAAAAAGGTCCCTAACTCAAATAGCGTTATTGCTAATATCCGGCTGCAGATGAACCCGTTAAAGATTGCGCAACTGGCTAAAATAAACACGTTTTAATTATCGTTTAACGCGACGCCCGTTAGATGAAGAGTGATATTGCACAAGTTTATTTACTCTACACATACATAAATAAATGCGCAATCGAGTGATTGTAAATTTATTAAAAATTCGTTTTAGGTAAATCGAGCATTTTTAATTGCATTGCTGATAACGCACCTATATTTCAGCCGAAATCTTTTTTGCATAATACGTGCAAAGACGTCTTGAGGGGCAGTAAACTGGACTTTTAAAACAACAAAATTGCCTATTTTAATAGCTTGAAAAATGCCCATAACAATTTTTGTTAACAATAAATTGTGTAATCATCTTATGTCAAATATAACTATTTTTAGAAAAATAAATACTGACTAGGTTTACTTTATGAACTAAAAATGTTTTCGCAGACTGTCTGAAAAAGCTATTTTCTTTTATATTGTAAAAAATGCCGTTACAGCCAACTATAGGAGCGTTACTTTAACGCACAGAAAGCTAAAGCAAATTTTATTGTAGGACTAAATAAACTATTTCTAGTGCAAAATTCAGTAAGGAAATTATGATAATTCAATAGTCAAAATGGCCCCCCCTGTTGTGCGTCTGTTCTGTCCACGGTTCTCACAACGGTTCTCACTACGGTTCTCACAGAAAAAAACATGTATTAGAGACGAAGATTGTGGTTTTAAAATGACATTTTCACTGCTCACCCCCGCCTTGTGGTATGTTAGTTTTCAATAAGAAAATAATGCATATTTACAATTCACGCTTTTCAAATGCGCTTTTTTTTTTTATAACGATGCTCGCGCTATATTTATATAAATAAACTTGATGCTATACTATCTCATCTTTATACTGCGGAAGTGAGAACCGTCGTGACGCCGCTTTACCTCTAAATTATTTTATTTTGTCGTTAGCAATACCAGTTAAAACTCATTAAATGTAAAGTATACCATGCAGATGATATTAGAAAACAGCAGCTCACTGACTATTTGTAAAGAAACAAGCGTAAAATTAGCAAAAACTAACGTCCACGGTGTTCAGTGAGCACCGTGGTGAGAAACCGTTGGTGAGAACCGTGGACGTTGTGACATTTGTCATGACAACCGTACAAGCGTTGTATCATCCTTGTACCCAGGGTCTAATCTCCGCTCCCCCGCCCTCACGACCCACCGCTGCGAAAAGACCCTGGTTTTGGCTGGTCACTGTGGCTCCCAGAATCTGGGATGCTAACAAAAACTTTTCTTGCCAGGGTCGGGTGTGGTTATTTTTTGAAAATTTGTCGCAGTACCTTGGGGTGCAACAAGAATAAAATATCGGAGAAAAGCTCATTGCGAAAATTAAACACTCCATGGAGAACAATCTGGTATTAGTGAAGGAACAATTCTGAACTTCGACCGAAAGTCTTCCGTCGTTCAAATCCAACGAGCAGCAAATTTAAAGAGATTTTTATTCTTCGGACGAAATTTTCTACAGTCATCAGTGATCTGATAAATTATAGCCGCCCCCACAGACCTGAAGATGGAACAGAGTCAGAGACGTTTCAAATTTTTACTGTACGCGGGTTTAAATTTCCTCACTATCAAGACTATGCGATACTTCACAAATTCTATTGGTTAACAATCGCTTGAAACCATCCGTTCGAAAGAAAGTGGAAAATTATCTCACTGCATCTCTTGCAACGGCCAACCACTCGCTGAGGAAAAATACATTTACCAATTCAAATTTAACACATTGGGCTTGCAGCTGTCAACAGAGCTTTAGATTCTATATTCTGTGCTTTAGAAATTCCAAGAGGTTTGTTCATATACATTTACTATTCTAAATCGCATCAATGCAACAGTTTTCGTAGCCGTTTCGTGCAGCGGCGGTTGTATAAAGTAGGCACTTATATGTGATTTGTATTGCTGATGTTTTTACAACGCTAACCTTTTAATAAGATTCATAATAAAGGAGCCACAAGTTCATGTTATTCAACTGTTATTTGTTAGCCTCAGTTTCATTAAAGTTGTCTATCACAGTATTCAGTATCGCGTTTTACTTACTCGTGTTAACATTTTACAGTATTATTATATCGTGCTCGCTGCCATGAACGTTGTTGCTTGTTCCCAATGTTTTCTTGTCACTCATGATGTCTATTAATATTATTAATACAATACAGGAACTTACCACTCAACCAGCGCGAATGTTACCGTTCTCTATGTTTCCTAAATTATGGAAAATACTTTTCGTTTTTTATGACCTCCGTTAAATTTCGAAAGATCCAAATTATTTGCATGACCACCGTTTCAAATAGTATATTTTAATAAATTTGTTTATATTTCGCTTCAGTCAACATCACGTTCTATTGAGACTTTATAAACAGCTCAGGCACATTTGTATTACCTTTAAAATATTACTTTGCTCCTGTATTCCTTCAGAGTTTACTGATACTGTCTACTCTTTGTTTTTTAGGCAAACATTTTCGTACAAACAACGCGCAACGAAACGCTTGAAAACATTGACAGTTGGCACAACATATTAAAACAACACAAAAAAAAAAAAAAAAAAAAAAAAAAAAAAAAAAAAAAAAAGGCGAAGCGGCGGGACACAAAATGACAATTTCACACAAAACGGCTAACGAAAAATTGACGGTGTATGAAGGCGCTAATAAACCGAAGAGATTTTACGTCTTATTTTACTATTTCCAAAGAGACCCAATCGAGACTTTTAAGCGGCCTTCAAGTTCAAGACGACGAATTCTGTTTCTACATGTACACACGGTTTTACAGTATCGCATAATTATCAAGCTCTAATACAACCACACTTTGATTATTGTAATGTCGTGTGGGGAAATTGTGGTAAAACTTTATCTAAACAAACTTCAAAAAACTTCAAACCGTGCAATACGGGTGTTGACCTTTCCAACTTTGACGCGATGACCAATAGTTTATTGGAAAGCTAGGGTGGGGATTGATCTAAGCCAACAACGCCAATTTCAAAAAGCGCTGATGGTTTTCAAATCTTTGAATAACCTTGTACCCGAATATCTATGTTCTAAGTTTACTAAATCGCAACAATGCAACTCCACTTATATACTTCGAGACTCCGTGAACAAACTATGCTGCTCCTTTACCCCGCACCAATTATCTCAAAAATAGCTTTAGCTATAGTGGTGCGGTGTTTATGGGAACAGCTTTACCTAGTAATATAAGACAAGCGGAATCTCTTACTGAATTTCGACAATTGTTGAAACATCATATTTGATAGACACGGCATTCATGGAAAACAGGTATAATTATTATGTAACATAGGCTTGTAAACTTTTAAACTTATTAAAGTAGATAACTATTTTTGTAACATGATGAAGCTACCGTGCTTAAATAAAGATTTGACTGACTGACTGACATAACACTGAGGAAACCGACGTGAATAAACATCGATTTAGGCATGCAGTCTGGCTTTCTTGAGAATTATTAACGTACACCTTGTCTTGTCACAATAAAATAATCACATAAAAACACTGTCTTTGTGTGATTCAGTTTAGCACTAGTTTCTAAATAACCCACCCCCAGTAAGTTATATTTTTGACCCTCGAAACACGTGAACAGCCTAAAACCAGGGTCTTTTCGCAGCGGTGGGCGGGGGGGGGGGGGGGGGGGGGGGGGGGGGTGGGGGGGGGGGGGGGGGGTGGGGTGGGGTGGGGAGCGGAGATAAAACCCTGGGTACGAGGATGGCGTTTATATAGTATTAAAATTGGCGTTAAAACTATCTTCTCTAATAATTTTCCGCAAATATTTCGCGTTTTACCTTAGTAGGTGTATTAGTAATGTTGTACATTACGTAATATGGTTGCTAATGAAACCTAGAACAAGTTTCAATATGTTTTGTCCCTTTCGTGCCTTTAATAAGACGTTGGTAGACGTTGAGAATTTCGGATTTTTTTAAAACCTAGTATCAATTCTCTAATTATTTGTTTTTGTGCTGAAATTAAAGTACGCGTATGTTCTACAGCACAATTGTTAAAATAATAAACTCGGTCCCTACCTCAAATAGCGTTATTGCTAATACTGGCGCAAGAACCCGTTAAAGATTGCGCAACTGGCTAAAATAAACACGTTTTTTAATTATCGTTTTAACGCGACGGCACCGTTAGATGAGAGTGATATTGCACATGTTATACTCTAAACACTCATACATAAATATATGCGCAATCGAGTGATTGTAAAATTTATTCTTAAAACTTCGTTTTAGGTAATCGAGCATTTTTAATTGCAATTGCTAATAACGCACCTATTTTCATCCGAAATCTTTTTTTGCATAATACGTGTCAAAGACGTCTTGAGCAGTAACATGACTTTAAACAAACAAAATTGCCTATTTATATTGCTTGAAAAAATGCCCATAACAATTTTGTTAACAATAAATTGTGAACATCTTTGTCAAATATAACTATTTTTAGAAAAATAACTGACTAGGTAACTAGGTTTATTTTATGAACTAAAAATGTTTTTTGCAGACAATCAAGTGACAAAAGTGTTGGGGACACTTCAACCTAAACGACAATATTTTCCGCTCCAATTATCCCCCGGCCCCCCTGTTTTCAATGTTGGAGACTCTTTAGGCGTTCGTTTCAACGCTCACTGAGTTTCCTTTTACTTTAAATTCAACATTGAATAGGGAGGGGGTCGAGGGAGGGATATAATTTACTACCAAAATAATTGAAAGAAAAATATTAGGTAAGTACCAACAATGCGAGTGATGTCCCAAGGTATTTTGTCACATGATTGTCTGAAAAGCTATTTTCTTTATATTGTAAAAAAATGCCGTTACAGCCAACTTAGGAGCGTACTTTAAAGCCAAGAAAGCTAAAGCAATGTTATTGTAGACTAAATAAACTATTTCTGTGCAAAATTCAGTAAGGAAATATGATATTCAATAGTCAAAATGGCCCCTGTTCTGTCCACGGTTCTCACAACGGTTCTCACTACGGTTCTCACCAGAAAAACATGTATTAGAACGAAGATTGTGGTTTAAAATGACATTTTCTGCACACCCGCCTTGTGGTATGTTAGTTTTCAATACGAAAATAATGCATATTTACAATTCACGCTTTTCAAATGCGTTTTTTATAACGATGCTCGCTATATTTATAGAAATAACTTGATGCTATACTATCTCTTTATACTGCGGAAGTGAGAACCGTCGCCGCTTTACCTCTAAATTATTTTATTTTGTCGATGCAATACCGGTTAAAACTCATTAAATGTAAAGTATACCATGCAGATGATATTAGAAAACAGCAGCACTGACTATTTGTAAAGAAACAAGCGTAAATTAGTAAACTAACGTCCACGGTGTTCAGTGAGCACCGTGGTGAGAACCGTTGGTGAGAACCGTGGACGTTGTGACATTTGTACAAGCGTTGTATTACGTTATATCTCTCTAATAATTTTCCGCAAATATTTCGCGTTTTACCTTAGTATGTATTAGTAATGTTGTACGTAATATGGTTGCTAATGAAAACCTAGAACAAGTTTCAATATGTTTTGTCCCTTTCGTGCCTTTAATAGACGTTGGTAGACGTTGAGAATTTCGGATTTTTAAACCTAGTATCACTTCTCTAATATTTGTTTTTGTGCTGAAATTAAAGTACGCGTATGTTCTACAGCAATTGTTAAAATAATAAAAGGTCCCTACCTCAAATAGCGTTATTGCTAATACCGGCGCAGAACCCGTTAAAGATTGCGCAACTGGCTAAAATAAACACGTTTTAATTATCGTTTAACGCGACGCCCGTTAGATGAAGAGTGATATTGCACAAGTTATACTCTACACATACATAAATAAATGCGCAATCGAGTGACTGTAAATTTATTAAAACTTCGCTTTAGGTAAATCGAGCATTTTTAATTGCATTGCTGATAACGCACCTATTTCAGCCGAAATCTTTTTGCATAATACGTGCAAAGACGTCTTGAGCAGTAAACTGACATTAAAACAACAAAATTGCCTATTTAATAGCTTGAAATGCCCATAACAATTTTGTTAACAATAAATTGTGAACATCTTTGTCAAATATAACTATTTTTAGAAAAATAACTGACTAGGTAACTAGGTTTATTTTATGAACTAAAAATGTTTTCGCAGAATGTCTGAAAAGCTATTTTCTTTATATTGTAAAAAAATGCCGTTACAGCCAACTTAGGAGCGTACTTTAAAGCCAAGAAAGCTAAAGCAATGTTATTGTAGACTAAATAAACTATTTCTGTGCAAAATTCAGTAAGGAAATATGATATTCAATAGTCAAAATGGCCCCCTGTTGTGCGTCTGTTCTGTCCACGGTTCTCACAACGGTTCTCACTACGGTTCTCACCAGAAAAACATGTATTAGAACGAAGATTGTGGTTTAAAATGACATTTTCGGCACACCCGCCTTGTGGTATGTTAGTTTTCAATAAGAAAATAATGCATATTTACAATTCACGCTTTTTAAATGCGTTTTTTATAACGATGCTCGCTATATTTATATAAATAACTTGATGCTATACTATCTCTTTATACTGCGGAAGTGAGAACCGTCGCCGCTTTACCTCTAAATTATTTATTTTGTCAATGCAATACCGGTTAAAACTCATTAAATGTAAAGTATACCATGCAGATGATATTAGAAAACAGCAGCACTGACTATTTGTAAAGAAACAAGCGTAAATTAGCAAACTAACGTCCACGGAGTTCAGTGAGCACCGTGGTGAGAACCGTTGGTGAGAACCGTGGACGTTGTGACATTTGTCATGACAACCGTACAAGAGTGGTATTACGTTATATATCTCTAATAATTTTCCGCAAATATTTCGCGTTTTACCTTAGTATGTATTAGTAATGTTGTACGTAATATGGTTGCTAATGAAAACCTAGAACAAGTTTCAATATGTTTTGTCCCTTTCGTGCCTTTAATAGACGTTGGTAGACGTTGAGAATTTCGGATTTTTAAACCTAGTATCACTTCTCTAATATTTGTTTTTGTGCTGAAATTAAATTACGCGTATTTTCTACAGCAATTGTTAAAATAATAAAAGGTCCCTACCTCAAATAGCGTTATTGCTAATACTGGCGCAGAACCCGTTAAAGATTGCGCAACTGGCTAAAATAAACACGTTTTAATTATCGTTTAACGCGACGCCCGTTAAATGAAGAGTGATATTGCACAAGTTATACTCTACACATACATAAATATATGCGCAATCGAGTGATTGTAAATTTATTAAAACTTCGTTTTAGGCAAATCGAGCATTTTTAATTGCATTGCTGATAACGCACCTATTTCAGCCGAAATCTTTTTGCATAATACGTGCAAAGACGTCTTGAGCAGTAAACTGACTTTAAAACAACAAAATTGCCTATTTAATAGCTTGAAAATGCCCATAACAATTTTGTTAACAATAAATTGTGAACATCTTTGTCAAATATAACTATTTTTAGAAAAATAACTGACTAGGTTTATTTTATGAACTAAAAATGTTTTCGCAGACTGTCTGAAAAGCTATTTTCTTTATATTGTAAAAAATGCCGTTACAGCCAACTTAGGAGCGTACTTTAAAGCCAAGAAAGCTAAAGCAATGTTATTGTAGACTAAATAAACTATTTCTGTGCAAAATTCAGTAAGGAAATATGATATTCAATAGTCAAAATGGCCCCCTGTTGTGCGTCTGTTCTGTCCACGGTTCTCACAACGGTTCTCACTACCGTTCTCAGCAGAAAAAAACATGTATTAGAACGAAGATTGTGGTTTAAAATGACATTTTCTGCACACCCGCCTTGTGGTATGTTAGTTTTCAATAAGAAAATAATGCATATTTACAATTCACGCTTTTCAAATGCGTTTTTTATAACGATGCTCGCTATATTTATATAAATAACTTGATGCTATACTATCTCTTTATACTGCGGAAGTGAGAACCGTCGCCGCTTTACCTCTAAATTATTTTATTTTGTCGATGCAATACCGGTTAAAACTCATTAAATGTAAAGTATACCATGCAGATGATATTAGAAAACAGCAGCACTGACTATTTGTAAAGAAACAAGCGTAAATTAGCAAAGTAACGTCCACGGTGTTCAGTGAGCACCGTGGTGAGAACCGTTGGTGAGAACCGTGGACGTTGTGACATTTGTCATGACAACCGTACAAGCGTTGTATTACGTTATATCTCTCTAATAATTTTCCGCAAATATTTCGCGTTTTACCTTAGTATGTATTAGTAATGTTGTACGTAATATGGTTGCTAATGAAAACCTAGAACAAGTTTCAATATGTTTTGTCCCTTTCGTGCCTTTAATAGACGTTGGTAGACGTTGAGAGTTTTGGATTTTTAAACCTAGTATCACTTCTCTAATATTTGTTTTTGTGCTGAAATTAAAGTACGCGTATGTTCTACAGCAATTGTTAAAATAATAAAAGGTCCCTACCTCAAATAGCGTTATTGCTAATACTGGCGCAGAACCCGTTAAAGATTGCGCAACTGGCTAAAATAAACACGTTTTAATTATCGTTTAACGCGACGCCCGTTAGATGAAGAGTGATATTGCACAAGTTATACTCTACACATACATAAATAAATGCGCAATCGAGTGATTGTAAATTTATTAAAACTTCGTTTTAGGTAAATCGAGCATTTTTAATTGCATTGCTGATAACGCACCTATTTCAGCCGAAATCTTTTTGCATAATACGTGCAAAGACGTCTTGAGCAGTAAACTGACTTTAAAACAACAAAATTGCCTATTTAATAGCTTGAAAATGCCCATAACAATTTTGTTAACAATAAATTGTGAACATCTTTGTCAAATATAACTATTTTTAGAAAAATAACTGACTAGGTAACTAGGTTTATTTTATGAACTAAAAATGTTTTCGCAGACTGTCTGAAAAGCTATTTTCTTTATATTGTAAAAAAATGCCGTTACAGCCAACTTAGGAGCGTACTTTAAAGCCAAGAAAGCTAAAGCAATGTTATTGTAGACTAAATAAACTATTTCTGTGCAAAATTCAGTAAGGAAATATGATATTCAATAGTCAAAATGGCCCCCTGTTGTGCGTCCGTTCTGTCCACGGTTCTCACAACGGTTCTCACTACGGTTCTCACCAGAAAAACATGTATTAGAACGAAGATTGTGGTTTAAAATGACATTTTCTGCACACCCGCCTTGTGGTATGTTAGTTTTCAATAAGAAAATAATGCATATTTACAATTCACGCTTTTTAAATGCGTTTTTTATAACGATGCTCGCTATATTTATATAAATAACTTGATGCTATACTATCTCTTTATACTGCGGAAGTGAGAACCGTCGCCGCTTTACCACTAAATTATTTATTTTGTCGATGCAATACCAGTTAAAACTCATTAAATGTAAAGTATACCATGCAGATGATATTAGAAAACAGCAGCACTGACTATTTGTAAAGAAACAAGCGTAAATTAGCAAACTAACGTCCACGGTGTTCAGTGAGCACCGTGGTGAGAACCGTTGGTGAGAACCGTGGACGTTGTGACATTTGTCATGACAACCGTACAAGAGTGGTATTACGTTATATATCTCTAATAATTTTCCGCAAATATTTCGCGTTTTACCTTAGTATGTATTAGTAATGTTGTACGTAATATGGTTGCTAATGAAAACCTAGAACAAGTTTCAATATGTTTTGTCCCTTTCGTGCCTTTAATAGACGTTGGTAGACGTTGAGAATTTCGGATTTTTAAACCTAGTATCACTTCTCTAATATTTGTTTTTGTGCTGAAATTAAAGTACGCGTATGTTCTACAGCAATTGTTAAAATAATAAAAGGTCCCTACCTCAAATAGCGTTATTGCTAATACTGGCGCAGAACCCGTTAAAGATTGCGCAACTGGCTAAAATAAACACGTTTTAATTATCGTTTAACGCGACGCCCGTTAGATGAAGAGTGATATTGCACAAGTTATACTCTACACATACATAAATATATGCGCAATCGAGTGATTGTAAATTTATTAAAACTTCGTTTTAGGTAAATCGAGCATTTTTAATTGCATTGCTGATAACGCACCTATTTCAGCCGAAATCTTTTTGCATAATACGTGCAAAGACGTCTTGAGCAGTAAACTGACTTTAAAACAACAAAATTGCCTATTTAATAGCTTGAAAATGCCCATAACAATTTTGTTAACAATAAATTGTGAACATCTTTGTCAAATAAAACTATTTTTAGAAAAATAACTGACTAGGTAACTAGGTTTATTTTATGAACTAAAAATGATTTCGCAGACTGTCTGAAAAGCTATTTTCTTTATATTGTAAAAAAATGCCGTTACAGCCAACTTAGGAGCGTACTTTAAAGCCGAGAAAGCTAAAGCAATGTTATTGTAGACTAAATAAACTATTTCTGTGCAAAATTCAGTAAGGAAATATGATATTCAATAGTCAAAATGGCCCCCTGTTGTGCGTCTGTTCTGTCCACGGTTCTCAAAACGGTTCTCACTACGGTTCTCACCAGAAAAACATGTATTAGAACGAAGATTGTGGTTTAAAATGACATTTTCTGCACACCCGCCTTGTGGTATGTTAGTTTTCAATAAGAAAATAATGCATATTTACAATTCACGCTTTTCAAATGCGTTTTTTATAACGATGCTCGCTATATTTATAGAAATAACTTGATGCTATACTATCTCTTTATACTGCGGAAGTGAGAACCGTCGCCGCTTTACCTCTAAATTATTTTATTTTGTCGTTGCAATACCAGTTAAAACTCATTAAATGTAAAGTATACCATGCAGATGATATTAGAAAACAGCAGCACTGACTATTTGTAAAGAAACAAGCGTAAATTAGCAAACTAACGTCCACGGTGTTCAGTGAGCACCGTGGTGAGAACCGTTGGTGAGAACCGTGGACGTTGTGACATTTGTACAAGCGTTGTATTACGTTATATCTCTCTAATAATTTTCCGAAAATATTTCGCGTTTTACCTTAGTATGTATTAGTAATGTTGTACGTAATATAGTTGCTAATGAAAACCTAGAACAAGTTTCAATATGTTTTGTCCCTTTCGTTCCTTTAATAGACGTTGGTAGACGTTGAGAATTTCGGATTTTTAAACCTAGTATCACTTCTCTAATATTTGTTTTTGTGCTGAAATTAAAGTACGCGTATGTTCTACAGCAATTGTTAAAATAATAAAAGGTCCCTACCTCAAATAGCGTTATTGCTAATACTGGCGACAGAAACCCGTTAAAGATTGCGCAACTGGCTAAAATAAACACGTTTTAATTATCGTTTAAACGCGACGCCCGTTAGATGAAGAGTGATATTGCACAAGTTATACTCTACACATACATAAATATATATGCGCAATCGAGTGATTGTAAATTTATTAAAACTTCGTTTTAGGTAAATCGAGCATTTTTAATTGCATTGCTGATAACGCACCTATTTCAGCCGAAATCTTTTTGCATAATACGTGCAAAGACGTCTTGAGCAGTAAACTGACTTTAAAACAACAAAATTGCCTATTTAATAGCTTGAAAATGCCCATAAACAATTTTGTTAACAATAAATTGTGAACATCTTTGTCAAATATAACTATTTTTAGAAAAATAACTGACTAGGTAACTAGGTTTATTTTATGAACTAAAAATGTTTTCGCAGACTGTCTGAAAAGCTATTTTCTTTATATTGTAAAAAAATGCCGTTACAGCCAACTTAGGAGCGTACTTTAAAGCCAAGAAAGCTAAAGCAATGTTATTGTAGGACTAAATAAACTATTTCTGTGCAAAATTCAGCAAGGAAATGTGATATTCAATAGTCAAAATGGCCCCCTGTTGTGCGTCTGTTCTGTCCACGGTTCTCACAACGGTTCTCACTACGGTTCTCACCAGAAAAAAACATGTATTAGAACGAAGATTGTGGTTTAAAATGACATTTTCTGCACACCCGCCTTGTGGTATGTTAGTTTTCAATAAGAAAATAATGCATATTTACAATTCACGCTTTTCAAATGCGTTTTTTATAACGATGCTCGCTATATTTATATAAATAAACTTGATGCTATACTATCTCTTTATACTGCGGAAGTGAGAACCGTCGCCGCTTTACCTCTAAATTATTTTATTTTGTCGATGCAATACCGGTTAAAACTCATTAAATGTAAAGTATACCATGCAGATGATATTAGAAAACAGCAGCACTGACTATTTGTAAAGAAACAAGCGTAAATTAGCAAACTAACGTCCACGGTATTCAGTGAGCACCGTGGTGAGAACCGTTGGTGAGAACCGTGGACGTTGTGACATTTGTCATGACAACCGTACAAGCGTTGTATTACGTTATATCTCTCTAATAATTTTCCGCAAATATTTCGCGTTTTACCTTACTATGTATTAGTAATGTTGTACGTAATATGGTTGCTAATGAAAACCTAGAACAAGTTTCAATATGTTTTGTCCCTTTCGTGCCTTTAATAGACGTTGGTAAACGTTGAGAATTTCGGATTTTTAAACCTAGTATCACTTCTCTAATATTTGTTTTTGTGCTGAAATTAAAGTACGCGTACGTTCTACAGCAATTGTTAAAATAATAAAAGGTCCCTACCTCAAATAGCGTTATTGCTAATACCGGCGCAGAACCCGTTAAAGATTGCGCAACTGGCTAAAATAAACACGTTTTAATTATCGTTTAACGCGACGCCCGTTAGATGAAGAGTGATATTGCACAAGTTATACTCTACACATACATAAATAAATGCGCAATCGAGTGATTGTAAATTTATTAAAACTTCGTTTTAGGTAAATCGAGCATTTTTAATTGCATTGCTGATAACGCACCTATTTCAGCCGAAATCTTTTTGCATAATACGTGCAAAGACGTCTTGAGCAGTAAACTGACTTTAAAACAACAAAATTGCCTATTTAATAGCTTGAAAATGCCCATAACAATTTTGTTAACAATAAATTGTGAACATCTTTGTCAAATATAACTATTTTTAGAAAAATAACTGACTAGGTAACTAGGTTTATTTTATGAACTAAAAATGTTTTCGCAGACTGTCTGAAAAGCTATTTTCTTTATATTGTAAAAAAATGCCGTTACAGCCAACTTAGGAGCGTACTTTAAAGCCAAGAAAGCTAAAGCAATGTTATTGTAGACTAAATAAACTATTTCTGTGCAAAATTCAGCAAGGAAATGTGATATTCAATAGTCAAAATGGCCCCCTGTTGTGCGTCTGTTCTGTCCACGGTTCTCACAACGGTTCTCACTACGGTTCTCACCAGAAAAAAACATGTATTAGAACGAAGATTGTGGTTTAAAATGACATTTTCTGCACACCCGCCTTGTGGTATGTTAGTTTTCAATAAGAAAATAATGCATATTTACAATTCACGCTTTTCAAATGCGTTTTTTATAACGATGCTCGGTATATTTATATAAATAACTTGATGCTATACTATCTCTTTATACTGCGGAAGTGAGAACCGTCGCCGCTTTACCTCTAAATTATTTTATTTTGTCGATGCAATACCGGTTAAAACTCATTAAATGTAAAGTATACCATGCAGATGATATTAGAAAACAGCAGCACTGACTATTTGTAAAGAAACAAGCGTAAATTAGCAAACTAACGTCACGGTATTCAGTGAGCACCGTGGTGAGAACCGTTGGTGAGAACCGTGGACGTTGTGACATTTGTCATGACAACCGTACAAGCGTTGTATTACGTTATATCTCTCTAATAATTTTCCGCAAATATTTCGCGTTTTACCTTACTATGTATTAGTAATGTTGTACGTAATATGGTTGCTAATGAAAACCTAGAACAAGTTTCAATATGTTTTGTCCCTTTCGTGCCTTTAATAGACGTTGGTAAACGTTGAGAATTTCGGATTTTTAAACCTAGTATCACTTCTCTAATATTTGTTTTTGTGCTGAAATTAAAGTACGCGTACGTTCTACAGCAATTGTTAAAATAATAAAAGGTCCCTACCTCAAATACCGTTATTGCTAATACCGGCGCAGAACCCGTTAAAGATTGCGCAACTGGCTAAAATAAACACGTTTTAATTATCGTTTAACGCGACGCCCGTTAGATGAAGAGTGATATTGCACAAGTTATACTCTACACATACATAAATAAATGCGCAATCGAGTGATTGTAAATTTATTAAAACTTCGTTTTAGGTAAATCGAGCATTTTTAATTGCATTGCTGATAACGCACCTATTTCAGCCGAAATCTTTTTGCATAATACGTGTACAGACGTCTTGAGCAGTAAACTGACTTTAAGACAACAAAATTGCCTATTTAATAACTTGAAAATGCCCATAACAATTTTGTTAACAATAAATTGTGAACATCTTTGTCAAATATAACTATTTTTAGAAAAATAACTGACTAGGTAACTAGGTTTATTTTATGAACTAAAAATGTTTTCGCAGACTGTCTGAAAAGCTATTTTCTTTATATTGTAAAAAAATGCCGTTACAGCCAACTTAGGAGCGTACTTTAAAGCCAAGAAAGCTAAAGCAATGTTATTGTAGACTAAATAAACTATTTCTGTGCAAAATTCAGCAAGGAAATGTGATATTCAATAGACAAAATGGCCCCCTGTTGTGCGTCTGTTCTGTCCACGGTTCTCACAACGGTTCTCACTACGGTTCTCACCAGAAAAAAACATGTATTAGAACGAAGATTGTGGTTTAAAATGACATTTTCTGCACACCCGCCTTGTGGTATGTTAGTTTTCAATAAGAAAATAATGCATATTTACAATTCACGCTTTTCAAATGCGTTTTTTATAACGATGCTCGCTATATTTATATAAATAACTTGATGCTATACTATCTCTTTATACTGCGGAAGTGAGAACCGTCGCCGCTTTACCTCTAAATTATTTTATTTTGTCGATGCAATACCGGTTAAAACTCATTAAATGTAAAGTATACCATGCAGATGATATTAGAAAACAGCAAGCACTGACTATTTGTAAAGAAACAAGCGTAAATTAGCAAACTAACGTCCACGGTATTCAGTGAGCACCGTGGTGAGAACCGTTGGTGAGAACCGTGGACGTTGTGACATTTGTCATGACAACCGTACAAGCGTTGTATTACGTTATATCTCTCTAATAATTTTCCGCAAATATTTCGCGTTTTACCTTACTATGTATTAGTAATGTTGTACGTAAATATGGTTGCTAATGAAAACCTAGAACAAGTTTCAATATGTTTTGTCCCTTTCGTGCCTTTAATAGACGTTGGTAAACGTTGAGAATTTCGGATTTTTAAACCTAGTATCACTTCTCTAATATTTGTTTTTGTGCTGAAATTAAAGTACGCGTACGTTCTACAGCAATTGTTAAAATAATAAAAGGTCCCTACCTCAAATAGCGTTATTGCTAATACGGCGCAGAACCCGTTAAAGATTGCGCAACTGGCTAAAATAAACACGTTTTAATTATCGTTTAACGCGACGCCCGTTAGATGAAGAGTGATATTGCACAAGTTATACTCTACACATACATAAATAAATGCGCAATCGAGTGATTGTAAATTTATTAAAACTTCGTTTTAGGTAAATCGAGCATTTTTAATTGCATTGCTGATAACGCACCTATTTCAGCCGAAATCTTTTTGCATAATACGTGCAAAGACGTCTTGAGCAGTAAACTGACTTTAAAACAACAAAATTGCCTATTTAATAGCTTGAAAATGCCCATAACAATTTTGTTAACAATAAATTGTGAACATCTTTGTCAAATATAACTATTTTTAGAAAAATAACTGACTAGGTAACTAGGTTTATTTTATGAACTAAAAATATTTTCGCAGACAATCAGTGACAAAAGTGTTGGGACACTTCAACCTAAACGACAATATTTTCAGCTCCAATTATCCCCCGGCCCCCCTGTTCAATGTTGGAGACTCTTTGGGCGCTCGTTTCAACGCTCACTGAGTTCCTTACTTTAAATTCAACATTGATTAGGGAGGGGGAGGGAGGGATATAACTTACTACCAAAATAATTGAAAGAAATATTAGGTAAGTACCAACAATGCGAGATGTCCCAAGGTATTTTGTCACTGATTGTAGGTTTTGGTTTATGCAATAAATGGACGGAGCGCTTTGTTTTCCCTAAAACGTAACCCGAAGGTCTACAGTAACCTTAAAGTCTGAACAATTATTTTGACTCAAAGTTTGATCTACTACCAAATAGCAATTTTCACCAATACCATACTAGGAACAACGCCAAATTCCACTTACCTAAAGCTAAGACTAACTAGGGAAAACATAAACTAGAAATACGTGAACGCAACCCCCTCGCCCCCGCGTGCCAGTGTTACAAAGTGCTCATAGCATGTTGTGGCAGACATAAATATTCAGTTGTGTTAAAATATATATGTGTATAAACTTGTAACTAAACTCTAATCCTAACAGTGATATTATAAAACCATGGCGCACAGCTTGCCCAACCTCACACTAGTTATTCTATTTGGGTTTTTTTGGGTTTTTTTGTTTTGTTATTTTACCCGCATCACCCGCTGCGTGTTCGGTGCTTCCCCTGTTTATTGCAACAAATGGCTTCAGTTCCTGTCTTTCGCCAACATTTTTTCCAACACCAAAGACTAACCTTCAAGGTTACGGGTACTTTTCTCTCTCGTCTCTCTGTTATATTAGTTATGCTTTTATCTCTGTTTTTACTTCTGGAGTCATCGAAGTATCAAGCTAGGATCTCTAATGGTGCCTCATCTATAATGCTTGCCTTGAAATTGGATACAAAACTGTATCCGTGTAGAAATACATCTGGACTTCCTCGCCACTCACGTAATCTGGCGTAAAACTTTTGAAAACCACCTTGGCAGCCTCGTGTCTGGTGCTATTAGCTGGTGATATTAGTCCAAATCCTGGTCCAGTTAGCAGTACACATATGGGTCCCATACCTGAAGCGAGAAAACCCTACTGCTCCTCTATAAAGTGTTTGTATATGAATGCAAGAAGTTTAGTCAACAAAACCGCCGAGTTTCAAACTCTTGCCACCGACAAAGATCTCGTAGCAGTCACTGAATCCTGGTTTAAACCGGACATACTTAATTGTGAACTTTTGCCTGGCCCTAACTTTACCATCCACAGACGAGACAGAACGGACAGAATCGGTGGAGGTGTATTACTTGCTGTAAGGAACACATTACAAAGCTTTCGTCGTAAGGATCTTGAATGTAACGCTGAGATTCTATCATGTGAAATTCGTCCCGACAACAGACGAAAAATCTTAGTTATTGTCTTCTTCCGGCCCCCAGACTCCAATGTAGACCATCTAAAAGAGCTTAAGAAAACGCTTCGCCTATCCGCTAAAGCCAATTTCGAACAGCTAATTATATGTGGTGACTTCAATCTTCCCAATATTGACTGGACCACAGATCTGCTATCTCTGGGGATCAAACTCATAATTACTTCACCAAAATACTTAAAGACAGCTTCTTATGGCAGATGGTTGATTTCCCAACCAGAAATACCAACATACTAGACCTGATTCTAACAAACATTCCCAACAAACTGCATCATATCCAGGGCTTCGAGGACATTCTCCGCACTGACCATAAACTTATTAGTTTTGATGTTGACCTTAGGATTCCCAAGAAGCCGGTTGTAAAACGTTCTGTCTACAACTTTAAAAAAGCCAACTGGAATGGGCTCAAAGATCTTCTAATGATAACTCCCTGGGACCTTTGCTTTGTTCCAAACGACGTAGATGCTTCGCTGGCAAATTGGTGCAATATTTTTCTTAAAGCTGTGGATGAGCACGTGCCTAAGTCAAAACCCAGAAATATCCATGACCACCCATGGATTGACTCCGAACTTTTGTCTCTCATAAAAAAGAAAAATAAACAACGAGTTAAAGCACGTAATTCTGGATCGAGTACAGATGCAATAAAGTTTAATCAATTACGGCGCCAAACAAAGCAACTTATATCTAAAAAAAGGAAAGACCACGCAAACAAGATAAAGGACTCCCTGACGGTAAATCCCAAGCGTTTCTGGTCATTTATCAAGACATCTACAACACAGACTGCCTCTCCTAATTTCATTCGTGATGGACAATCTTTTATTACTGACAACTGTACAAAGGCCAACATACTAAACACGTATTTTCACTCGGTATTCAGTCCTGCTAGAGCGGGACCAGTGTTCCCTGATCCTTCTGAAGAGACTAGTAATACATCGCCTTCTATCCAACTTTCGATCTCTGAAGTCACTAAGGTCCTTAAAGAACTGGACCCGAAAAAGGCTTGTGGACCTGACGGCATACCCGGCGCACTACTTAGAAACACTGCATTGGAAATTGCACCATCTCTTTGCCGTTTATTCAATCTGTCCCTCTCCCTGGGCTCAGTCCCTTTCAGTTGGAAGCGCGCGAATGTCACGCCTGTTTTTAAAAAGGACAACCCCTCCGTCGCCGCGAACTACCGACCTATCTCGCTGCTATGCATTGTATCCAAAGTTCTAGAACGGTGCGTCTTCAATCATTGTTATTCACATCTTTCTCCCACGTTCTACCACCTACAGCATGGCTTTTTAAAAGGAAGATCTACTGTGACACAACTTCTTAAAGTCTACCATAACATATTAGATCATCTCGCTAGCGGGAAAGAGGTTGACGCCATTCACTTGGACCTATCAAAGGCATTCGACAGAGTTCCCCACCATCTGCTCCTTACAAAACTCAAGCGCTACGGCATCTCTGGATCACTTCTCAAGTGGTTTCAAAGCTACCTATCTAACAGACAACAGCGTGTGGTCCTTAATGGTACTTTTTCAAACTGGCTCCCAGTGACTTCAGGCGTCCCACAAGGATCTATACTTCGTCCGTTTCTATTCCTTGTGTATGCAAACGATATGCCTGAATACATCCAAAATGGATCGAACTTGGCTCTGTTTGCTGACGATTCGAAGCTCTATAGAGCTATGGATCTAGAAAGTACATCCCACGGGCTTCAGGCTGATCTCAACTCTCTACATAAGTGGAGTGTTGACTGGGACATGTCATTCAACGCCTCCAAATGTAAAGTCATGCACATGTCTCGCAAAACATCTCCTGTCAGTAACACCTATGACTACCAGCTCGAGGAAAATTCTTTGGAATCCGTGCCTTATATCAGGGACCTGGGAGTAACTGTTGCCCGGGACTTATCCTGGTCCAGATATATCGAAGAGAGATGCGCAAAGGCAAACAAGACCCTTGGCCTAATCAAAAGAGTCTGCGGCAGAGACCTATCTGATGTCAAAACCAGAAAACTGCTCTACTGCTCCCTTGTTCGGCCTCGCCTAGAATACTGCTCCAACGTCTGGTCCCCCTTTACCTTGAAACACCGCCGATTAATTGAAAACATCCAACGTCGAGCCACAAAGTTTATTCTCAACTATCCCTCCGAGGAGTTAAGCTACAAGGAAAGACTCGTCTCACTTGATTTGCTACCGTTTGAATTTAGACGCGAACTGTCAGACGTTTCACTACTTTTTAAATATAAGAATGATCTTATTAATGTTAACTTTGATAAATACTTTACACCTGCTTGTCCTTCTCACAATACTAGGAACTTTGATCCTAATAATTACCGTCCTCTGACCACCCACAAACAAAATTAGTTTAGATGTTCTTTCTTTCCGAGAACCATCAGCCTTTGGAATAGCTTGTCTACTACTATCAAATGCTGCAGTAGTATTAGTCAGTTTAAGCGTAAGTTAAAGTGTTACTATAAGGATAAGCTCTCAAGTTACCAGCCGCCATAGTCAACTTCTTTTCTTTTTAATTTTTTCTTTTTCTCATATATATACTGTATATATTACTGCTTCTCAACTTGTTTGGGGGAAAATGTCAATTGGGGCGATAGTCCTGTTTTTCTCCCAGCCACTATGTTACTTATTGTATTCATGTGATATAATGTTGTGGCAAAGCAAATAAATAAATAAATTTGTTATACAAACTTGGAAAATGTTGCCGCATTTTAACACGGCAACCCTTTTTTTAGTTGCCGTTTTAGACTTTTAGTTAAATGGCAACGTTGTAGTTTTGCACTACAACGTTATATGCATGAAGTACTTATCGAACCGCGCGCTGTTCAGTTCATGTTTCATAACTGTGGGCTTGGGATTGGTTATTTAACAGTTATACCATGAGCTCGAGTTGTACATGAGCTCATAGCCAACGAGCCGCTTCGCCGAGTTCGCTATTAGTTCGTATACAACGAGAGCGAATCGTATAACTGTTTTATTATATAGCCAAGCACTGTACAAGAGACAAAATTACAGCGAAATGTTTAAAACAACAAACTTCCGGCATAGGCAACTAATACTTCCGCCATGCGTAATGATGCATTCACATAGAGTTTCTCGTGCTGGCTGAGCTGTTCCGTAAACAGCTTCGAAATGTTGTATAAATGTTGCTCGAGAGGAAAAAAGTGTGTTAAGCAGATCAACAAAAAAGATTATAAGGTACCTTGATGAAGTCAAAAGGTGGGTCAGTTGTTAGTAGCATTGCTGTCGTGAAAAAGGTTTTGATTTCATGCAAAAAGGAAGCTGAAACACCTTCGGCAGTGAGACTAAATTACTTAGTTGGTTGTTTTTGAAAACGAACATGCTTTCTACTACTCCAAATGCTTATTTAAATCAAAATTAAAAGTCTCTTTACTGGTGATCTCCTACGAAATGTGTGTTGTAAGCTTGATTTTAACCGTGAGTTTCTTTGTTTGGCAACAAATTATATCAACTCGTTAATTTAGTCGGGTTTTTGGAGTAAAAACACGTAATTTTTAGGTGCATTTTACCATTTAACATGCTAAATTGTGTATTTGTTAATGTATTTTTACACAGTTGTTTTTTTAATATACATTGGTTTGAGGGTGTTGATGTTTTTCTGTATAAAAATCTGTCAATTTCAACTCTTTTTGGCAGTTTAGAAAAACATGCCGCCATCTTGTTTTTCCTCTACTAGCAGGATATGAGCTGATAGCCTGGTAGTAGGGAACCAATCAGGTTACGCAAAAGCTCATATCCGATAGCATGCTATATAATAATAAGAATTAACCGTTGAATACAAATGACAAATCAAAAGAATTTTAAAATGGCGAAATGGAAACTACGGTATTTTACACAGCATTTTTGATGAAAATGGCATTTTGTCTGTATTGTCGACGTTTTGTCTAAGTCATATCACTACTGGAATATTCAATAAATAGTTATGTCTATCGCTTGGATTGTTTTGGACTGGACATCAGCTGCGAAATCATTCACGCTTTATATACACACAAGGTAACAGTATAAAGGTTTATTTTAAAGTTTGTTGATCATCTTTGCAACAACAAAAAAATCCATAATTATCAACCTGACAATTATGGAAAACGTTTCTTGGGCCTCTTCGTGGGCTTTCCTGGCAATCGCTTTTGCGGTGGCCCACTTTTCCACATCTCCGACATCTTATTCCTAAAATTGTAAAATTTTAAATTAATGATTAAATTTAATACACTACAGTTGTCCTCATCTGTATTTCACCAAAAAAACCCGTAAAACTTACTTTTTGCATCTCTGTTATATTCTGTTAGAAAAGAAAAAAAGAAATATTACTTCTATCTTCACTGTCAGCAATGTTTCATAGTATAAACTACAGGCATATTGATGATAATATATTTGCAAAGAAACTTACTCTTTTCACATTGAAAGGCCTTATGGCCAGGTTGGTCACAAACGTGACAAAGACCTATATGAAACAAAAGTACAAAACATTTATTGATTAATTTTTCTCACTTTTAAATGTATAGAATGTAAGAATTAATCAACATATATTTGTGTCAGTTCTAAATTTTACCTTTTCTTTTCTTTTTTCCCTCTTTTTGCTCTTTAGTAAGATATGTAATAAGGAAAAAGATATAAACATAATTATTTAAAAAAATTATATTAAAAAAATTACCTTTGCAAAAGAAAATAATTCACACCCTACCAGGTTCATTCAGCTGCTGTTTTGTTTCTGTAAAAAAGAAAACAGTCTGTTATAAAGTGTTAATCCCCATGTACACATTTTCAAAGAAGGTAATATGTGCAGTGTGCTGCCAAATACACAATACATATCATGCATATTCTAGTTCTAAAGTTTTACCTTTTTTCTCATTTTCTTTTTTTTTTCTTTTGTTTTTCCTAGTGTAACATGCAATGGAAAAAATAAATAAATGAGTATTACAATATGGCTGGTTGACTATGAATTATGATATTTTTACATTTTATGTAAATATAACACTATATAAGTACACATTGACACTTATTGACTTATTGTAACATAATTTTATTGGGAAACAGCCCATACTTGTGATGATTGTGCGTGCTGTATTGCTGTAATCTACAGTAACAAAACATGACAGGTTATAAACGTTTTCTCTTGGATGACCCCTTAAATTTATAAACAAAAATTATTTGTACCTTGTTTGTCTCGTTGCACTGAATCAAAAGATTCAGTGCTACGCAGAGTGTCCTTTGCTTTTTCTATAAAAACACAGAAATACTATGTTATAAAATACACTATGAACTTCCATATGGACATTTTTCAAAGTGATATGAGTCCTTCCACCAAAAAGGTACAAGGAGAAATATATCTATATATTATATATTAAATTATGTTAAAAATTTGATTTATATGTCTTTTTGCTGTATAAATACTGTTATATTACAATAAAACTCACCAGTTGTTTTTGTCTCCTTGTAGTGTGGTGGTTTATGAAAGGGATAAAAGCACAATGTTTTAATATTGTTTCCAATTGTTTTAGTTAATTAGTTAGTTTTAAATAGTTTTACAATTTTTACTATATAAACACAAGTTCAAATAGTATGGCATTACTATTTTTAATGATAATTCTGAAATTTGTATCCCCCTTTATATTTTTAACTTTTATAACACATTTTGGTTTATATTTTACTACAGTATGTTAGCAATTCATCACCTCCATTCTTTTTTAAAATTTCCTTTAAGTTCTTTCTAAAATAAATAGTAATTTATTAGGCATTTAATTAAATAGTGCTTTTTAAAAATGTTGAAAACGTTTATGTACTCACATTTAATATAACGCGGTCACAACTCGGGTGTACATGTAGAAACGTGTATTTTAAAAATGGGAAAAAGTATTTTGTAAAAGTACCTGAGTTCCAAATAGATCTAATAATGCATTAGCACAGTCTGGCAATTGATAATCATTGACTGATCCAAGTTCTGATACAACACGTATTAAAGTATGTCTTGCGATTTACATTTTTTATCACAAGCTATGGGAAAATTACATTGCGATAGACGATAATATATAGTATTATTTTAGAAAGTTGTATTGCATAGTTTGCAAGCATTTTCAAGTTGGAATCCTCACTTGATTTCTTTCAAATCAATTGGAGTTTATTTAAATTTGTGACTTTTAATCAATTTTAATTACATTTTACATGAAATGAATTACATCAAATGATTAACCCTAGCCTTAACAATTCAATTCTTATTCAAATAATATACATTTATTTAAATTATACAATGAATAAACATGCACTGTCAGGTCATAATTTCCCTTCTACAGATCGATAAAGTTTGTATTTTTTCTAAATAAAATTCCTCAAATTGAATAGTGCCAGACCACCATAATTTCTACTACCACTGCCTCAGCTTGTACATGTAATGAACTGTTTTGGATGAACTACACTATAATATTGAATATACTTCTTGCTCCAATGGAATGTCAAGTATAAAAATCCCCTTTGTCCGCAATCAGATAAAGCATTTAAAACTTATCAGAGAGAATTATGTAAAATATAGAGAGAGAATGATATATCAGAAAAGGTCAGGTGTCATGGATCAATCAAATAATAATTCTTTGTTTTGTAAAACTGCAAGAGGACATATTTTAATTAAAACATAAGTTTGAATAATAAAAAAGTAAAAATATTACTTGTTTAAAAACTGTATTGTAATGGCATTGGAAAGATCATTGTTGAAAAGATTCAGGCTTGATGGTGTACTCAGTCTGTCATAAAGTACTACAGATGGGCCAAATCAGTCCATGGTCTAGCAGAAAGTGTTGGAAAATACCATAATTTTTTTGGCTATAAAAGCTAAGAACATAACCATCAACAGTGATAGCCAGCAAAACAATTGGACAAATTATCAGTCGGCAGTTGGACTGATCTGTGCTTAGTGATCCAATGGACTATTTGCATGATGCATTATTTGACTGATTTATCTACAACTTCCAGATTATTTGTTAATCCTTTCACTACTGTTGGGACCTTTAGTATTTTACTCGATCTGGCTAATGCAAGATGACTTTACTTATCAAGAAAGTCTAGTAGTGAAGGGGTTAATGTATACACAGTACAGTATATATACCCACTGGCCTCTTTAATGGTCAGTGAATGGTATATATAGTCATATAATTGGTGATATTGACGTCAGTGATAGTATCCTGTATCCATTAGTCTGGTTGCTGGTCAAGCTTTGTAGACAATACAGGTACGTATCAATCTCGTCCCCAGAGCCTGCGGTCCTTTTGCCCAGCGGCAAGGAGCCATCGGCTCTGGCCGGAACGCAATCTCGAGCCCATAGTCACCCCCTTTTTGGTCAGCGGGAGAGCGCGGGGGAGACTCTGGGGAAATTGGATTTAATTACCCCTGAAATGAGGGGTTCCGGTTGTTAAGCGCATGATCGTAGCCTCAGCTGCTGTGCAGAATGTGCGTTGTGTTCATGAGTTCGTTTCTAATTAATCTCATATATTTGCTTGAAATCGCAAATACTATATTGCTGAGAACCCTGCATAAAATGCAGATCAAATACACGTTAAAATTGTCGGAGAGAGACTGACACTGCTGGTGGTGGCACTTGACATAAACGTTCAGTTCTTGAAATCCAAGGTAAATATCAATTCACGACGCCAATATCGTCATCGATCATACCACAGACGATCACAAGCCTTTTAATACGAGTTGCGATTGCGAAGGCTGATTCCGTCTTTAATTGTCTTAAATATGCTTTTTCGTTGTTTAAATTGTTTTACATTTATACATCAATTATAACGACAAATCCCACCGGGGTTTGTTTTGTTCATTGCGACTATTTGTTATTCGAAATTCGTCTTGTACTTAATAATGCTATGAAGTTTGTTTGTGTGAATGAGACCCAGATATAATTAAACGAAGGGAAGAAGTGTAAACGAGGCATCTAAATTTGAAGATATATATGTTATTGAATAAAGCAATATGTTTGACTTTCATTATTTCACAATCTGTATGTTTTGAATCGATTAATTCAATATATTTAAATGAACCAATGAAAACGGAGAATCAATCCAGTTCCCCAGAGCACAGAATAAATACTAAGCAGAAGGCCCACTCAGGGGTACGAAGTGTCCTCACTTTTTTAGTGCGCATGTCACACGCCGCCATGTTGAAAGCAAGTAAACTCCAGCGGATCAACAAGGAACAACGTGGCGGAAAACGAAGTCGGGTCACCAAAACGGCCCTAGCAGGAAAAGTTTTTGGACGATTTCCTTTTAACTTTGATCTTTTACAAATGAAAGGTAAGTGACCAATTTACTTGAGGTTAGAAGGCATACAAACACGTTTTCGCGTGGAATTTAGCAACTTCTGAGCGATGACCTGCCCGCTCCTCAATGACTGAAGTGCGTCAGTCGGGTACGGTATCTCGGTACATATTTCAAATTACAGAGAACTTTTATCAAGAGTTTTTAAACATCATTTCACATCTGTTACATATTTTTAATTGAGAATTGCACAGTGTGTAAAACATGCTCTTGTTTTTACGAATATTTAAAGATATAATATGCGCACGAGGGCTCGCTCACTCCAAATTTGTTACATCTAAATTGATGAAGTATTTCAGTCTTCACTTCAATGGGTAAAAATACCAATTCCGCAGAATTCCATCTTTATGTGTTTGTTTACCTTCTTCTAGTAACGTTCTTACTCCAATTCAGTGTTTTTCTGTTGTATTAAGTGAATTGTGATTGAAGTCATTGAACAAGATATATTTTTGTCATTAACCTACCATGGCTAAAGTTGATACACTTGACAAGCTGTTGAAATGTTGATTTTATTTTGTTCTTTTCTTGTAATTTTAGTAAATAATTTGTTTGGATTGTGCGTGTATGTGGACATGACAACTTACTGGATGAAAATCAGAAGCTTCCCTCAGAAAAGACACAGCTTGATGCCTGAATTGATGGAGGCTTTTATAAAACTCACATGTTTTTTATTCATTTGTTTCACTTTTAAAGTGCCATTAATAGTCGAACTTTATTTGAGTATTGTTGTATTACTGGATTTAAAAAACGAAAAACTGATAATAAACACTACCTAAAACTATTCAAGTGTATATGTGTTGTCAGTTGTGATTGTGATGATGATACAATATTACTGAAGTACCCATTAAAACTATCTGTTTCTGAAAGTCTCAAAACCCACACCTGTATTTGCTAGAGTATCAAAGGGTTGCATAGTGTACATTTCATTTAAAAGCATTATTTTAAATATGTCAAGTCAAAAGATCCAATTGATGTGTAGATGATAAATTGCAAAAATGTTGACAGCTGTTAACAGAGAAACAGCTGTTGGAAATGTGTTCCAAATTCTTAATGTAGATTAATTTAGGTATAAACCATCCACCCTGTAATAGAGGATATACTGTACATTTCAGTTGTTGGTATACATTTAAGCATTTGCATAATTTATATACATATTGCATACCCCATATACCTGACTGTGTTTACCACTGACTACAAAACGTTTTTGCAAACAAGTTACAATGTTAACCAAACCCAATAAGTTTTAAACATTTATTTCATATATACAGTACAAAATAGGTAAAGGTCAGTTCTTTTGACCACTAAATGTTACTGTTACAAGCTCTGTGTATACAAGGTGCAAAATTAAGAAAATGTATTATTACCAGTTGCGCACCCCACTGGACAAATAGTAGTAACTGGTCCTTTATTATTTTACTGGCCAACACCCTATTAATTAAATTAACAATTAGACCAATTAAACTTAAACCTTTTTTCCTTATTTATTATAAAGACATGAAATTAACACCTTTTTAAACATGAAATAAGTAGAAAGTTTTTTGTTCAAAATGTTTACACTCAGTATGACTGAAGCTGCTGAAGAACATTTGCCACTATTCCTGTGGCAGTGGCCAGTGCTATGAAGAATCCCCTCTTGATTTTCTACAGTTCATTGTTTCTTAAGATTTCATTTCAAATCTATTGTGTCAGCTAAAAAAAGGAGAGAAACTATGTGAAGGTTGCACATCTATAATCTAAACCTCCATCTAAGCAGTACAAATCATGAAATATTTAAAAAGCTTGGGGAACAAAACTCAAGACGATCTGTCCAACCTAGAGAATTAAGATACAGTAGGCCGTTTCAAGCTAACGAGCAAATTCGTTCATTTTATAGTAGAATAAAGTAAAATACCTAGACTTCAACACTAAGGACCTGATATTTCAGGTTAATATTTTTATCAGCAGCAACGTTTACAAATATTAAATGAAATTGTAGAAATACTGGCACTTGTTTGTCAGCCTTCAACAAATGTATGTCAAATCATAATTGCCTAAAATCCTTCCAAATAGAGAGCTATAGAGTTGTTTCGTTCTTCAAAATTGCTTGTCCGATTAAGATAGAACAACCAATACGTGCAATTTTATCATTATAATTTAGATTTAAACTGTTTTTAAAGAGTTTCCTCACTATATTTATTCTTGAAAGTACAACTTCAAAAGTGGACGGGTAGCTCCGGCCGGACCAATTAACAAGATAATGAAATCGGAAATTTCCCGTTCAAATTTCGTTAAATATCTTCCTTTCCACGATAAATTTGATCACTTACCTTCCTTCTCAATGTACTATCCGTCCCACGAAATATTACCACCAAAATTTTGAGTTATAGCCATTTAAACGATCAGAACGCACTTTTCGCCATATTGTTTACTGTTGAGAGTAGCGGCTTTTACTTGCTTTCAACATGGCGGCCAACATGCGCGAGGCGACCTGCGCGAGGACATAAACTTCAAAGGTTCCGACGAGAGTGGGCCTTCTGCTTAGTATTTATTCTGTGCCCAGAGTCTCCCCCGTGCTCTCCCGCTGACCAAAAAGGGGGTGACTATGGGCTCGAGATTGGCCGGAACGAGGGGTAAAAAAGAGGGGTAAAGCTGAATTTTGATTGGCTGAAAAATCGCGATAGATTTCCTGTTTATTGACAACACGAAAAGGAATAATGGCGTCTCGTTCGCCGATAAAGGTAGCAGTCTGTAACTCAAATTTTATAGTGGTATGTAGGTGCTGCAATGAAAATGTTTTCGCGAAGAGCCATCCTATCGATCTTTATGGTAAAAAGGCAATGGACGAGAATCTTGTGGGGCATATTCAAAATTAACTGGTACAAAGCTGAACAAGATTGATGGACTATCAACCAAAATCAGTCGCTCATGTTATTCAAAAATTGACAGATTCAAGCTCTTTGTGGAGAAGTTCCATAAGTCTACAACACAACTGCAGTCTGTCGTACGCTTTAAACGAAAGAAAAGCTTAACAGATAGCCCGTCATTGTCACCATCAGTTGCCAGTATAGCTCGTGTGAAAAAGAGGGGTAAAATTGGATTTGCTAATAGCCATTCAGTCACTACATTTAGACGTACATCACTTGCTCTAAACAGAACTTTATTTGCAAAACCTGACTTGTGTATCCAGGGACAAAACGATGTTTCTAACGCTCCTAGTTGTAAAGTGCGAGTATTGCCAACATCACTGCCAATGCTATCGAAGGTCAAGAAAAATCCAGTTGTATCTCCTTTAAAAATGTCTTTAATTCTTTCAAGGTCTGGTATTCACAACCCTCTAGTAAGTCATAATTTTGTTTCCTTATTTTAAAACTTTAAATTTTTGAATAGTTGCGAATGTCTGTAACACTATAATGCACTAAATGATTTCTGAAAACTTGCAGAGAAATCCTGAAGTTGCGTTTTTCACGTTGTGTTGCTGTACTTGAAGGTATTGCAATGATTAAATAATTTTATTTGTTTTTCAGTTATAACTTGAAAAGAAAGTAGAGAACAAAGTTAGAAGTTATGATTAAGATTTAAAACATAAATAAATCTGTAACTGTTATGAATTGTGTCAAAATAATAAAATGTAAAAAGCTATAAATATTCTATAAAGCTGCAAATTTGAATTAAATAATTAAATTGTACTCGTTAACAAGTATTTAACTGATTAACATATAGTAAATAAACCAAACTAGCATTATACTCATAAGAGAAATCAGAATCACAATTCATTAACACTACAGTACATTACTGTACTGTAGCTAGTGGCAAATGATCTGTTGATACCCTGCCATAATTAATTTGATGTACTCTAACTCTTATAAATTTGTACAATTAGGTGAAACTAATATAATAAAATAATAAATAAAAAGTTAAATAATTAATGCAGACACTAGACAGATATGTTAAAAAGTAATAAAACATAAATTATGCTTAATATGACCAACGTTTTGAACCACAGCTTGTTCAGCCTGAACCTATAAATGAGCAAAGCAGAGAATTGTTGCTCAAAACTCTTGCTGTGCTTTCAACTGGTGCAACAACAGAAGAGATTGAAAAAGTAATGTTTAAATGCCCTGGTATTAAAAATGCAGCAAAGTATATGTTACTTAAAGAAATTGATGACCAGTGCCAGAAGCTATGTACAAAAAGTGCTCAGAACTCATCCATCTTAAGAGTAACAAGGACTGATCATAAGGTATGTGCGATAATTAAGCTACAGTGTACGCAATGGTGTGTTGATACCTTTACTGAAATTTCTCTATTAAACCCCCAGGGGGCTTTTTTTTTCAAGCATCTTTAGCCCATTCCCTACTAGGCCACCCAAAACCAACCACTTTGTTATTTTACTCTGTCTAATGCAAGATGTTTTTACTTGTCATGTGAGAAGCCCTAGGAGGGAAAGGGTTAAGGGAGGGGCTTAATGGAGAGGAGGAGGCTTATTGGAGAGGAGGGCTTATTACAAAAAGTCACTGCACATTTGATTCTCTTTCATTCATCAACAACAACATAGCATTTAAAACAAGATACAGAGATGTTATTTCAATAAATGGCCACCACCGAACCCTCTTGTTATATACTTATTGAACTAAGTTAATTAACATAAACGTTCATTTTCACTGGTCTCTCTGACTGCTGAACTAAGGTTAACAGAAGGAAATAATATATACAATGTATGGAAATAATACAATAGGGCGGGGGCTTAATAGAGAGGGGGGCTTAATTATTTTCTGCTTCCAGAAAGGGGGGGGCGTAAAATAGGAGGGCTTAAGAGATAAATTACAGTAACAAGAATGATATTCTATAAATACTAGTGACCAAAGGCTTTTTAGTAAAGATTAAACCTTTATTTTTGTACAACGTTTCGGAGTCTTACTCCATTGTCATGTACTGCACACTGGTGGTGGTTAACATTTTACCATCAGGTACTGTGCACTGGTGGCGGTTATCATGTTAACCGCCACCAGTGCACAGTACCTGATGATGGAGTAAGACTCCGAAATGTTGTACAAAAATAAAGTTTTAATCTTTACTAAAAAACCTTTGATTGTTAGTACTTATAGTCTGAATATTATATTCACTATGAGGCTCAGAGACAGTTCGATACTATCCATTTTAAAGAATGATATTGTAATCCAAATACAGTATTTCTGTCTGCAACTATAAAACCTGCGACCACTGAGGGAGTTATATGTTATGCAAAGAAAGCAGCAGGAAACAGTTAATGGAATATTAATTATTTGTCCTTTTGCAGATTGATCTTGAAGGAAATATCAAACACATACTTTGTAAACCAACCAAATAATTATTGTTCTTTTTAAATCTGCACGGTCATTATTTGTGTGTTTTTATTTCATTTTAGTTTGTCTAACAATGATTATGTATAATTTCAGATGCTGCAGAACTTCAATTGGGAGTCTATTCTTGAAGAACTGGAGAAACGTGCCCCTGATGTTCTGGATTTCCTGGCAACGATTTCTGTGCCTAAACCTAAGGATAATAATGAAAAGAAGGTCCCACCCTTGTGTGCTGCCTATGGTGTGCTCATGAATTCAAGATGGAAGGAGCTTTCATTAGTGCAGAAAATAAATTCTATCATTTTTGGTGTTGGGAATGCTACTGCAAAGGTGTTGTTAATTCTGATATGTCCTAACATCCTACAGTAGTGATGCAGAATAAGAACTGTGTTTCTAGTAACCTTGTCTTTTGGTGTAGTGAGTTGTTGAAAGATGTGCAGAATGAGCGTGCATTGTTAATAGAGAGACATGGTTTGGAAACTCAAGAAAATCTATTGTCTATGTTGTCTAGGTTTATGCAAATGTGTAGTCTTTCATCATCATGCGATGCATTTTTCATCATCATGCGATGCATTGTATTTTCTGTATAATGAACCAACCATCCAATAGCAACGTTTAGTTTTAATCAGCAACACAGTTGGGAATTAACCAAAACATTGTTATTCGATGATTGCTTTATTTATACAGAAAATGCAATCATCACATGACGATGGAGGACTACACAT